>CM022878.1:18276010-18312866 GCA_012654025.1 Pachypsylla venusta | reverse complement strand
TGTATCTTCTTTAAGCACATGGTTCTCATCTAATGGCCTTTGTCTAAACACATCCAAGACGAACTATATCTACTTTAATCCAAACTTCTTGAATCTTGAGATGACCTCTTCAATAATGCTTCCCAAAGTGTATCTTCTTTAAGCACATGGTTCTCATCTAATGGCCTTTGTCTAAACACATCCAAGACGAACTATATCTACTTTAATCCAAACTTCTTGAATCTTGAGATGACCTCTTCAATAATGCTTCCCAAAGTGTATCTTCTTTAAGCACATGGTTCTCATCTAATGGCCTTTGTCTAAACACATCCAAGACGAACTATATCTACTTTAATCCAAACTTCTTGAATCTTGAAAAAATTCCGTTGCATAATTCATTCATTGAACCAACATCTTCCACAAAATTTCTTGGAGTGCATATCTGTCACAATCTAAATTGGAAAACCCATATTGATGAAATCAGGTCTCGTCTAGGATCATCTATTTTTGCAATCAAGTCCATTAGATATAATCTAGGTGAGGAAACAGCTCGTCTCACCTACTTCTCTTATTTCCACTCCATTATGAGCTATGGAATCGCATTTTGGGGTCTCTCTTCTCAAGCTCAAGAAATTTTCATTTTACAAAAGCGAGCTGTGCGCGCTATCTATAACCTCAGTGAAATTGAATCATGCCGAGAATTTTTTAGAACCAAAGAAATCCTGACATTCCACGGACAAGTCATCCTTGACGTGTGTTGTTTGATACATAAAAATCTTGATGCCATCGCATAGTCATCAATACAACACACGTCATTGCCATAACATCGTGGAATCCCGGGTCACCATTTTTCGGAAATCTTTTTTGGATATTGGTATCAGATTTTTCAACAAAATAAAGAAAATATTAAACATCTGAACGGACGTCAATTTAAAAAAGAGCTCAAAAATCAACTGATACAAATGGTTCCATATAGTCAGTCGGATTTTATGAACTAATTCTCATATTTCCATGTATTTTTCCCATATATCTTATGTATTCCTTTTTCTATAATTTGATTTCCTATTATCTCATGTAATAACTTATAGATATTTCCCTTGAATTTTTCTTCCTTCTTGTGTATTTCATATGTATTTTTTTTCTCTCTCTCTCCCTCTCTCTCTCTTGTATATATTTAATATGTACTTTTTTTTATGTAATATTAATATGTAATTTTTTGTATGCAAATTGTAATGTGCAGGGACATACTACATGTCCAAAACACAATAAAATATAATAATAATATACTCATATAATATTATTTGTAGATCAGTATATCTTTTTCACAATTTCATATCGATCTCTTCCTTTGACTTATAAAAAAATGAACAAATCAGCGGGCTAGTGGTAATCGGAATCCAAAATAGCACTCAAGACCAAACTCTCTAAGATTAAAATTACAGACGGAAGTAGGCACTGATGCAACCAAGCCTTCCTGATGCAACCAGAACCTTCCCTCACAAGCCCTGAACATTACATCAAAATCTTATGGACGGTATCACTTTATTATACAGGGTGACTCAAAATTATATATACATTAGGAACAAAAAAGGTCTAAATATTTTTCCTCAAACCAATGAAAGTGCTTGAAATTTGAAATGGAAGATTTTGGATGAGAAACTAATTACGTTTTCAATATGAAACTGATATAACCTGCATAGGAAGCATTTTCGCAACTTTTTTTGTCATAGAGTTGACCCCCCCCCCTTCATAAAATGGTCCATAAAGTATGTGGTTAACGTACGCACATATCATTTTAAATTTATTCCTCATATGGGTACAATACAGATTTGTTCTATTAATGACAGTTATTACAGTACAAAGTCAAAAATGTATGTTCATGATATTTTTTATTGATTTAGTGCCTATCCTTAACTATGAAACGATTAAGGCTCTGTCTCTCTCGGTTGATACAATTCTGTCAGAAATTTCTTACCCAGAAAGGATGTACGTGTATATTTGACTGCATTGTGCAAGGTTCGATGTGCTGCGGGAAATACAAATATGTACTGTAATACTCGAACTTATTGTGATAACTCTCGTTAGTAACCTCTTTGTATGACTAAATAATCCTTAACCGATAATTAAAATCAGAGGACTCGATAACGCTGGTAAAACAACAATTTTGAAAAGGTTCAATAGAGAAGATATCAATGAAATCTCACCAACTTTAGGATTCAATATAAAAACATTGGAGCATAGAGAGTAAGTTTCAAACATATCGATAGATATCTTGTCAAAAAATACTTGTTTTTCCTTACCAGATTTCTTTAGTGGATTGAGTCCATTTTTTTTTTTTTTTTTTTTTTTTTTTTTTTTTTTTTTTTTTTNTTTTTTTTTTTTTTTTTTTTTTTGTATCGATACCAGAAGTTTATTAATGAAAAAAATAATTCAAAACGATCTGAGCGCACGCCAGTGCACCAGGCCGAATTCCAGAAAGCACGAGTGTATCTTTACACGAAGCAATTCACCGGGTTTTGCACACCGTCATGTATCTACAAGGGATAGGTCATTGAAAATTTGAACATACATTCCGTAGTATAGTACAATATTAGGGGATAAAAGTTAATGTTAACCTGGGCAGGAGATAGATAATTTCAAAGTTTGCATTTTTGGATACTCACTGACTGACTGATTATTACTATTATTATTACTTGTTTATTGTGTTCAACAACCTTTGTGGTTGTTGACACATTACAATAAAATTATACCTGGAAAAAAAAAATATAATAACTGGTAAATAATAATTAAACCTGCAAAAAATATTGTATAAATTAGCAAACCTTAAAAAATTAGTAAATAATTTAGAACACCTGTAAAAAAAACAAAGAAAATTCATAAATTAGAATACGTGTAAAAAAATACGTATAGTTAAGAAATAAAAAAGTAATAGCTAATAATATATATACGTATATAAAAAAAACTGTAAAATAAATCAGAGAACGTCTTCTCTGATTGCCCAAACAGTGGGAGTGGTGATGGGACCAACTAATGGACATTTCTAGTGTTGTACCTGTGTTGGATAGTCGGTAGTTGTATTTTGTGTTTATGAATTAGGCAGCACATGTCCAATACTAGTTGTCCATAGAAGGTCAGAGTACGTTTTTCTTTGAATAATTCTCAACATGACGCAATGTCGTCAAAACCATATACGGCAAGACCATATACGACACGAACAGCCCTTTTTTGAAGAATAAAGACCTCTTTCGAAAGTGACGTTAGATCCCAGAAAGCGATACCATAACTCATAAGAGAGTGAAAGTATGAGAAATAAGTGGTTCGAGCGGAATCTTCACCAAGATGACTTCTAATGGATTTATTAGCAAATAGAGAAGAACTTAGACGAGGCACTAGACTGTCAATGTGATTTTTCCGTTTCAAGTTATGACAAAGATGGACACCGAGGAATTTAACAGAAGATGTAGGTTCGATAAAACTATTTTGAATTGGAATGTGGGGAAGAAATGTAACGGATTTGTTATTGAAATATATGTATGATGTTTTAGAAGCGTTGAGGCAAAGGTTGTTGGCAATAAACCAGGAGTTTAATGCAGATAATGTCTGTGTGGCGTTATTGAGGAGATCTTCTTTCTTTTTACCAATCACGAGTACATTGGTGTCATCAGCATAAAGTACAAAATTTGCACCAGGGGCAGAATTTGCAATGTCATTTATAACTAATGTGAAGAGAAGTGGACAAAGAATGGAACCCTGAAGAACGCCACTTTCAACATTAAAAAAAGAGGAGTAAGTAAANAAATAAGTGGTTCGAGCGGAATCTTCACCAAGATGACTTCTAATGGATTTGATGGCAAACACAGAAGAGCCTAGTCGAGGTACTAAATTGTCAATATGATTTTTCCATTTTAAATTATGACACAGATGAATACCGAGGAATTTAACAGAAGATGAAGGTTCGATAAAAAAAGAGGAGTAAGTAAATGATGATACGTTATTCTTAACATTTTGAATTTTCACTGCTTGAGTTCTATTATGAAGATACGACCTAAACCAGGAAAGGGCAGAGTCGATAATACCGTAATTCAACACAATCGAAAGCTTTTGCAAAATCGCAAAATATTCTAAGCGCGTGATATTTTAAGTCCAGTGCTTTCTGCAAATTGAAAAAAAATGTGGATATTGCATCTGAAGTAGAACGACTGGGTTGAAATCCAAATTGATAATCTGAAATTAATCTATAAGATTCTAGGTAACCATTAAACTATTATAAACTAATTTTTCGAGAATTTGGAAAAACAATTGAATAAAGATATTGGACGATAATTATTGATGTCAGAGTGTGAGCCTTTTTTGTGGATGGGAACAATAATGGAGATTTTGAAACAATCAGGGAAAATACCTTCTTGTAAAGAAGCATTAAAGATTTCACATAGAATCGGGGAGAGAGACAATATATTATCTTTGATTATTTTTATGGGAACACTGTCAGATCCTGAGGATGATTTGTTCGCCATACTATTTACTGTATTGATAATTTCCAAACAATCAGTCAGAGGAAATTCACTTAGAAGAAAATTTGTAGGTTGAGAGTGAGAAATTGTTGTAGAAGCGCTATTGATAGAGGAATTTGTTGAATTTTGAATGGTGTGCTTAGCGATCTCATTGAAATGGTGGTTGAAATGGCTGGCGATTACATTTGAATCGGTGATCTTTGATGTAACGGTGCCAAGGGTGATTTGTTTGATTTTGTTTTTAGGTTTGTAAGTACTTGTTTCCCTAATGGAGTCCCATATTGTTCTGATTTTGTTTTTCAAAAGTTTTAGGCACTTCCCGTATACCTAGAGTGCTGAAATTTTGTATGAAGTTAGCAATTGACATCCAAATAAAAGGAAAAATCCGAAAGTTTGAACTTTTCTAAGTCACTTTAGGGAAGAGTATTGTAATGTAGTTTTAACTGATAAAACACTGAAATCTTGCATAAAGTTAGATATTTGCATGCAATTAAGTGGGAAATTCTTTATATTCGAACTCTTCCGATTCCGGTATTCCAAAACGGTTCCGTTTCAGGGAAGGAGATGCTCGAAAACTAGTTTCAACTGGTAGGTTGCTGAAATCTTACATGAAGGAAGATATTTACATGTAATTAGACGGTTACGCTTCAGGGAAGAATATGCACAAAATCTACTTTCTTCTGCTAAGACGCTGAAAACTTGCATGGAGGTATAGAGACTTAAATTTATTAAACCCGCAAATATCAAAATTCAAACTCGTTAATTGGCCAGATTGTAAAAAGATAGTATTTTACTATTCCCCTCAGAAAAAACTGACCAAGTGTAAAGTCGGTATTACTTTAAGAGAATTGAGACAGAAGAACGTGCCATAATAAATTTAAGTGCGGGATACATGGCACCAACAATAAACTTGGCTCCAATAATAGATATCACCACTTTCATAGACGAAATTTTTTGGAAGAGTGGGTGGAACTTGGCCTTTTTTCAATGATAATTTTTTTGTGAGATTGATTTCAAAATAGAAGTAAGTATTCATCCAAATTAAGGTTTTGACGAAGATGGGAATTCTACCGAAAACATGGAAGCTTTGACTGATTTCATTTTTATTTTTGGTCGGCACAGAGCAGTGCCACTGGGCGGGGCAAGTGATACGACCAGACTCTAATTCGACACTGTATTAACCAGACCCTAAGTCGACACATTATTAAGGTGTAGATTCACGTCGCTTATCATGTCGCTCCAATGAGCTTTACGTCTAAAATTTACTATAAAGTACCTACCATTCTCATAATTGTGTCTAGTAAAAAAAAAAAACGTTTTTTTTTTTTTTTNTTTTTTTTTTTTCGTTTTTAATTTAGAGTCGAGATAATAGGTTTACTACCCATACTCAATACGATGAACGCTGTATGTTTACATTCAAGAACAAATCAAAAAACCGTCTTCGACAGTTGTTAATTTATGTTTATATTTTCTCAACACCCTATGATGTGATGGTGGGGTGATATACCTTTGAGGCCTTCAATCTCGTCAGAACTGACTGGTCTGGTGAGATCGGTGTTTTGGGGGTGTTTTGCTCTGCAGGGATTAGTTTATTGAGCGTGAGCGATCTTATTAAATAATTGTACTTTTATAAAATTTTAAAAAAATGGTAAAATAAAAGCTGAAAAAAGATTTCCTCAGACTAACTTAGGGACTATTAGAACTTCTTTAATAGTACCCAACGAGTCGAGGTAACCAAAATTAAATATTCAAATAAAGAAATTAATACACATGTTTTTTATTGGTAATGAAATAAAATAAAAAGAAGTTAGGTTACTTGAAAGAAGCACGTTGTCAATATTTATTTACAATTTCAGTTCTGTTTCGCCCAAATGTCTAAGCTGACTGCACTGTATGTTATTTTGATGACGTGGCGATCCCAGATTTGTTAAACTCTCGGGCATTTCTTAATGACTGATTTTGTTCTAATAATTTTGCACTGAAGTTATTCATGATATTTACATTTCAGATTCAAATTAAATATTTGGGACGTCGGAGGTCAAAAATCTTTAAGATCATATTGGAGAAATTATTTTGAAAGTACAGATGGACTAATATGGGTAGTTGATAGTGCTGACAAAAGAAGATTAGAAGATTGTGCTCGTGAACTCGGCGAACTGTTGCTAGAAGAGGTGAGGGATAGTAGAGAAATCATCACATTACATACTGGTAACTTGTTGTTGTGGGCCCCTAGAAATTTGTCAATCGCAAGAGTATAATTTTGATCTCCGTCTGTTAAGACTCCCAAGTATTAAGACCATTGGCCCAAAGGCTGTGAGCTTCGAATTGCACCTGGAGAGAATTTTTTCTGAAAGAAATTGTTCGTTCAAAAATAAAACGGGGCATATATTTTTTTAAAGTACAATTGTAATAGGTCTTTAAATTCAAAACGAATTTTTAATTCGAGTTTTTTATTCTACGTACCTACCTTGAAAGGAAAAGATCAAATTTTATTATTAATAATAATAAAAAAAAAAACGATTATTTTAATTATTTTATTTCAAACATTCTCTTTCCGAACTCTTACGAAGGTACATAATGAAATCTAATTACACTTTTGGCACAAAAAGACCAAAGCAATATCTCCCTTCAATAACACTGCAAATTTGTTTCAGAGATTGGCCGGTGCTACATTGCTTGTATTTGCAAATAAACAAGACATAGATGGAGCCATGAGTCCAGAAGAAATAAAAAATGTAAGTTCGGACTTCAATTTTAAATCTACTCATATTGAGTAGACATTAGTTCTATAAAGTTAATATATTAATTTCATGTTGTTGTAGCGGTGTTCCTCGTTGCCAACACAAAATACTCTAATGAGCATATGCCATTTTCCTTCGTTTTCGAAATGGTGGATATTTTGTAAAGTCCGGACTTTCCCCACAAAATCGTTTATAATCTTTTTTTGGTTTCAGTCTGAAAAATATAATTCAAAAAGGCGCGGCGGAACAAGCAAACAATTTTCGTAAATTATATTACAAAAAGTTTCAAACTTCCATCTAACGTGAATTTTAGATCTTTCATCCCGAAAACTAATAAAGAAATTTTCTTCGGAATTTTGTACTGAAATCTGTCCCGAAAAAAATTCAACTCAGAAATGGACAATTGGACATGTATTGGATGAAACATAATATATACGTTATATAAGCGTAATGTCTGATTACAAATATTTTATCCAAATCTTGATATTCTTTTCGCAGATATTACAATTAGAAAAAATCGAAACTCATCATTGGAATATTCTGAAATGTAGTGCTGTGACTGGTGAAAATTTAGTTCAAGGAATTGACTGGATGATAGATGATGTAGCGGCAAGAATATTTACATTAGATTAAACCACAACTTGTACTTTTTAATATTTATGGTCAAATATCTTCAAGACCACTGGAGTTATGAGAAAAAGAAGTCTCATAAATTTTAGGGAGAAATATGTTGATGACCTTGATAATTCCCTTCAGAGTGTCCCCTCCAACGTTTTTCCAAAAATTTTGAATAGTGAAATGGACTCCAATGTATGTTATCAGGAGATTGTGTGTATTATTTTTTTATTTCTCCGAAATATATATTTGAATAGACATCAGTGCGTTGATTCTCTGGAGCGTTTGTTTAGGCTTTTGAAAACCTTTTATGAGTCTTTAGACGTTAAATTTGTGAACTAATATGATATGTGCATTTATGTTGTACTATTCTTGTTAAGGGTTTTCCGATTTTGAAAAATTTGGGGGGCCCAGGGGGCCCAATATTAAGATATTTTTTTCTATAAATGACTGCTATCGTGAACACCTGATCATCTTGATTCACAAATTTAAATACATTTTAAAAATTATATGAATGTTCATACCAAATTTCATTAAAAGTGTACAAGAGTTATCTTAGTGAAAAAAGACAAACAGTAAAAATATATATATATATATTATTGTTAAAACTAGATCTAACTTAAGGATTTTAGGATCTAGGGTAGTACATATCCTATTGTACCGATGATAGACGTAGTTCTATAGGGAATTATAGCCGATCCAAATATTCCAAATGTACGAGTATGTAAGTGAATGAAACGTCGTCCACTGTAAGCCTTATATATTATACGCTTACAGTGGACGAGGTTTCATTAACCTACATTCATTTGGTGAGTAGCGTGAGCGTGTAATCGCTTTCATTTTTTCAATTGACAATAAAACAGACAGTGGCCAGAACATACCGATTATTTGTGTGTTTGGTTCTTTTATATTGATTTGTTGAAAATTTGTTTTAGCCCGATGGGAGGGGGCGCTAAAATGGGTGCTTGCATGACCAGCCTAGTCCCTGGTCACCCATTCAAGTTCTGACCACGGCGGACGTTCTTTTAATCACGTTGGAGAAAAATATAATTCAATTTTTGTATATAATTTGAATAGGCGAGTATCACCCTGATAATAATAAGAAAAGTAGTTAACTGAACATAACGTTATTTCAATATAACTTGATGATTTTTCTTTTTGTACGAGTATCGCGATAACCCGCACAAAGAGAGCAAATTCTACAGTTCACGGAACCACTATTAATAAGTTGTTGAACTGTGAATCCTGAAATATTTTGGAAAAACTCCAAAAAAGGCCGTTTTTGGTTTTGAAAGAACGGGGGGAACTTTTGTAAAAAAGAAAATCATCTGAATTTTACATTCTGTAGTTTTCCCTCCTACTAGAGACTAGATGAATTATCCTGAAACGATTTTACGGGCATTTCTTTAAATGAAAGAAGGAGTAATGTGCTATTATAACTTTGTGCAGTCAGCAAATCAAGTATCTTGAAGTGAGAGGGAAACATTTTTGTATAGGTATTTTATTTTTCTCCCTACTTTAACTTCGCGCGTTTATTTATATTTTTCTTTGTAATAATAACACAATTGCTCTTATACAATCATACTTACCTGGCGTGGAGGTTACCTTGATCAAGAAGGAGGTTCCTCCAGGGTGAGGCCCTTGCATTGCACTTCGCTTGGGTTGACCCCTGCGAGTATTCCAAATGTGAATACCTCGGGCGCGTAATTTTTGGTAGCGGGGATTGCGTACGCGCACATCCCTACTTTATGTTTTAACATTTCTTGTTCTTAGTAAATCAATCTTGCTGAGTCTCATGACTCATGCCTTCGCTTGGTACCATAGAGTTAGAGGCATCGAAAAAGTGGGTCGAAATTCGAAAAACAAAAATATTTTTTTTTTCAATTAACACTATAGCGCGGAAAAGTCTGGTCGAGATAAGACTTCTGATCCAAAAAAATCAGACCATGCCTTCCGTTCGCTTATAGACCTTGAAATTTCGAATTTGGAAAAAATTGGCCCTTTTTCGACAAAAATAAAATTCAAGCCACTATGACCAATTTTTATGGTAAAAATCATAGGTCACGGGCAAATAAATTGGTCATCGTGGCTTGAATACGTGACCAAATTAGCGGAACGCTAAATTTTTTTCGTTTTTTGCAGCCGATATTAATGTTCTTTTGGCCATTAAATCTGATAATTATGACAGGATGGTGGCAGTACAATCATGTTGTGGGGAGCATAGCTTTGGAGAGGCCCACGGTCCTGTGTGCTATAGGAGGGGGTCTAAGACTTTTCAGAGATAAGTGCACGGATATTTTAGGAGATATTGTGGGGCCATTCGAGTAGTTTATTTCAAACGGTCTTATGCTAATGCACAAAAGGTGCGTCCACACGTTCAAAACTGCGTGCGCGCATACTTGGAAGAGTACCGTAAGAAAGTTCTGCACCTTTTCCCACATTGCCCAGACTTGAACACGATCGAACACGTCTGGGACTATCCAAAAAGGGCGATATAGTAGGAGGAATTCGGACCAAGGACAATTACGAAGCCCAACGGTCCCACTTGTCAAGCACTCCTCTTTTGGGCTCCGTAATTGTCGGTTGGTACGGTACTCTTCTAGGTATTTTGTGCATTAGCACAAGACCGTTTGAAATAAACTGCTCGAATGGCCCCACAATATCTCCTAAAATATCCGTACACTTATCTCTGAAAAGTCTTAGACCCCCTCCTATAGCACACAGGACCTTGGGCCTCCCCAAAGTTATGCTCCACATAACACGATTGTACTGCCACCATATTTCTAAGTTACGATTATGTTCCACTGAGCGTATCATTCCTTGGCACGATTCCGTACTTTAACAATTCTGTCTTCAGATCGTAGACAGAATCTACACTCATCCGTGAAGAGTACTTTACCCCAGTCCCCCTTTGATCAATCAACCAGTTTTACGCATATTTGCGCATCTGCACTTTGTGAGTACTGATGAGCAGAGGAGCCCACATGGCTCGGTAAGAACAAATTCCACCATCTTTTAGTACTTTGCTAACAGTTTTTGAGCAAACATTGACCATCGACTGCTTTGGACCTCGTTACGCATGGTTTTGTGGGTTAAAGTGCGATTCTTGAGCGGCGTCATCTTCATGAAGCCGCGGCCCTGTGTGTGATAACTCGTTATCGACATTGTGCACGCCGTCTGTTGTGGCTGCCACTCTTTTGGTAATGTTTGATAAAACCACGAATCCCAAATTTCGACACATCAAAAGAATTCACCCCCCTCCGGTAACTCCAACCAACAATGGTAAACGCAACCGCTTTTGCCACTTTCTGTTCAGTAAAATCGTCCATCACTAAAGATAAAAGAAAGATAAAAGTTTCTAAGAACACAATAAAACTCCGGGTTTTCTTCGTTTTGAACGTAGGTATCAGAATACTGAAATCTCAAACGTGGCAAGGTATACCTAAAATCACTGTTTTCGGGTATTTGAAAAAAATTGATCGTTCCGCTATTTTTATCACTCAGTGTTGTACCTACCTATTGCAGAGGTATTTGGAATTGGTCAATTTGATTGGAAATACAATACTTCCCTTTTTAAAGGATAAGAAAAGTGAAAATTGTCTGATATTTTTTTTAAAAAAATCTAATTATTCCTAACAATAGTAGTTTCTACAGTAAATTTGTTTTGAAAATCCTTTTGTAACATTTTTTAAATAAATTAAATTTGTTATACAAATAAATTTACAATGAAAAAAAATAATGTTATTTTTTTATATAAAAAAATAGCTAATGGTACGTGGTATTCCCAAGTGTTCACCCATCCCACCTACTAGCCCCGCTCGACGTTTATTAACTTCAGTGATTGCACGAGAACTGGTGTATTCAAAGTGTAGTATCTGTTCTTATCAGCTTAATATCTGATATACGCTCTATCGGAGTGCCAGTATATTAAACTTATTTTTGGAAATAGACGGAGTGCTAAGGTCTTGCTCCACCTCTGTCGCGGGTTGATTCCGTATTGCATTACCTCCGGGACGGGCCTAATATTAACATTAATATAACCATTATTTAGCAGATATCGTGAAGAAATTGGTGCATACACATTATCAAACTGAAATCTTATTAGCTGAGCTCATAGAACTGACCAATTATAATGACTGAATGCATCCTATGTATAAGCATACGAAGTGATGAGAAACACGACTTCTAAAACATTTGTCCAAAACATATTATGACGTCAGGAATTGGTGTAGACACATTATCAAACTGAAATCTTATTAGCTGAGCTCATAGAATTGACCAATTATAATGACTGAATGCATCCTATGTATAAGCATACAAAGTGATGAGAAACACAACTTCTAAAACATTTCTCCAAAACATATTATGACGTCAGGAATTGGTTTAGACACATTATCAAACTGAAATCTTATTAGCTGAGCTCATAAAACTGACCAATTATAATGACTGAATGCATCCTACGTATAAGCATACAAAGTGGTGAGAAACACGACTTCTAAAACATTTGTCCAAAACATAATAAATTATGACGTCAGGAATTGGTGTAGACACATTATCAAACTGAAATCTTATTAGCTGAGCTCATAGAATTGACCAATTATAATGACTGAATGCATGCATATAGCATACAAAGTGATGAGAAACACGACTTCTAAAACATTTCTCCAAAACATATTATGACGTCAGGAATTGGTGTAGACACATTATCAAACTGAAATCTTATTAGCTGAGCTCATAGAACTGACCAATTATAATGACTGAGTGCATCCTATGTATAAGCATACAAAGTGTTGAGAAACGCGACTTCTAAAACATTTGTCCAAAACATAATATATTATGACGTCAGGAATTGGTGTAGACACATTATCAAACTGAAATCTTCTTAGCTGAGCTCATAGAATTGACCCATTATAATGACTGATTCCATGCATATAGCATACAAAGTGGTGAGAAACACGACTTCTAAAATATTTGAATTGATTATACTTATAATATGTATGTATTTTCGTTTTGATCCAATTTGAGAAGAATGAACAAAAACGTACCAATGAAATTTGTCAGAAAGAGACCCATTGCTTAATNCCAAAAGCAATATGGCCGAATATATTTGATCTTTATTTTTGGCCTTTGGCTTCCCGTCAAACAATTTTTCAGCCAAAATATCTCTAAAATTTCTGCACGAATACAATACTTTATCTTCTATGGAAGAGAAAGTAAAAATCTGTATTAAAATAATAGATGAACGGTTGATTTCGAGAGAAACATTGCTACTGTGACAACAACACAGTTATTTCTGAACTAATCGATAGGAAATCTTTCCTCCGGCGAGGTGACGAATGGTTTGTTTGTTTTCGATTTAAAAAATCCGGTCGATTATTCATTATTGATTTTAGGTATTATATGTGCTTACAGTTTTTTTTTATCTATGTGTTTGTTCTTGGAAGTAAGAAGTCAGTTTTTTAAAGATCCCTGTGAACTTATTAGAAGGGCTCACGTTCTAATTGGTTCACAGGGACCGCAGAATGAATAAAGCAATGAGGTTTAGTTTTTAGATTAGGTACCTATACTTAATCCAAAAACCAGAAATACAAATTTTTTGCTTCTTTAATAAAAATTGGTTTAATAACTTCTTTATTAATTTGTAAAATTTAAATATATTTTTGTGTGTTGGAGGGGGTATTTATATTTCAGATTGGGTTTTCAACCAATTCCAGATGTTATGGTCTGGATTTAGACATTTCATCATTCATTTCTTTTCCGTCATTGACTATCTCCGATATTATTTTATTGAGTTCATTTTCGTTTTGTATACTTGCACGTGCGTCTTCAAGTTCAGTGTCTATTAAAGTTTCCGACAAATTTACTGAAATAATAATAATAATCAGATTCAATTATTAAAAATATTTTTTTCCTTAGTAATTATGAAACTTCCGAAGGCGTAATTTTTTTCACTCCATTTATGATTTGGTAACATTGTGAAAAATAATTCATACTTGTGATTATGGGAAGTTATTTGAAGTGAACATCCTCACGATCCGAATTCATCCGAGCTGTTGATGTATAAATTCGAAATTCGTTAGTTAGTTTTCATTGGTGAAAACGACCATAAATCGGGGAGTAAATCGGATTTTTTTTTTTTTTTAAATGTTATGGGGTCCTTATATACTGATTTGGGGGGGTCCATTCTTGGTCATTTTTCGTTGCAAATAAACCCGCTAAAAAGAGTCATTTTTGGCGGTAACTTGCTTACAGTTGAACTTTTTTCCCTTTCTTATTACGCACCGGCATACTAAAAGAAATCTGTGTCCCAAATTTCAAGTCTCTAGGTTGAGCTATGTTAATTATGAGTCAGTTAGTATACCGACTGGGCTTTGCGTTTTATAAGTATAGATACCCACTGATGTTCATTATAACAAAAGCTCTAAAATTAGTTCTTGTATGCTGCAAAAAAAGTGTCATTGTACATGTAATCTTGGAGGCTAATAATTGACATGGGCTCCCAGAACCACGACAATCACTGCAATATAATTACATGAATAATGTAAACATATACAGGGTGTTTGGCTATAAATGGGACTCTGAATATGATGGGTAGCTGAGATCAAATGGAACATTTTTTACGAAATTCGTTAGTGAGCCAGACGAAGCGTTGCCGAGTTACAGGGTAGAGAAGGTCATTTTTGGACAACTTTTAACGTCACTTGGTGGGTTCTGTGCGACCGAACAAAAAGAAGATGGAAGATGGACTAAATCCTAGTTTTTGATGGCGGTGATTTCAAATAAGCCATCAAAAATTTAAAAAACAAAAGCAAAATAGGGGAAAACCTGAAAAGTGGTCAATTTTTTTCTCTGTTCTCAAATGTGATTCAACTTATAAAAAGAGCGTCTCTTTCTAAGACATTTTGTGTAAAAAAAAAAATTGAAAATCGGACAAAAAATTCAATTCCCATGTTAAGAGAGAACCACGAAAATGGTCCGATTACAATAAAATTTTAGAAATGAGCTCCAATTGAAGTCCTGGACACAACTATCAAATTAGAATTTCGAAAAAAGAGCGTGAACCAAAATGGCAGCCTTCCAAAGTCCAAAAAATGTTCTCAGTTATCCTCACGAGCCTGAGTCTCGAAAATAGTAGACAACACCTACCTACCTCTCATTCTTGAAACTTGTTGAACGAAATTTAAATATTTCTGGCATATTTCTCCCAATTTCTTTTCACTTTTTGCGGAACTATCTCCTGATGATTTCATTGGGGATCTTATACGTGTATTTTCCAATCCAGCTTTTTCCATTTTGATTGTGTAAATAAGATATTGCCTCACACAAACAATTTATTATTTAAAATAAACTAATGAAGTTGCAGTTGCAACGGATGTTAATTTTGTAAGGCCTTCAACGTTTAAAGATTTAAATAATAATTCTTAACCGATTTTAATTTTAACGTTTTTTCATCGTTTTTTTAAAACAGTGTGACNTTGAAAATATGGCCCAAAAGCAATATGGCCGAATATATTTGATCTTTATTTTGGCCTTTGGCTTCCCGTCAAACGATTTTTTGAGCCAAAATATGTCTAAAATTTCTGCACGAATACAATACTTTATCTTCTATGAAAGAGAAAGTAAAAAATACAGTTGGCTACAATGGATTTTTTATCAACTGCTTATCAAAGAAATTTATCCGCGAAAAATTCAAATTTCATGAAAACTTTAAAAATAGCCAATTTTCTTTTCTCAATTTTTTTCACTTTTCAAGTTTTCAGTTTGTTTTCTGATTAAATTTCTAAACAGCTTACGCAATAGGTAAATCTTTAATCTAAATACCTATAAAATAGTTTTATTCATTAATTCTCATCTAAAGGAGTTCACTTTTTCACAGACAAAAAAAAAATGTCGATTAAAAGTCATGGTAGTAAAAAGTCTCTTACTTTGAGCGATCAAAAGAAGAAACTAATTACAGAGGTATTCAATGTATTTGATACTGATAAAGATGGACAATTGAACTATATTGAATTTAAATCAGCTTGTAAAGCTCTTGGATGTCCTATTAAAAAATCAGAAGTTTTAAAGATTATTAAATCTTATCAGAGAACTGGGGTGAATGAAAATTGCATTGAATTTAGTGATTTTGTTGATGTTCGTAAGTTGAAATACTGCTCCAGAACTAGTAGACCTCGCTCCGTTATTCATTAAAAGGACTGCCCTATAAAACTAAAAGCTAATGAGCCAATGCTATTATCTAAGAACAAATTCAATGAATGACCAGTATCCAAACTAAGTTTGATCTAAATCGAATCACGCGTTTGAGAACTGTCATGGTATTAAACTATTAAAAGATTGTAAACTAATTAGTTTAGGAGTTAAAACATTCGTTCGATCAAAAATTATAGTGTTGCTATCCGGGGTGTTTTAATTCAAGTACTCATCATAATCAAACTCACATAAAAAATGTTGGGCGTGATTTCGTTTCGAAAAGGAATGATTTTTGGGAAAACACAAAATATTTTTAAAATCAAGCAGAAACTGACTGTATGTACATGTGGGCGTACTTATTGTTGGAAGTTATTTTTGTGGTGTATAACCTATAACCCCTTCAATGTTTAAATAGTTTTTTTTTGACAACCCCGTAGATATAGACTTACGGGACCGCCAAAAAACGTTTATCAACAGATATTGATTTAGTCAATTTTGATCATTCTTATTCTTTCTTACAAACACTAACTAAGTACATGGAAGAGCTGTAACCACACTTTTGTGACGAGACTTCCCATGATAACACGTGTGTGACAGGAATGTTTTTTAAACTTTAGTCACAACTAAATAAATAAATCATTTTTTAAAAATATGTTTTGTCTTAATCTTAACTCTAATTCGATTTTTTGGAGAAGATTTGGGAAGAATTCTATTTTTACAATTAGCTGAACTATAGCTTAGCCTTCCGAAGAATTCTATTTTACAATTAGCTGAACTGTAGTATAGCCTTCCCTGCTGTTTTGCTACAGTCAAGAACAGCTACTCAATTGTTTATTGGATTTTCCTAAAGCGGACTCCCATTCGAGTACTTGACACGTCCGACTTTGCTTGACTTTAAAAGTCTAATTTATATTAACCTTTTTTAGTTACAGATAAATTGATTAGAAAGAATCCAGAAGAAAGAATAAATCAAGCTTTTACATTATTTGCTGGGAATAATAAGGAATTTATTGATTTTGATTGTTTAAAAAATATTGCAGTACTTGTTGGAGAGGATGTATCGGATGAAGTGTTGGCTGATATGATAAAAGAGTTCGATATGGATGACGATGGAAAAAGTAAGTCTTGATGAAGCAAGAACTTAGATATCATTTCTAATCAATTAAATAACATAGTTTTTAAAAAATAATAATAATTTGATATTCATTTATTGAAATTTCATTACAATATGTTTACATGATCTTGTTCCTAGAATATAAATAAAACAAAGCATTCCTTTAACCAAGGATACTATCACTTAATTCAAGTAACAGATAGTCTGGAGATACTTAACTGGGGTAAAATTTAACAAAAATCCTCAGGAACATATTGGATTAGGAACTAAATAGGTAACCTATAACATTGAATCTGTACAATTAATTTGTTTAAGGAAAGACAAATTTACTATTTTTTTAAATTATCATTATCAATAACAATTTAGTCAAGCATTATTTGCTTGACTCGCATGTACTTGATTTTTTTGAATCTGTACAAATAATTTGTTTAAGGAAAGACAAGTTTACTATTTTTTTAAATTATCATTATCAATAACAATTTAGTCAAGCATTATTTGCTCGACTCGCATGTACTTGATTTTTTTATATTTTTTGATGAACTTAGTTATAGAGCCGGAATTTCCAAGAAACTTATTATTAGCAATTCCATAGTGAGGCATATTTTTGTACTCCAGCTCTTAGTTATTTTACTGAGAATTAACTTAAAAATTGTTAATTGGGTTTCCCCTTAGTGGTTCTGTGAGATAAGTAGATAAGGCTGTAGTCTTGTATCTACAGGTCAACAGTTCAATTTCCATCCATGGTTGCATCATATTTACTTAACCCAGAGGCAAGCATCAAGCAGTTTCTGTCTTCAGGTGCAGATACGTTAAGGACGACGAATACACGGTATCCGCTACTGGTTGGAAAAGCCACATAAGTACTTTAGTTTCGATACTGTGTTATAGATATTTTTCAATCGATACTATTCTTCTGATACTGCTCATGAGTACTGGTATCGATACTTTGATACGATAACCCTATAAATTCATTCATTCCAATGCTAAAACAACAATCATACCATTGTGACTCGAATATTGACTTTGACTATTTGGTGCCATACCCTTGCATTTTCCTTCCTCATTATAAAACATGAGAAAATGTATTCAAAGCGTATCTTTCTGTATATAGACTTTGATTTAAAAAAATTCGTAGAGTTGTACGACTAAGTGTTAGTCCCATTTTATTGATAGATTTATTTTTATCTGTTTCAAGTCAATCGTGAAGAATTTAATTTGATTATGAAAAATATTGACATTTAACCTAGGAAAACAACGTCATCAAAAAACAACATATTGGTCTGAATCAATACTATATTTTATCTTCTGCCAACTTGAAATTTAATCATCATGGAGAGAATACATAGGGCAACAATTCGTGAAGGTCATGAAACATTAATAAGAACTGGAGAAAGCATTTTAAGATCCGAACAAGCTGCTTTAGAAGCAGAAGCTATTGGAACAGAAGTTCTTTCTGAACTTGGAGTGCAACGGGAATCCTTATTGAGAGCTCGTGATAGATTGATAGAGACGGATATACATGTTGGAAGATCTCGTAGAATTATCCAAATGGTAAGGCGTCGAATATTTTTTAATAAATTGTTTCTAATATTGGTTATTCTTTTAGAAGTGTGTGCATTATGTACTATAATTTATTTAAAATATATTAAGCAGAGATAGTTTTTTTTTTAAAAAAAAAAAAATAACTTCTCGTACCCAATAACTGCTTCACTCTTTCATACCCCTTAACCGGTGTCTCACTTTTCGTTCTGAATAACGAATCTGCTCTTTTGTGCTCTATGACGATGTTTTATTTGTTTTCTTTAGCTGTAACGGCACCACAATTGTCAAATTTAACTTTTGTCCACACAAAAGTCCACCCCAACCTAACTTGAAATATTGGCTTTTTCTTCAACAGACATTTATATATTATTTAAAAATTTCCAATTTGGGTTGGTGATTTAGGTTTATTGGGTTGGGTGCAATTGACAAAAAATTAAAGGGTATTTAAACAATGCCAACGATCATACCACGTTGAATACACCAGTTCCCGTCAGATCACTGAAGTTAAGCAACGTCCGGGCGTGGTCAGTACTTGGATGGGTGACCGCTTGGGAACACCACGTATCGTTGGCTTTTTCCGGCCCAACCCAGGCTGGGTGAGGTCAATGTGGGTAGCTGGTTTGCAAGTTTCCAGCGAATGGAGGGTAAAACCCCCGTCTTGAATGACCAATAGATGTTAAAGAGACGTTAAGCCAAATTAAAAAAAAAAAAATTGTTGTTTAAAAATAATTATAATAATCCTAAACCTGTATTTATGTTTGTATCAAAATTGGATATCAAGCTGCCTTTTCTCTAATGTAGGCAATTTTTTATGCATTTTTGGAAATCCTCAGACCAGAAAGCGGATATCATTTAATATTTTTGTATGCCTACAGTCCGCTATTTTTTTAAAAAAATATGACTCTTTCGAAATACTGTAAAAAAGTTCGTCTTACCAAATGCAATAGTACACATTTAAGTTTCGGGGTACACTTAACTTCTTGTCGGGTAATAGTTCTAATACATTCTGCGTTGTAGAGTACATCAGTTAGTGAAAAACATATTTTCATTCCAGTTAGCATAATATATTCTAAAATAGTTTATTATTTTCTCTATATTAAAACAGCATTTTCAATTCAATGGTGATTCATGCCTCGTTTAATTTTATGTTCTTTGCCAATTTTCCTATTTTATTTGGGAGCGGCGTATTTCTCCTTGATCCTACCAATTCATAATCTTCTGTCCAATGCTTCTCTTTTCCCTAATTTTTTCCCAGGCCTTCCTCTGGGCTGGGAAAGAAGTATTGTGGATCAGTTTTCTGCGCTATATATGTTGCTGTAGAGGTGTTCCTCTCAAAATCAACTGTTCTAACTATTTCCAGTTTCACATTTAAGAAAAATGGTTTTCATAGTTTGAGTAGAACTGTGATAACAAGGGTTGTCTCGTCAACACGTTGTCGTCTCATGACTTTATTTGCTGCTGCGGGTTCTTTTTTCAATAATTTATAACATAGAGTCACAACAGGCGGACAACAACTGCGTACAAAATGATTGAAATATGTCTTTAATATTATTATTAAATGTAAATAGACGCATTTAAATCATATAACCCATAAACGCCATTGGTTCGTTTCCGAACCAATAAGGAAAAGAACATCTTCCGTCCCGAATGAGTAATAAATGTTAAAGAGCCGTTTAGCAAAAAATCTAATTCTTTGGGATATGTTTCCCCTATTTTTAAAACTGTTGAACAGTTCTAATGCATTCCGAAACCTGTTGAAAGTGCTTATTATGAGCCATAAATTGCATCATTTCACTTTATTTATTCCAGTGTTTTTAAATGGTCATACATATAAATTTAATAATATGATTTAATTGTATTGTAATTAAGTACAATACCTATATTAAGTTAATCAGTTTATGTTATTCTTAAAATATATATTTTTTATAAAAGGTGCTTTGTATTAAATGTTATTTTCTTATTGGCAATTTTTTTTATGCGAGTGATTTCATTATCGTTAGAATAACTTGTTATATTTAGAAATGGATTTAATTTTTTGGGGGCATCTTTGGTAAGGAGCCTCTCTATTTTTTCCAGCTATTTAGGCTAACTAAGTTATAGTCTCCCATGACGTTTCGCTGCAAGCAACAACATCAGTCCTGACGCGGCTGAGTACACCTGCACGAGTGATTTCATTATCGATAGAGTAACTTGTTATATTTAGAAATTAATTTATTTTTTGGGGGGCATCTTTGGTAAGGAGCCTCCCTATTTTTTCCAGCTATGTAGGCTAAGTTATAGTCTCCCATGACGTTTCGCTGCAAGCAACAACACCAATCCTGACGCGGCTGAGTACACCTGCGCGAGTGATTTCATTATCGATAGAGTAACTTGTTATATTTAGAAATGGATTTAATTTTTTGGGGGCATCTTTGGTAAGGAGCCTCCCTATTTTTTCCAGCTATGTAGGCTAACTAAGTTATAGTCTCCCATGCTGTTTCGCTGCAAGCAACAACATCAATTTTGACGCTGCTGAAACACCTCAAAACAGCCAACAACACGTAATGCCAACCCTGAACAGAGTACTTAACATGCCCGACGTTACATTGGATGTTCAGTAATGAAAGCGTCACGAAAAATGAAGCAGGTGAAAAGTGCATCAAATTTAATTTATAACTTTGTAAGGGGCTGACGGAAACTGCTCACCCTACCTAAAATTGTCAGAGCGTACACAGATGTGAAATACAATAATGTTAAAAATGCTTTATTAATTTTTGAAAATAATTACTATTCTATTTTTATAAAAAAATAAACCTATAATTTTTATTCAATTGACAGTGATACACAAACCTACTTTAAGTTGCCCATGTTTTGAATTTGATTTTTGGAACAGCTTTGTCAAGATGAATATATTTTTACAAATATGAGATTCAACTTTGTGTTTACCTAAGAAACATAACATTCAATAACACGTGGAGTGCTTGAGCGAGTTCCCTTCCGAATAAAAAACACATCCGTTGTTGCTTAGCTTTACTGGAGTATTTATGAGGTCATTAGCAGTGTGAAAGTTTACTGAAGAAATAACAACAATTTATCACTAAACAAATTTTTGAGGGATATTCCAATCTATGTATGTAAATGAAGAAGTAGAACTTTCCTCAATCCTTGAAGAAAATTCTACGTGGTAGAAAACTCTGAACTAGTGGTAGTTGCGGGCCCCCACATTCCATCCCTTTAATAGTATGGTTTTGTTGTAGCGGCGTTCCCCTTGAAATCAAATGTTCTCGCATTTCTATATTCAGGTTTGGAAGAATGATTGAAACAGGTTGATATGTGGTTACCGAGAAGATTTTGATGACCCTTCGTCGTAATTGTGATGATATGCGTTTAGGTCGTACTGGTGCGTAGAACCGACCATCATGAGGACGCTTCAACATACTAGGTTCTACTACCGCTCAAAATTTCATTTTACACTCATTCCTTAAAATATTGTTCCACCATGTTTTCTTTTAATTGTATCCTTATTTCTAGATTCAACATACAAAAAATGAGGAAATAAATCACCATAAAGAGGCGATAACTCCAACACCAACCGCGAGAACAAACAACAAGGTTTTTGATTACTTAAATATAATCCCAATGTCATTTCAAAAAGCCATCACTTAAAATCTGCTTTTCCAATTAAAGTACATATATTGGCTATNTCCACCATGTTTTCTTTTAATTGTATCCTTATTTCTAGATTCAACATACAAAAAATGAGGAAATAAATCACCATAAAGGGGGCACCTCTGCCCCCCCCTGGGAGCCAGAGGTGGGCGAATTTTTTTTTATTTATGTATGTTATTGACCAAACATATAATCACCTTACTCGGAAAGTGAAGATTTTTTTTGTCGGAAAACATCTGGACCTCCCTCAATGATTTTTCCGACATAAAAGTTTACCAAAAAAGTTTTGATGGTCTTATCAATGATTTTTCCGACATAAAAGTTTACCAAGTTTACCAAAAAAGTTTTGATGGTCTTAAGCTGATGGTATATGTTCTAGATCGTCCTGGTGCGTAGACTTGTTGTAAAATGGCTAATTGATAAATAAATTCGTTTACAGATACATTTTGTTTGTATATCACTAAAAAAAAACCTTGTCTTAAATAATGCACCACCTGGACGCGTCTTGAAGTTTATGTTATGACTTGACATCTGATGATAAGCATCTTCAAAGGACAATGATGTATTTGATCGTTTCAAACTAAGCAGTCTATTTACTTGATCAACACCATTAACAAATGTTGGTTTGAAACGAGAATAACGGTTTTCCAGACCGTATTTACTATCGTCATAGTAATAAGAGTGTTGTCAAGTTTTTTTCGCTGCAATGTCGTTGATAGTGTTAACAATTATGTCAATGCCTTCTCTTAGTTCTTCCTCTTTAATGTTCAATGCTGGTGAGAGCCTTATGATGTTGTTGCTAATTGGTTTTGTAACCAATCCATTATCTTTCATTTGAATGCAAGTCTTGTAAACATCAAATGCTAAAACAATCACAATATTTTTTTAAAAAATTAAGTATTACTTATTTTTGGTTTTATCAAGAACTAGCAGATGTACCTCGTGCTTCGTCACGTTTCAATTTATGTTTCCATTCTTTTTTTCAACCATATTTGACTTTTTCGCTTTGAGTTGATAAATTTTGTTTCACATTTCATGCTAGTGAATTTGACCAAAAAATAAATGTAGGTAACTCGAAAACGGTTTCACATTTTGGAGTTATGATCATTTTTCTGGGGTCCCAGCCTATTGTTGGGGGGGGGGGGGNTAAATTCATATCAATTGTTGTCTATTTCTTGTGCTTCTGGCCAAAACAATTCCGGACAAACACACGCACAACACATTTCACTTTTATGTATTAAGATAAAATCAAATTTTCATGTTTTATGTATCAAGACAAATAGTAAAAATCGAATAAAAAAGCTCAACACGTAGGTTAATTATTTTTCTAGCATGGAACCGGTTTTTATATGATTCCAGAATTAACAGGACCCACATATTTTATATAATTGAAAAGAGTCACAGCAGGCGGACAACAACTGGGGACAAAATGATTTTCAATCCTTGGTTTATTATTTTCAGTAATAAATCTTTGGAATCGACCGCAAAAAAAAACCAATACAGCAGCGTTGTCCAACCTTTTGTGTTCTGCAACCTACCTAATTAGATCGCAAAAAAGTCACATCTAAATACGTGATGCTTTAATTTTATCATGTTCTGCATCTTATTTACCATAGATTTGATTTTTGGTTCGATACTACTGACCGCTACACTTAGATTCGGTTTAACGTTTAATTTAGAGCAAGAGAAGAGGGGGGTTAAACTAGACTGGATATGTACTAAGAAATTTTGGTCGCTTCAGGCGCGATAAAAAAATGAAGGCAATATTCAGGGCGGAGAATAAGATTTCCATTGAAAATTTGAAAGGGAAAAAATGGTTTCCGACCGCGATGCCCATATGGGGGCAGATAATTATGACATCGAGCCGCGACCCCTCCGTTGGGAACCGCTGCACTAAATCACCTATTTCTTTCTCTCTCCCTCGATACTCGATACTTACATTTATCTAAAACAATGGCATTCAAAAGCCCCTTTCCTCGTACAATAGGACAAATTTCTTTCGTCAATCCTTTTCGAAGTTCAGATCGGAATATTTCTCCTTGTTTGTAAGCATTTTCAATCATTCCCTCTTCTAGAATGACGTCAATCGCTGTCATAGCAAGTTTACAAGCTAAAGGGTTGCCACCGTATGTTGATCCATGAGTACCAGGTACAAGAGTTCCCATTACTTCATCATCGGCCAATACAGCCGATATCTGGGAAAAACAGAAGAATGAGAAGATTGTCTTTCGTTGTAGGTTCCGCCTATTAAGAAGGATTGTCGGGTTTTCTCTATTATTTATATTTTTACTTCACCAGGTATATTTTTTTCATTATTAAGTCTAAGCAAGACACCACACCACTTAGCAGTGTACAAAATAGACCATAAAGATAAAACTCCCAAATATATGTGAACGGTTTTAAATTCATATTCATATAATTAAATGTAGCCACCGCGGGGAGCAAGCCAGCTTCATTAGGCGACGGTCCTGAGCTCGTGTGAATACAGAACGTTTGGTGTGAGGACGGCCATCCATCCTTTATAAAACACTGCTCCAAATCAAAGACGGAAAGTTACCAACAAATTTTAGATACAACGCATTGATACTATGACAAGAATGAGAGGGTGCCAGAAAAGGATACAGCTAAAGAGAGTAGGCACTGAAATGAAGGTTGTGGCATGGTAGAATTAAGGAAGGCAACGCCTTCCTTAACAAAATGAACAAAATCGAACAAGTGAAATCAGAGTTATGGTCTAAAGATTACCAGAAAACGTCGTGCGCCACTGTCAAAATTTGCTATCAAAATGCTATCATTTTTTTTTATATATATATATTTTTGCTCTTAAGTGACTGGACCGTGGGTATTTAATTTTTAAAACAAAAACCCAAGCCTTTCAGAAAATTATGAAATGATCAAATATATCACCCCTAGGCCATTGTCACTAAGTTTCAGGATTTAATGCTCTCCGGTAGGGGAGCAAAAAATAAGTATGGTTATTTTTTACTATCGTAGGTAGTAAAAACATTTTTCTTACCGGGTAGAGTCCTCCAGATAGAGCTTTTCCCAAGATTACAATATCAGGCCTTACATCCTCATAATGTACTGCCAATAATTTTCCAGTTCTTCCTAATCCAGTTTGAACCTCGTCAGCAATAAAAAGAACATTATATTTAGTACAAAGTTCTCGAACTTTCTTCAAGTAACCATCATTTGGGACGACAGCTCCTGCTTCCCCTTGAATAGGTTCCACCATAAATGCACAAATATTTGGATCTGATTTTAGTTTTTCCTGAAATTTTCATACAGCACAGTCATATATTTTGGTTTACTATTTTCAATAATGAACCTTTGGAATTGTCAAGAAAAAAATACCCCCCTTCAAAATTTGATATTTTACGTTCCAAGGTAGGTACGTAGAATCCATTTTTATTTTCTGGAAGTTAAAGCCGTTTTGAAAAAAGCCATTTTCGGGTAGAAAGTCTAAAGTAAGGTGGTAATTTAGGAAAAGGTAACTTAAATAAGAAACATTTTAGCAAAAAAAAATCTTGTCATTTCTTTCACATCAGGATCAGAGGAATGAGAAAATTTTAATACAATTACATAGGAAATAATTTGCATCTAAAACTAGTGTTATTTCCTACGTAATTTTATTGAAATTTACTCATTCCTCTTGCCCCGCTGAGAAGGGGATATTTTTATGGTATTTTTGACTTCCAAATTCCTTGCGAGTTGCGAGTATTGGCCTACCAAAAGAGAAATTACACAATATATAGAACATGGTTATTACAAGTAGTCCTTAATCAAACAAACAGACATTTAAAGAAAAATTGTCGAGTTAAAAGTCGAGTGTTAAACAAATTGAACTCGAAGATTTTTCTTAGATATGTAGACAAAGGGTGACGATCAGTGGTACTTTTTCCCTATTTTTAAAGAGAAATATCTCATACTAGCAGGCTACGCCCGCTTCGCTTGGCGCCTTACTCTTACTCCTTCCTACTACGGAATAAATGTTCAAAATTTAGTGACCTATACCTGACGGCGTGTAAAACCCGGTGAATTGCTTCGTGTGAATATACACTGGTGCTTTCTTCAAATTGTCCTGGCGCTCTGCCGTGCGCTCAGATTTCATAATTATCGATTATAAATTTCATCCAAATTGTGGTTTGGATGGTAGGGATTCGATTTCAAAAAGGCTGCTCGGGGCCCTGGGGGCAATATTGAGAAAAAGAAAAATATGGGTCGGACTTTTTGCCCATAGATGACCTTTACCAAATTTCGTCAAAATCGGACCAGTGCAGCGGTTTGGCTCCCAGTTTGCTTTGCACACAATTCTTTACGTACGTCATACGTCCCACGTAATACGTCGGACATATCGGTTTTTTCCACGGCTTCAAATATTTCCAAACTTCAAAAATAACCCAAAATAGTTAAACTATAGCCCAAAAGTAATAGGAATGACATAGTTGATCTTTATTTTGGGTTTCAGGTTCCCGTCAAACGATTTTTTAGGACAAACAGTGACCAAATTTTCTGCACGATTACAATACTTCATCTTCTATAGGAAGAGAAATTAAAAATTACCTCCAAAGCAACTGTATCATTATAAGGTATCAAATGATACCCGGGCATATGTGGACCAAACTCATTAAAACTTGTTGGATCTGTTGAAGACGAAATAGCAGCTAAAGTTCTTCCCCAAAAATTTCCATTTGCAAAAATAACTCCAGCTTTATTAGGTTCAACTTTTTTCACTTTATATGCCCATTTTCTTGCTAATTTCATTGCAGTTTCACCACCTTCAACACCTGTAATAATTTTCAATTCAGAAGTAGACTATGTGGAAAACATTTTGAGTAACAGGAAGCATTGCGTTATTGAATCGAAGACTTTATTCTGTTAGCTTTTAAACAACATCACTCAAAAGTCTTAAACTCATTAATTTGGCAGTGATTTATTGGTGTATATCTAAATATATAAATCAGAAATTTGTATGTGCGTGTACATGTATGCATGTGGTAGTAGTTATCTGCTCCAATACCTTAGCACAAATGGTAGCAGATATTGAAAAAAATATTGCAATGGACCAGGACTAAAAAACCGTTTTCGAGTTACGGCCAAATTTACGATTTATTGAACAAATTGGGAAAGTTACGCGCCGATATCTTAATTTTTGTCTTGATAACATATCTATATTATCTATTCAAAGTGAGAAAGTTTTAGGTGGTCATGTACTTAAGACATAGTTTGCTAATTATTCCAGAGTTACGAGTTCGAAACTAGGAAAGGAAAAATAATGATTCTAAGGCCATGGCGAAACATATAGACATTGTCTTTTTTTTAAAGGCAACAATATACATTAAACCCATACCCCTCCCTCAAATTCCTAAGAATGGTAGCAAAGCACGGGCGAAGCAGCTGGTTTTCATATACAATGGAAAAAGAACATTATTCATTAATCAGGGAATGGAATCATTGCGCAAAATTTTCATGAACTTTGCTGCCATATCCATTTTAAACAATGAAATAGTTAGTGTAAAGTATGTGTTGCAGTTTCATTTAATGATTTCAAGTAATTTCGTTTAGAGAGGTACAATGGTGAAGAAGCTATACTGAACTACACCGAACATCTCAAAACATGGGAGATTACTTACATTAATTTAATGAAACTCACGTGGATTTATTAAAAGTCTAGTCTGAACCTTCCACCCAATTTAGAGCCACAGGAGCAACCATTGCCAAGATATGGGGTTTCGCAGGCTAAAGTGCTTAGGCAAATTCAATTGAAATAGAAGTACCTATCTAAAGATCTACACTGATAATCCTAAATTTCATCAAAATTGAAGGAACGGTATAGGGGCTTTTGCACATGCATAACAACCTTTGAATGTACGGTGTACGCCTGCACACTCGCCTATGTTTGTATGCTCATGTACTATTTAGACTAGTGCGATAGCCTCCGACACAACCCGGTACGATACTTTTTGAATCAA
This sequence comes from Pachypsylla venusta, assembly GCA_012654025.1. Classification (NCBI taxonomy): domain Eukaryota; kingdom Metazoa; phylum Arthropoda; class Insecta; order Hemiptera; family Aphalaridae; genus Pachypsylla; species Pachypsylla venusta. The sequence goes on along the minus strand of CM022878.1, from coordinate 18,284,554 downwards.
TCAGAATTGATTATTTTCTCCACCCTACCGACAAAATGTTTATCGTTGTCAACGATATTTTTAATCGTGTCGAAAGCTATCAGACTGGTGTAGTTTATGTTGAGGAATTTGTTCACTACTTGGCGGATTTTTTTTTCTCACCTGTATTCATAGGAATGAACTTTTTATATCTAAAAAGATTTGTAATGTACTCTCCGAATTGATAGAACAAATCATGATAGATAGCTCTTGATGTGTGGTGAAGAATTGAAGATTGCTCATGTAGAGTTTTTAGAATTTTAGGATGACAATGTCCTTGATTTAAAGTAGCAAATCCTCCTAAGAAATCTAGATATTTCTTTCCTTCATTATCCCACATATGCACTCCTGAAAACGAAGACTCGTTTTAGATGTGGTTCTATCTCTTACTATGTACGAGGGCGGTTGCAAAAGTTCGTGGCCCAACCTAGATAGAGAATCCACTGTGTCTTATTTTTCAACATAACCTCCCTATGTTCGTCCAAAAGTAGTTAGTATCCTTACAGTTAAAATACCCAAAGACAGCCGACCTCATCCCTTCATCACTTTCACTCCCAGACTTCAGTTTTGAAAATCAATATTAGTCACTGGGAGCTAGGTCTGGACTGTGAAATATCTCAATGAAGCCACACTCACGCCTTTGTCATGACAGTGGTATGGACAAGGGCGTTGCCATGGAAGAGCTGAGCACATCGTAAAAATGTACCTACTCGAAACTTAAATAAAGATGACCTATGAAAAAATTAAAGTGAGTTTTACCTCGTATTATCATTAGACAGTGTGAGTAAGACATATAAAATATTGTCAGTACAATACTTAACCCTTTATAGGAGGGGCTATGAACTTTTGTAACCAACCTCGTACATTAATCCTCGTGAGGATATTTAAGCAACCAAAATAAAGGTGACAACCCGTAACAGAAATAAAAGATAAAAGACAATGATTCACCGCGTTGGATACTGTGGGCAACGTTTGACGTGGTGGGTACTAAGATAGAAGCATGGGGACAACAGCACAACTCAGTAGTTTGCTTACTTACTTTCCGTGTCCATCACGGAAAGTGATGACACTGGAAGGGTTGAGTAGCATATTTTGCTACTCTGAGAACGCCCGACTAGATGTTGATAATCCCGGCCTCTTCCATGTCCTCCAATAGTGGCAAATATCTCTAATTCATGAGAATGAAATTCCATGGATTGGCTGGTTTTGAATGTACGCCCAACTTCTTACTAGTCAGATCGTTTTACCTATACGCTGTACGCCACCAATCTGCTGTTATTTTCAGCGAAACGGCAGGGAAGTTGTAAAAAAGATTCTTTCCAAGGCTGTTCTAATATAATCAAACTGAATTATTAATTTGAAGCTCAAAAAATAGTTCTATCAGAGGACTGGTGCTGGTGATGTTTGACTTTACCTTTGCCTCGTACAATGGAAACAGGTAGAGGTGCATAATTTTTGGCAGTGATTTTAGCTTCTCTTTCAAAAACTTCTTGCGAAGATTTTGCCAAAGGTGTTTGTTCAGGTTTTGTAGAAACAAATCTTGAAAATCTACTACCCGTTTGATTTGACCCAGCACATCTTAAAAGATCTAAAGTGGCTTTTTGCAATACTGACATTTCCAGGAGAGATTCACTGGCATACCTAGAATAAATAAATTTATTTGTAAATCAATCACGAATGGATATTTTTATGGTACCTACCTATACTTCAAAATTCATTGCGAATATTGTCCTACTAAAAGAGAAATTATAATTATAAAACATAATATATAGAACATAGTTATTTATCAAACAAACAGACATTTAATGAAAAATCGTCGAGTTAAAAGTAGACCTCACTTCGCTCGGTCAACAAGTGAAGACCAGGGCCTTATTGCACAATGTTTCAATAACACATTGCGCAATAGGGCCTTGGACAAAAATAAAAATTTGCAAATGGATAAATAGGTAAGTTGTTGTTTTGTCATGCATTTTGCGTTCGGGCCAAGGAAGGCCGCTTACTATCTATAATTTCCTAATAGAATAATTGTCCGAAATCTGCCGCTCTAGGCTCCAGCCTACTGGTAAATCCAGCGCTGGTCCTCTTTCGATACTAAATGTATATTTTGACCTTTTGCGCCTCCTTTATGGTCAAATACCTATAGGATCTCCAGCCGGTATACAAATTTAAACATACCCTGGATGTTTGGTTTTAAAAATACCTATGAGGAAAACTTCTTGCTTTGAGGAAAAGTAGCGCTCTTTTTCGATTATTAAGGGGGAAGAGAAAGTTTGGGGTAAATCCCATAAATAAGGAAAGGGAAAGGCATGGAGAGTATCACCATCTATTCCCTCAATTAAGACAGGATGGAAATCGATTTTTTGAATATACTAGAATGTCCATTTGATTATTATGTTTTGGAGAAGATCAAAAGAAGGTTGACAAGAAAACGTCACACTCTGAGGTCTCTGAGCAAAAACAGACATCCTACATTCAAGACCACAACAAAGATGAAATTCTCTCAGCGAATGTTTTTATTTACAGTGTCGAGCGTCAAGCGAATTGATCATCGTAGCCAATTACGAAGTAGGTATTTACATTTTGCTCAATGAAAACAAAAAAAATCATGTTTTATCGCTTGACGCTCTACGCTTACCGCTCTCATCGCAGCCGAGGCCTAAATCTCGAACGTATTGTTTTGCTTAACTTCTCCTTGACATCTAAGATTATTCGAGACGGGTGTTTCTTCTTTTTATTCACTTGAAACTTACAAATCAGCTACCCACATTAACCTCACCCAACCTGGGTTGAGACGGAAAAATAGCCAGCATCACGAGAGCTCGAAACTAGATGATCATCTACCAAGTAAAATCTCGCTGATCGTTGTTTAACTTCAGTGATGTTACGGGAACGTATTCAACGCACCATTTAAGCTGGCTATCTCGACCGTGGGTATTGTACAAAAAATAGATAATAATAATAAAAGTCTTAAAAATGACAAAAAAAAAGCTCCTATCCCCAACAGCCTGAGTAGGTTGAGGCGGTGAACTAGTAACCAGGAGACTCTGGTTCAAATTGAACTCCATACCTGCCGACTGGTCACAATAGATCTAAATAGAGGTCGCAGTGTTAATTGCAATCAGTCTCAATGGAGACCTGCAACCAATTTAATAGTAATAAAAATACCTAGGCCAGCGTCTATTGCACGTTAAATACACCAGTTCCCAATAGATCACTGAAGTTAAGCAACGTCCAGCGAGGTTGTACCATATGGGTGTCCACGTGGGTTCGCGCCCTCGTGATGCTGGTTTTTTTCCGGCCCAACCCAGGCTGGGTGAGGTCAATGTGGGTAGCTGGTTTGCAAGTTTCCAGTGAATGGAGGTGAAACCCCTTCTCGAATGACCAATAAATGTTAAACGGGTCTTCTACTGGTTAAGCCGATTGGAAAAAAAAAAAATCTCAAGGTCACTTACCGTTCGTCTTATTACAGGAATAAAACACGTCTCAATGTTTTCCCAGCGAAGGTAAAACACGACTGATAAAATTCCAAACCCTTCGAAAAGTTTTATACAACAAAATATTTCTAAGAATAAAAAAAAAATTGCAATCAAATATTGTTATCTTGGATTTAAATGCGTGGACAATACGTGTCCAACAGTTTAAACATAAGAAGTATGTTTCCGACAAAATCATTTCTCCTCTATACGAGGGGGGAGGGGGGACCCAAAAGTAACGAGAATTTCTTTATAAAATCTACATGCATGGTTCGATTCCAACGAAACTTTAATCTCCTTCGAAGTACTCTCCTCCGGCATCAATGCACTTGCATATGCGTTCATACTACTGTTGGAAGGGCTTTTTATACTCGTTCTCTGTGATGCCTGCCAGAGCTGCGTGACATGGCGTTTGACGTAGTCTGCATCAGCGAAACGCTTTAATTTCAGGACCTTTTTCATTCTAGGGAACAGAAAGAATTCTGAGGTAGTTGTATCAGGTGAGATGGGAGCGCGGGTCAAGGTTCTTGCATAGAGGCCAAATACATTCTCGACAAGATTAAATGCGGGGATCCCTTTGATCGCTGGTGAGAAGTCGGGGAACACATTTTGCTGCCATTCTCTTTATTACTAAATCTTCGATCAAGATCCGTTGAATTGAGCTCCAGGACATTCCAGATAAGTCTACTAGTTCATCAATAGTCCTCCTTCGGTCTTTATTGATGAGAACACGTATTTTTTCAATGCTGTCGTCAGATCGAGCGGTTGAAGGGCATCCAAAACGGGGTCGTTCCTCAATGTACATTTTTCCCTCTCTGAAGCGAGAAAACCAATCGTAAACCCGAGGTTTACTCAAAGCATCATTCTTAAAGGTTTTTTTCAACATTAAAACCGTTTCGGTCCAAAGTTAAACTGGAAGCGATTAATTGGCAAAAACGCTTTTTGAGCGGTACAATCGCACAACCCAAACCAAGAACCCTCCACCCTAAACCTATAAAATCCACTCTATCGTGGTTTATATCCGTTCTATGGCAGATTTCCTAATATTTGCCAAGATTAAAACTGACTAAATTATTTTACCCAAAGCCGCAGGGAAATCTAAAACCACATGAAAAAAGCAACCTAGTAAAAAATAATTCCAATGTTACTTACTGCACAGCTATTTTCTTATTTGACAATTTCAAGGTATTTATGGACAACATTGTTGGACAACTGATTTGAAAGTCCCTCTGTGTAACTGTGTTGCTTGCTACATGAAAATATTATAAACTGATTAATCATGTAAACACACAATGCAATGCTTTGATTAAATCTAAATAAAGCAAATCAAATTAAAAAATATGTACTTTTAAGTAAAATAAAATATCTTTACACGTTTTTTTTTTTTAATTTGGCTTAACGTCTCTTTAAAATCTTTTGGTCATTCAAGACGGGGATTTCGCCCTCAATTCGCTGGAAACTTGCAAACCAACTACCCACATTGACCTCACCCAGGCTGGGCGCGAACCCACGTGGACACCCACATGGTACAACCTCACTTAACATCAGTGATCTTGCGGGAACTGGTGTATTCAACGTGCCATGGCACTGGCTCTTTACATGTTTTGGTTTTAAGGTGTGTATTCAAAGCAGGGAAGCTTTATAAAATTTCTAATTGCAAAATGCAGTCCAGACATCAAAAAACAAATTTGGTTTTGTTTTGGGATTGTCAGGGTAGGTCCTCAAATCGTTCCATATCAAATTAGGGTGGTCACAGACAGCCGTATACTTACTTATCTTATTGCATCATAGGCGGTTCTAATCTAAAATTCTGGGGGGGGGGCTTAAGCCCCCTCCTAAAACCGCCTATGTATTGCATAGCAGACATCGAGAAATCTGCGGTCTCCCATAAGGTCCTGTCCTACCAAAAGCCGAGTTTTGAAACCCTCGGGTTTGGGTATTGTATTAACACAGGTTGACAGTGTTAGATGAAACTTCCTGAAAACACGTCGTGGTAAGATCGGGCCTAAGAATATGTGTGTTTGTTTTTCCTTGTATATGTTCATAAATGTGCTAAGCTATAAAATAAGTAGATAGGCTATTGTTTGAGAGCGCCCTTAGACCCAGCACTTTCGTTACAAACCTATAACGTTAACGAACGTGTCATAGGTTTGTCAAGTATAAACGATTTGATCCAAATTTGGAGAATAGGTTCAATTTAAACTTATCTTTTAATGAATAAGTATAATGCAATTTCCTTTTGTAATTTAATATACCTACAAAGGTGAAATTATATTTTCTGATCCCTCCTTGAGGAAGCAACGACAACTTGGAAGTCAAAAGTCATGTATTATAGCTTCCTACTGAGAAATTTTGTTCACAACACACGGACCAATGACTGAAAAATCGAGATTTTGGCTCCGGGGACCTCAAAATCCAAAACATTAGAGGCAGAGACAAAACATTTAACCGTGTAAAGTATTCCCTATCATCAGGCAAGTGATCAGTGGTCACATCAGAAACAGTAAATTAATGTAGTTGCATTACAATAACAAAAATAGTTATTGAACTCTGTTCTTGCTAGTATTATCTCTTATTATTTACTATGGATAATTACTTTTGATGAGTGCCTAATTATTTATTTAAAAAAAACGAGCTAAAAGTACATTACATTACAACATATACACCACATAAATTACTTGGGGTTAGGTTGAGTAGCCACCAAAGAAAACAAGTCAGCTTCAGAAAGTTTGATTTTAGTTAGGTCATCCAGCCTTGAAAAACTCTGCTTCAAACGAATGATAGAAAGTAATCTGTTACTACACATTGATACCTACTATGAGAAGAAAGCGAGGGTTAGCTACCACGTGAGGAAAGAATACATCTAAAGAGAGTAGGCACTAAAAAGAAGATTGTGACATGGTAGAATTAGGAAAAGCAAAGCTGATCAAATAGAATTGGAAAAAGGTAAAGTTAAAGAAGAAGAAGATTGAACTAAGTCACGGAGATCTAAAATCTCACAAATTTTAACTGTCACCATATCTGAGTTCAAAAAAAAAATCTTAATAAAAAATATCCTTGGTAGCGCTATTTTTAAGTTCCAAGAAAATTAGATTTTTTTCCTAGTAATCTGTAGCTACCAAACCTAATCCTACTGAGACAATGATTGAGAGAGCTCTCTAGAACAAGACAATTGTTTCAATAATGAACCTTTAGGCTATGTTCACATTACTCCGCGGTATCGTATCAACAAATCGATACAAGTTTGTAGAACTAGTACCGTGCGGTAATGTAGACAATATGCACTGTTATTAACCGATAGATCTTGTGCCGCGCGGCTCGTCGTACCCCGCGATCATCTGAACAACTTCTTTCTTTACAGCTTTGCCAAAACTTGAAAATAAACCAACAGATAAAGTCGAGAAACAACCTGACTCAAAATGAATTGTGCTCAGTAAAAAAGGATTGGTCATTGTGAAATCGTGCAAGGCCATCGGTTTGAAGATCAATGTAAAGGTTTATGTAAAGTTTATGTAAAGCTGTAAAGAAAGAAGTGCAGGAACAGGTAACTCTTTGAACAATCTTTTTATCATCTGCGATCAAATAAAAAGAACGAACAAAGGAAACTTCAATTCCAAGGTATTAATTTTAAAGATTCTTTTGCCGTTCATTAAACAATATTGGCCACCATTCTCTAATGCCAAACAAGAGAAAATTCACTTTTCTAAACGAAAGAAAAGAATAATGGCAATAATTTTTACCTTGTTGAGACCCTTTGTGAAGTTTTACAATAACTCAAGGAATTTAAAATTTAGGCAATTCTTTGTACAAAATTGGCCGCCATTCTCCAAGGCCAAACAATAGAAAGCTGAAATTTGTACCAAAGTACTTGTAATTAAAAGACCTTTGCAAAAATGTATCGCAAGAGAGAGATTCGTATTTGAAAAAATTAACTTGGCTCCCCTGGCCCCGACATGGGGACCGGCCCTGAAAATTGGCCCCACTCTAAAAGAAGGTTTTTTAACCTTAGATTACCATGCAAAATTTTAAATTCACACATAAAGCCCTTCCAAAGATATTCAGGGGTTTCCAGATTTTTGCCCCACCCTGTATTATAAACTAATATTGTTGTTGTTTTAGTGGTGTTTTGAACGAAATCAAGCGTTCTTCCTATTTATAGAATACTAGCTGATGCCCGACGAACTTTGTTTCGAGAAGATATGAGAAAAATGAGAATAAATCTGACTTTTACATTAGTTATCATATTAGCGAGGTACAACCGTTTAAACGCGATCAGAACATACCACATATAGATTACATATTACCTACACGTTTGTGAACCTATGAAGAACATGGGGAATAGTAACGGGTTGTTAGGCTGCGTAGAACGTATTGGGAGTAGTATTGGGTTAGGTTCCAAAAAAATTAAAATGCGTGTTGAAGGTTGCGCAAGATTAGAAGCAAAGCCCAACTTACACCTAACTATACCACATCATATATATGGAGTACTGTTGGAATTAAATATTGCGAATAGAATATTCAAATTTTCTCAACCTGTGTTGACCTCAAACGCTTTTTTTTTTTTTTAAAAAAAAAAAAAACTAAGCCTTTAAGCGGTTCTCAAAATATGAGGAAAAAAGAATTTCCAATATCACACCTCACATGGCCCTGCCAACAAAATATATGGCTGGAAGTGTGGTTCTCAAAAATATTGAGGAAAAGTGAAATTCCAAGATGGTGGCCTCACATAGCCTTGTTCACAAAATATATGACTCAATGTGATTAACAGCCATTCAGGGTCAGGCGTATAGCAATTCACAAAAGTTTGGTCGTTACAATTTAATTGGTTCTCAAAATATTGAGGAAAAAAGAAATTCAAAGATGGCGGTCACACATGGCTCCGTCCGCAAAATATATGATTCAATGTGATCAAAAGCCATTTAAGTCAGGCGTATAGCATCTCACAAAAGTTTAGTTTCAATATCTTAAACAGTTCTCATAATATTGAGGAAAAGCGAAATTCCAAGATGACGGCCTCACACAAGGGCGTAGCCAGCATCTGGCCTAGGGGGGG
>CM022878.1:18259332-18275574 GCA_012654025.1 Pachypsylla venusta | reverse complement strand
CAACAACTCACGAAAGTTTCATGGTAATCGGATGTGTGGTTTAGGAATGCATAAAGGACATACAAACATACATTCATTTTTATATAGGTATAATAGATTATTTTTTAAAATGGTAGAAGCAGGTTGATATAAGGTTAGCGAGAAGATTTTGATGTTCCCTGACTGGAGCTATCATGTATACGTTCCAGGTCATCCTGGTACTTTACACCCGGCCATCGCGAGGCCGTATAAACTAATGTTTTTTATATAAACGAGAACGTATAAAATGTATATTATGTAGTTGTCAATGACGATAATTTCGGAGATTTTAGACCCCAAACGAAATCTTCATACTAAATTTCATTAAAATTGGTCAAAACTAAGTAGAAAAAGTACCGCTTACGATGCACGAGTGTTTTGTGAAATATCAAATTTTGAATTTTTAGGTAAACAATGGCAGTAAAAAAAATTGCGTTCTTAGGATTTTGTCGCAATAAAATTAATTAAGCAATTCTGAAATCGATAAAAGCAATTTGTTCAAGATAAAAATGTTATCAGGTTTTTATAACAACGATCGTTTGTTCAAAATTCCTACTTAACGAAGGACGGATTATCCCATTCGAAATAGAGGTCATAACAACAAATTAAATATTTCAATACAAACAGTCTCCGCCAAGCTTAGTCTGTCACCTTGGAGGAAACACCTTCTGTGTGGTTAATATTTAACATGATTGTTGCTTGATAATGGCCTAAAACAATTCAAATTAAAAATCAACTTTAAAAATAAAAGAAAACAATGCTGATTAGAAATAGAAAACGACCATCAAAACATTCAAATTAAAGTGGGCTACTATTTGGGACAAGTAAAAGAGTTTTGCTACCTTGGAAGTAGGAAGCATCATCAACAATTACAATTCTTCCAAAGATATAATTAGAAGAATTGTTTTAGCTAAACAAGAGTTCTAAAACAAATATAATCTACTAGCAACCAAGCATATCAATATTGATGTACGTAAGAAATTCATAAAAACATTTGTTTGGAGCGTTCTATTGTGTGGAAATGAAACATGGATTAATAAGAAGGATAGACAAAGGGGAAATGTGGATATAGAGAAAAATGAACAGAACAAGTTGGATACACAAGAAGAACAATAAACAAGTATTAAGAAATACAAGAAAGAAGGCAGCGGATGAGTTCCATAGATATAAGAAGAGTCTAGTTTATAGATTACACCATCAGATGCGATGGGTTCACGAATACTATAATTATGGGCAGAAGGAATGGAAAACCCCAGAAAAGAATATTTCAAAGATATTCTGATATGCATGAGCTATAGATCCTATAGACAAATGAAAAGTTAGGCTATGAACCGTGAAGAGTAGCTGCGCCGACAACGACAAGGCATAGCCATTAGACAATTATGATGATATTTGCGATCAGAAGGTTCTCAATTCCAACCTTAGTCATGGAAAATCAAGTATGAACATTGTTAGTTCCTTTTTTATGATGATGTTTGCGATCAAAAGGTCCTCAATTTCAACCTTAGTCATGGAAAATCAAGTATGAACATTGTTAGTTCCTTTTGTAGATTAGATAAGAAATTAAGTTTATTTACTTTTATTAGCACGCCTGACGCTTATTTAAGAAGCATGATAACGTTTGAGGTCGGAGCACAAAGGTCATTTTATGAAAAAAAAAAAAAAAAAAAAAAAAAAAAAAAAAAAAAAAAAAAAAAAAANAAAAAAAAAAAAAAAAAAAAAAAAAAAAAAAAAAAAAAAAAAAAAAAAAAAAAAAAAAACGCGATTCCAGGTTGACCTTTAAGGCTAAGAAATTTCCCCACGAAAGTTTCCTAAATAATAATTCTCTTGCAGGGAAAAAGTAAGGGTTACAGTTTTTCGGCAAAGTATCACCAAAAAAAATCCAACCCTTAACGTCAATCTAAACTCACTACTCGTAAACAAAAAGGATATGAAAAGTTTGCTACACTTGTCGTATGAAGTGACCTTTTCATACTATTCAATACCTTGTTTACTACCCATCTTACAATATCCACCCCACACCAACGATCTCATTTTTTTCTCTCTTCCTAGACTTAAAAAAAAAGTATTGTAATGGGCTGAAATTTTCGATGTCGAGTTTTCAATGTAAAAACAAGCTTTGGGGTCCCCAGAGCCCAAATCTCGAGTTTCAGCTATTGGTCCGTGTGTGTGTGTCTCTGAACAAGATATCTCAAGAATGTCTCTGAACAAGATATCTCAAGAACGACAAGTGCTAGAGACTTGAAATTTGATATCTATGTCAGTTTTATGCAATGAACAGCAAAATAAGTATTTTATGCAATGAACAGCAAAATAAGAAATCGAATATACCGTTGGCGGTTTTATGCTGTTTTTTAGCGGTTTTCGCATATCCTGCTTAAAACGAGAACGGTAATAGCTAGAACTTTAAACTTGGTGCCTATTCATATCAATTTCATACAAAAAATTGAATAATACAACTTAGGTTGAAGTGTAATATATTATTAGCCGCTAATTAGCGGTTGAAGGCCGCTCTTTGGCGGTTCTGCCTAAAACCAGAAGGGAAAGAGCTAGAACTTGCAATTTGGTGCCTATTCATATCAATTTCATATAAGAAATTGAAAAATACAACAAAGGATGAAGAAGTGTAATAATTGTAATTTATAATTGTACTTCCGCTCTGGGACTTCAAAACGTGTTTTGGCATTGAAAACTCGACATCGAAAATTTCAGCCCATTATAATACTTTTTTTTTATATATAGATAAAGAAAGCCGTGCGATGTTCACATCAGATTTTTTCTTTTCAGCTTAGGTAAAGGACCTCTGTACAAAATTTGTTGTCTTTAAATAGAATATAAAACTTATAAACTAGCAACGCGAAGTACTAGGATGGCGTTAAGCTATAAAGTGCAAAGACCATTTAAGTGGGCATTAAAGGGCTGCCACTTGAACCAAAGCATCTACTTCTATCAATGTAATGAACGTGCAGAGTCTCATCAAAATCAGACGAGACGTTCGGGAGTTATTGCGTGGTACTGAATGACAAGCAAAAGAAAAATTGTGGTGTGTGTGAAATTAAACCTGAATTTGGTCAATTACTCTAATTGATAATGGCTTTCTCCTGAAAAATGTTTACCGTTTCCATCCCTGTATGTCTCAACCTAAACTGACTATTCGGAAGTTCTGTATTTTTCCATTCACAATTATTTCAAACAAAGTAATTTCTAAGACATACAATACAGTGTGATCCAAACTATTGTGAAAGTATATCGCGGGTGATAAAAGATTATTTTTAAACCACAGCGCTTTTTGACATGTGTATTCACAAAAACATTCTATTCTATCACTGAAATTAAAGGTGGAATTTAGCCAGCGTCTATGGAACGTTGAATACACCAGTTCCCGATAGATTATTGAAGTTAAGCAACGTCCAGCGAGGTTGTACCATGTGGGTGTCCACGTGGGTTCGCGCCCTCGTGATGCTGGCTATTTTTCCGGCCCAACTCAGGCTGGGTGAGGTCAATGTGGGTAGCTGGTTTGCAAGTTTCCAGGGAATGGAGGGTGAAATCCCCGTCTTGAATGACCAATAGATGTTAGAGACGTTAAGCCAAATTAAAAAAAAAAAAAAATCGAGGCTCTTTTCAGTGACATAACAACAATAAATTAATCTTGAGCTTTAAGTACGATTTTTATGCTAATCGGGATAACATAGTTTGGAGGACTCGTTCAAGTCTCTGTTGAAACGGTGTCGGTTTAGGACACGTGACCCAACCAAGAATAATGTTTTTCTCGATATTTTTAAACGTTAAGTTCTAACGAAACCAAGGTTTTTTTTTTTTTTTTTTGGTCGAACGAAGTGAGGTCTATATTTACTTACAGGATTTTCATTCAAAAGTCTGTTTGTTCAGCGAGAACTCTCGAACATTCGTTACATTCATGGAATTAGGTGATTAGATTGATTCCTCCTGGGTGACCTAAGGCTTCATAGCAGCCCATTATTAGAGTGAGGATACATTTCACAGAACAACTAGTTACACCCTATATGGAAAATGATCATGCTACCTCACAAAATAAGATCTAATATCAATTTTTGTGTAATAACTCTTTACAGCACTTTCCTGCACGAAGAACATTTTTTTTTCTTCAAAAATTCAAAATTTCGCTTGCCTCCAAAACTAGTTTTAGAGGTTGTGAAACAACCAGGAAACGTTTTGACAAAATTGCGCTTGCCTCTAAATCTCAAAACCAAACGAAATAGGCTATTGTGATTCTGAATCATTTACTATGATCATAATGATGTTATTGTCCTGATGAATTCGTGCAGTGCACGTGCAGGGACAGATTGCTATCATATCATATAGCTGACAATGGGGCAAAGAGGGAGGTTTAGTTGTTAAGCAATCGGTGGGGTTTCAACCCAACCTTTATCTACAGATTGAGTCCACATAACCTCCACGCCTCTCGACTAAGGTCTTTGTCTAACCGCGGCCGAACAAATATTTTTCGGTCGAGAAGTGGCTTGTATCTTTTGAAGATCCCCGTCTTCCCTTGTTGTCAGCAAATTCGTCTAGGGATCAATAATAATATTTTTTTAAAAAAAGGTACGATGTTATAGCATTCAATTCAGCGGTTCCTGTAACTGGGTACAATTTAGACGTGGTTCCTATAGCTGTGTTGCTAAGAGTTAACTATATTCCTCTCCTCTATACACAAAAATATTAAACTGGTTGCAAGTCTCCATTGAGACTGCAATAATCACTGTGACTTTTATTCTATTCATTGTGACCAGCGGCGGAGACGAAGTTAGATTCGAATTAACAGCCAAATTTAGATACGAATCCACTGCCTCTACTAACTTAGCTACTGAGGCATTTTATGTTTATCGTTGCCAATGATATTTTTATCGTGTCGGGTCGAAATCTGTCGGACTAGTGTAAATAGTACTTGATAAGAAATGTTAATCATAAAATACTCAATTTATGGCTTTCATTTTAAATCTTGTAGGACCAAGAGTTTACCCGAACCATCTGAAACCTAGGTGTAAATGTAAACATTGTGACTAATCAGGTCACTATAGATACCCTATTAGACAAAGGACCGTCATTTAATAATAAGAGGTTTTGTATATACTTAGGGAGCTGAAGCAGAAATTCCCCATTATTAAATGATCAGACCATTTTGTAAACTGCCATTTTGTAAACTGTGTATTGTCGCTTGTAAATCGGACAATCACCTGTAATCTTTTGTTTACTGTACCCTATATGTAAATTGCGCGATTAAAATTGTATTGTTTGTATTATATACACATATATAATTATTTGAAAATAAAAAGGCAACTTGAGCAACTCGATTGCCATTTTAAAGAAAAAAGTAATAAGAAAATGGAAAATATGAAAGAGAAATATTTTATTTGGATTTGACCTTAAAGTAAAACGTTTTACCGATTTTCTATAATAGTTTGAAAATAGCGGTAACAGCTGTACTGTTGAATATATTTGAAGTTGTGCTAACAAAAGGATATAATTTTATTTTAAAATCCCTAACTTTTAAGCGCCTTGAACAGATGATACCACCAGTTCTCATTGGACCACAGAATTTAAGCAACGTCAGTAATTGGATGGGTGACCAAGTATTTTAACAATTTATGGTTTTTGGGGAGAATATAAATTTAGAAAGTGATTCAATTTTTAAATGCAGGTTCGCCTGTGTTCGCAGACAGCCGCATTCTTACCGATCTTATTGCATAGCACATATCTTTGCATATATGCAAGGAAAAACAAATACACAGGTTCGTATGGAAGTCTGCAAATTGTTCGATCTGCGCACAGCCATAAGGACATGTGTATTTTTGTTTCCTTGCATATTTGCGAAGATATGTGCTATGCAATAAGATCAGTAAGTCTGCGGTTACCCTAATATTCGATGATATGACTGGTTTTCATTTTCACATGAAATACGAAATTTTAACATATTGTTTAAAGGCAGTTTTAAACTATTTACGACTGGAATATACACTATTGGTTCCAATCCAAGCATAAACCTCCAGTTTATCACAACATGAAGAGGTATATAGTGACAGCATTAAGTTTAAACAATTGTGTTTAATTTATTTTTATTTATAAAAGTACTTATAGGCCAAGTGTTTCCTTTAAAAATACACGAAAAAAATTTTCAGCACATCTCGTGAATCTCATTATTATGATTTGAAAATGGGAAAAGATTAATTTATAATACAACAGAGAAGGAAAGAGACAACCGTACAGTAGAAAAGGAAAGAGACAAGACCCCTAAATATACAGGAAGTTGGAATATATTATAAACAGTATTTTTGAGTGAGTTCCTTTTTCGAACGGTGTAATATGCCCCTCACCTTTTAAGGAAAGAAAGTATTTTTTTAAAAAAAAAAATTCACTCCTTCGGATAGCTTATTTGAACAGGCTTACACACATTTTAATGATAGAAAAACTTTCTCATTTTTTGTGAGTTAAGAAATGTTTAAATTTCAAAGTCGCAAAACATTGATGGGCTAATCATCTTGGGAACGGTGAGGGATAAAAAGATGAAATTAATAATACTTTCCTGGGGGCTTGGTGGGCCAGGCCAACTTGTGTTAATATACATATTATGGAAAGGCTTTTCAAATAAGCTAATACATTGATAAAAATTGAGGACAAATGAAAGCACATACAATTGTACGCATCCTCTAAAGAGCATCTTAGAAACATGAGATGGATTAATATGTCTGGATTGATATGTACCCAAATATTTTTTCTTGAGACAAAAGACTTCTTGGATTGTTTCTTTTATTATTTTAATTTTAAAATAAAAAAAAAAAATATTGAATTCCTTGATCCGGATTAGGTTTCCTATACTGGTCTCTCACGCGAAAGGTCTTGAATGTCAAATGGTAGTGATGGGAGTATTTATCGGGTATCAAGCCTATCGTCAGATTCCAACATGATCACACTGTTTCCTCGGACGACCTGGAATGTACAAAACATAATGAGATTTTAGTTATGTGGAAGAAAGATCTAAAATGTAATCTGGTTCAATTTCACATTAAAGTTTTCAATAAAAAACTTTCACCCGGAGTTTTAAAAAACAGTTTAATATAAAACACTGAGCACAAAAAAGATGTCTCACCTGGACGCTTCTAAATTTGATACTGATTACTGACTCGAACTGGTTGAAGGTTGTCAGTCAAAGGTGCATAGATTAGTAGAAAAAAAAGTAGTCTAGAGACTAACAAGAACTAACTAAATTATTCTACATCAATATTATTACCAAAGTATTACAATCATCACTTATTACACAGGGTATCCAAGTTTTTTTGTTAGATCGGCTCACCATCGATTTAGGAGGTCAAACCCAAATCCCTCCCAAAAATAGGGGGGGTTTGTATCGAAAACGGATATCAAAATTTGGGGTTATCCATGTGATCTTTTAAGTAATATTTAATTCAGCCAATTTATCTTTCAAGTATTCAGAGTTGTTGTCTCCAATTTCATTTCATTAACCAAAAAGTTGTCCTTTTTAGCACAGTTTTTATTAGTTTCTGTCAAAATCTGTTATATTTTCTTCAAATTTTTCAAGTTATTCTTTCATTCGGAAGTCAGATTAATTTTGTTTTTTTTTTAAAAAAAAACAAAAACAAATGAGCATAAGTTTGTATAACCCAACCCAATATAAATATGAAAGGTGGGGCAGATAACCGCTCGAAATCACTTATTCAGACATTCAAAATCAGAATGACATTAGCGCTCGTGCTGCCAACTTGCTGTTTCAAGCCGGACAGATGGAGGGAAGATTATTTACTGCCCCCACCCTTCATAATGTGTATAAGCTACATAAACTTCAGATTATCGAATGAAAGAATACATTACCTTTCGACACTAATAAATAAACAGATTATGAGCGGAAACTAGTAAAAAAATTGTCCTAAAAAGGAAAACTTTTTGTTTAATGAAATGAAAATAGAGGCAAAAACTTTGAATCCTTGAAAGATAAATTGGCTGAAATTAAATTCCCATCACTCAAAAGTGCAGCACTGATACCTTGATCGGCTTTTAAAGTCTACCACGTACAACCCAACATTTTTAAATGAATTTCCAAAGTGAGTTCATAACTTACCACCATACCAATGTTGTGTACTGAATTGTCTTTTCTATATTCAATAGCTTCATCGAGTACCAGATTCATGAATGGGTCAAAACCTCTCAATATTCCAGATACGTTTCTGTTAGCATTTAGTTTCACTACAGGAGAAGAAGGAAAAAAAAAATATTAATAAAATCAAGACTGCAGATCTAAAAAAAATACTTTACCTACTATCTACGTTCGTCATTATAGATTAAACAATTAAACTGTATGCTTATGGGCGCTCTTAAAGGGAATATTGGCTCAGATCTCAGAAAAAAACGTCAGAGAAATAAAAAATGTGTAACCATACCAATTTTTTGGTCAAATTAGGACCAGATAGTGTTGGGATTTATTAAGCCAGTTTTTAGGTCAAATTAGGACCAGATATAGTGTTGGGATTAATTAAGCCAGTTTTATGATATACTAACCGTACTAACTTTTCTTTTAAATTGGTCAAGTTAGTTAGTACCACATAGTGTTGGAATTTGTTAAGTCAGTGTTATATCATTCAATTAATTATTATTCAAGCCGTGGTATGATGAATATAATTTATTTAAAATTAGCTGTTTCGCCCGTGCTTTGCTACGATTCTTATATTGCTACTTTTGTTTTTCAAGGATAACTTTCCGGGGGTCGTAGACTCGTAGACCATGATTTTGGAGGGGGGTCCAATACTATTAATTTTTCGCTTTCTGCTATCGTTTGAGCTGTGGTATTGGAGCAGACAAATATTTAGATACATTATAGTAGTAGTAGTAGTAGCTGGATAGTCTATATTATCCTGCTACTGGGTGTGATCTTGTGGACAAACATTATTTGATTCCTTGGAGTAAAGAAAAACTTACGCGTAAGTTTTTTGTCCATAAATCTGAAACAGTAAACGCGAAAATATATATATATATATATATATGAGTACCTAATGTATTTTCTTTATAAAAAAAATTGAAGAGTTTTATCATATCATCNGCATCGGGGGGGGGGGGGGGTGCAAGATAAAACACCTTCATATTAATTTTGGGGAAACTATAGAAAGAAAGCAAATAAAAACCTCCAATTTCGATTATAGGGTTTTCCGAAATGCTATGCTCGTAGACAAAGATAATTAAATGATCTTAGATGAGTAGTAGCCAGGAGCCTGCATTTCACTTCATTAAATCTTTATACACAATCTGGTAATTTTCCCTGGAAAATTCCCAGATTGTTCGCCTGTTGTATACAAAACGTGGAGTATTGGTCTAAAATTGGGAAATGGACATGACAGGATCGTATTTAAGTTTGCCAAAACGCGGAGGGTATTGGGTTTAAATAGAAAAAATGGGCATAACAGAATCGTATGGAATAAGTCTTAGATAGAAATACAAACTTAAACCTCACAGCTGAAACGTTAGAGATCGTCACATCGCTTACCGGTGCGCATCATGCTAAACAAAGGGAGAACACTTACTTCTTCAACTCGGGAGGATGGGATTTACTCATTTTGATTTACGATGGATATTTTCTCCTTTAAATATTACTTAAAACAAGGTTCACACAGATCCTGAAACCTTGCAGAAAATGTATTTGAATTTTGAATAGCGGATTTTAAGAATCCAGATTTTCCTTTTCAATTTTCAAAACAACAACCAACAAGAAGTTACCCAAAATTCTTAATTTTCCATGACGTCACTAGATCTGACGAGTGCGGCATATGACAGAGAATCCTGGACAGGAAAAATCCCTTTTTAAAAAATCCCACCACTTTTAATCCCAAGATATCCTTAATAGTTTTCCCCTTTTTCATCTATCTTCTATCAAGCATGTCGGTAGATATGCGTACGTCAAGAGTACGCAAAGCTACCGACCTATATTAACACGAAAGATAGTTTGTAGGTATGGAGACCCACTTTTTTCTGCCACTTCCAGATGATATTTAACAAATTTTATTTTATATTCTGTATGGGGCATGGTAATAGATGGTGTTTCCTCAAAATACGATGATTCTGCGTTTTGTTAAACGTGTTTCCCAGGCACGTCAAAATACATAAAAAATATCAATTTTTTTCATACTGTTTTTTTTCTAATGGATTTTGTTCCCAAGCCTACAGACGGTTGAGGTCTCTTTGGAAATGGCACGAAGTAAAGACCATACTTTTGCTACAATGAAGACGATAGCGTAAATAACAAAAAAGATAATGCATACAACCACCTAAACTGTAATAAATAGCGAAAAAATTATAAGAGTGAACACCCTTTAAAATTACTTCCTTTATACAGGTAAATTATCAAAACTTAAAAATGTCAAACCGTTTTCGAGATACAGACAAATTTTGATTATTACAGCAATAACGGCAAGAGATAGTGAAAATTTAATAAAAGCAGCCCCCCCTTAAATTGCATAATTATTCCATTAAAATTATCAAAACTATCAAATGTCTAACCGTTTTCGAGTTACGACCAAAAACTTATATTTTCAAAAAAATTCAATCACAGAATAAAAATATTTCCTATGAAATACTCAAGCAGATGATTTAAAAGTATTCCAGTTCTCCAACTTCTCGCTTTTTCTTATATTTCACTATAGGTACATTCATACACAATAATTTTCATTTTCAAACATCTGCGTCCCTCTTCCCTTTACCCTGTGTTTCACATATTGACCACTAAATGGAAAGTTGGCCAATATTCGAAAACTAACAGCGGTTTGAGATTATTAAGAGTATCGGTACCGGTAGATGCGCGCACACATCAAGAGGAAGCAAAGTAGCTAAGCTGCCGACTATTTTAACACGAAACAAAGTTTTGTGGATATGAAGACCCACTTTTTTCTGCACTTCCAGATGACATTTTATTTTTTTAATCTTAATATTACATTATAAGACATGATATTTCCCACAAATACGAACACTTTACGTTTTTTAAGCTCGTTTCTCAAACTTCTCCAAATTCATGAAAAATATCTAATGTTTTTTTTTCATACTGTTTTTTTTCTAATCGAAAGTGTAGTCAAGCCTACAGCAAATTCTATTTGTCGCAGAAATACGGTTGGATGTCTTGGGAAATGGCACGAAGTAGTTGTGTCTATTTGCTCCAGGATAATATTCGAACGCTTGGTTGTTATTGATGAACGATAAAGACAATTATTATTTCGTTCATAAAACTTTAGTATTAGTCTGGTGGTCAATATAGGCCCACCTGGGCCCGTGGGAATTATTTGAGTTCTGATAATTGATCTAGAGTCTAAAACTATGGTTTTGAGCGAATCCACCCAATTAATTTTACGATCTTCCAGTTTGTTATCCATACAATCCCGGACCAATAAACATACACAATACACAAAGGTGTTGTCAGAGTCCTTTTCGGAAGAAGTAAGAAATAAGTTTGCTCTCATATTTAGGTTTATTATTTTCAATAATGAACATTTGGAATTGTCACGGAAAAAAAATACCCCCTGCCCCTCAAAATTTGATATTATATGTTTCAAGGTACGTATTAGAATTCAAAAATCGAATAAAAAAAAATCCGTTTGTCCGCCGTGTATTTGTACGCCGTGATGGGCACTTTTGCCACTTAGCGTTGACCGACATGGATGAAACTTGTGAGTGCAATCGAATACACCCTTGGCGATTTTTGCCGCTTTTTCGCGGTTTTCAGTATTTCTGTCTAAAAGGAGAATGGTAAGAACTAGAGATTTGAAATTTTGTATGTATATCATATTTGGGGTCTCAGCTGGCGGTTTTTACCGCTTTAAAGCGGTTTTCATTAATCCTGTCTAAAAAGAGAATGGTATTAAGAGCCAGAGACTTCAAATTTGGTAGGTATGTCAATTTTTTTTTTTTTTTGCGGGGTACCCCCCCAAAAAACCNATCAAGCATGTCGGTAGATATGCTTACGTCAAGAGTACGCAAAGCTACCGACTATATTAACACGAAAGATAGTTTGTAGGTATGAAGACCCCCTTTTTTCTGCCACTTCTAGTTGATTTTTTGCAAATTTCTGTATGGGTCATGGTAATAGATGGTGTTTCCCCCAAATACGATGATTCTACGTTTTGTTAAACGTGTTTCCCAGACACGTCGAAATACATTAAAAAATAACAATTTTTTTCATACTGTTTTTTTCTAACCGTAAAGCCCATACCTTTGCTACAATGAAGACGATAGCGTAAATAACAAAAAAGATAATGCATACAACTACCTTAACGGTAATAGATAGCGAAAAAATGATAACAGTGAACACCCCTGAAAATTACTCCTTTATACAGGCAAATTATCAAAACTTAGAAATGTCAAACCGTTTTCGAGATACAGACAATTTTGATTATTACAGCAATAACGGCAAGATATATAGTGAAAGTGGTCTTCACCCCGTTGAAATGCATAACCATTCCATTAAAATTATAAAAACTATGAATTGTCCAACCGTTTTTGAGTTACGAGCAAAATTTTAATATTTCCATAATTTTTAATCACAAAATTAAAATGTTTCCTATATAGTCAAGCAGGCGATTTCAAAGTTTTTCAACTTCTCACTTTTATTTATTTTTCACAGTAGGTACATTCATACACAATAATTTCATTTTCAAACATCTGTGACCCTGTCCCCTCTCTTTCACATATTGACCAATAAATAGAAAGTTGGTCACTGTCACTAATTGAAAATGGGCCGAAAAAAAGAGCCAACGATACGTGATGTTTCCAAGCGGTCACCCATCCAAGTACTGACCATTCCTGACGTTGCTTAACTTCAGTGATCCAACGGGTACTGGTGTGTTCAACGTGGTGATCGTTTGAAGGGAATCCGAAACCCAAATAAAGATCAAATATGTCCTTTTCCTTACTTTTGTTCCATATTTTCACTGTTTTGGGTGATTTTTGAAGTTTGGAAATATTTGGAGCAATGGGGTCCAAAAAACCGATATGTCCTAGGTGGGACGTGTGTAGTACGTACGGAATCGTTTACAGAGCTCTGAAATCTAAACCGCAGGCGCAGATCCGATTATTGATGAACTTAGGCGCAGATCCGATTATTGATGAACTTAGGCGCAGCTCATCTATATGCAAAAAGACCGAACCATATTTTTCTTTTTCTCGATATCGCCTCTCACGGGTCCAAGAACAGCTTTTTTGGGGCCGAATCTGTAAAATCCAAAAGACATAACCAATTTTGATGAAATTTAAAATCAGTAATTATGGAATCATTTAATCTAAAATTAATGGTCTCACGCGAGCGCATCTCTGTCAGGGGCCGAACAAGCTCCTTAAAATGGAAATCTCTTTTAAAAGAAAATAGTTTAGTGATTTCACATAAAATTAAAACAAAAAATATCTAGAGCCGACTGGGATTATTAAAAATGTTGAAAATTAATTAATCACAGTTTTCTTCAGAACCAAGGAGGTCGCAATTGGACAAATCTTTAAAATCAAAACCACATAACCAATTTTAATGAAATTTAAAATGGGTAACTATTGCATCTTTATCAGCCCCACCAGTGAGTCCAATAAGCTCCTTCTATTGACTATCGCTTTCAGAAGAAAAAGGAACCAATTTTGATGAAATTTAAAATGGGTGACTATTGCATCTTTATTAGCCCCACCAGTGGGGCCAATAACCTCCTTCAATTGACTATCGCTTTCAGAAGAAAAAGGTCCCGTATATTCACATAAAATTCAAAACAATTATAGTCTGGAGCCCAAAGGGATTATTCGAATTATTATAATCACTGTTTTCCAGGTTTCAGTCAGAGTGGCCTCCCCCCAGGGTCCCAGGGCCAAGGAAGGACGTCTCATTTGGGCCAAATCTCTAAAATCCAAACCACATAATCAATTTTGATGAAATATAAATTTGGTAATCATAGCAATATTTTACCTAAAGACATTGATCCGTGGAGGCGAAACTTCACCAGGGGCCCTGTTTAGATGCCCCAACAGGGCCCCAAAAATGAATAAACGTAAAAGTGCTCTAATTTTGATCAAATTTGGTATGCACAGTCACCTAAGTATTTTATTGGATAATAACTGTTTCGCCCGTGCTTCGCTACGATTCTTATATTGATATTTTTGTTTTTCAAGGAGAATGTAATTGGGGGGGGGGGGTATCTACCCTGNGTTGGGGGTATCTATCCTGTATATTTCCACCTTTAAAAAACCAAGATTTAAACGTTTCGCCAAGGGCCTTAGTGGCATGGCCGTTCTGACTTTTTAGTATTTTCTATATTTTGACCGTTCCCGGTTTCGAACTCGTAACTCTGGAATGGCCGTGACCATATCTATGCAGAAAATGTCCTAAAATAAGGACTATACGGCCACCTAAAACTACGGCTTGATTTATTTTAGTTCTAATAATTTTCCTGGGGTCGTAGAACATGAGTTTGGAGCTTTGGGGGTCCATCCCCATAAATTTTTCGCTATCTGCTACCGTTTGGGCTGCAGTATTGTAACAGACAACCCCTACCTCATAGGCACACAGTTACACACAAATTTCTCATTTATATTTTGATATTTTTTGATATTTTATAGAAATTTCGGTTTTGGAGCCCACCAAATCGTCCCAAAAGTGAACAAATTTTGATATTTTGTAGAAATTTTGATTTTGGGGAGCTGACAGGGGCCAAAAAATGTAAAAATAAAGAAGTCGTCCGATTTTGATAAAAATTGATATACTCTGTCAACCAATTTGGACTGGACAATTTTTGGTTTTTTGAAGAAATTTGGCCCACAAATTTGTAAATGAAAAAGTCGGCTCATTTTGATAAAATTTGGTATCAAGTGTGACTATGTTAACACGAAGCAGAGTTTATAGGGTTGAAGGCCCACTTTTTTCTGACTTGAAATTTTTATTATACAGGGTGTCCCAAAAGTTCAAGACCACCTGAATATATTTTGAACGACATTATGCGGAGTTTTGAAATTTTGCATGGTATTATATCCCAAATTAAGCCACCTGATGGTATGACCAATTTTTCAGGGGCGGGTCCCATGTGACCCCCAGGGGGTTCAACTTTTGTTTTTTAAATACGAACCCCTATCTTGTGATACATTTTCAGAAAGACAATAGAATTAGAAGTACTTTACTTTGCTAGACGTATTAAAAAAAATTAATACGTCTAGCGTGTTTGGTTTCAAAATGGCGGCCATTTGAAATTCCCAAGATATGACTTTGAAATCAAACACGCTAACACGTGTAATATTTTTTGTAAAGTACTTCTCATTCTATTGTCTTTCTGAAAATGTATCACAAGATGGCCGTTCGTATTTAGAAAACAAAAGTTGGTCCTCCTGGAGGCCACATTGGACCGGCCCCTGAAAAATTGGCCATGAGGTGTTTAAAGATATATAATACCATGCAAAATTTCAAAACTCCACTAGATATTCAGGTAGTCTCGGACCTTTGAGACACCCTGTATATATATATCCTCAATGTTGTAAAACTATAAAGATAGGTCGACTGGTTATGTTAAAATCTTTGTCGACCAAAAATGAATCACTTGTCAAATCGGGCATGATCTTGATCTGCCGCAAAGTGATTGCAGATTCCGAAAGAAATGAAAATTTGCAATTTGAAAAACGTTAAAAATGGTGGGACTCCTTGATATAGCGTTCCCAGATCTCGTACAGAAGTCCAGCCTATATAGGTTTTCGCTGCGTGATCCATCTTTGAAGTACTAGATATCCCCATTTTTCAATATTATTTAACTTGCGCCAATGAGAAAGTATAATATTTTNTTCTACCCCGAAATTACATCAATCTTTCCACCTGGTCGATGTTTCTTGCCGAGTACCTACCCGGATGACTGATAATTTTTCTCAAGTGTTTTGAGACAACTTTGGTTTTCATTCATTGAGTTATTATGGTTTTTCAACTGATATTTCTAATGTTGGTACAAAAATTTAATAGATAGAGACACTATTTGAAATTGTTGAGAAACGAAATCTTTGTTCAATAAAGAATGTAACAGTAAAATTTACCTTTTTCATCGACGGAAAAAGTTATTTAATCACATGCAGTGCAAGTCTATATAGTTCATAAAAAATGTAGTGACAACTGCACACTCAGTTGTTCTGATTTTGAAATAGGAATTCCAGTCAAGAACGTGTTTTTGTAATCCGAGATTTTTGGTTCAACGCCAT
>CM022878.1:18226892-18245676 GCA_012654025.1 Pachypsylla venusta | reverse complement strand
TGATCTTAAAATATTGGAGGGGTTGATAAAACAAAACCACCATGGCGTTGAACCAATAATCTCGGATTACAAAACCACGTTCTTGACCACTGCACAATCAGTTGTTCTGATTTTAAAATCATTGGAATTCCTATTCCTTAATCAACATAGCTCCACGATGGCTTAAGCTAGGGAATTTGGCACACAGCTCTCTTTTAGTATGAAGGTGCGTAATAAGAAAGGAAAAAAATCGAAAGTTCAAGTGGAAGCAAGTTATTTTTTCCGGTTTCTGCCCGATTTATGGCCGGTTTTCACCACCGAAAAAATCGGAATTGAGAAGTGCCACTTCGGTTTGAGATAGAAAGTTGAAATTCGATACAAAGTTGTTCCGCAGTAGAGAAACAATCCCTAAGTAAAATGTTGATTTTTTTTTTAAAATAGGAACCGTTCTCACATTTTGGTGTCGATTCCACCAAAAATCCATAATTGAAAAGTACCACATCGAGATGAGCGAGAAAGCTAAAATGCGAAGGTGTTCCGCAATACAAAAAGTAATATCGTTGAGTAAAATATTGATTTTTTTTTTAAATAGGAGCCGTGCTCACCCTGACGATCGGTTCCACCAAAAATCCATAGTAATTGAGAAGTACTACATTGGGATTAAACGGTACCGGTGATCGATATAGTTTACCTTTATTTAAAGTACCTAGTTATTTTTACTTCCGAAAGTGGAATAGTAAGTAAATTTAAAAGAAATAAATTTAGAGAGAGTCTAGTACGGAAAGCCGTACTAGACTTTTTCTTCCTTGATTCAAAGTTTGGGCCTTTGGCCTGACGTTATTAATGCCCGAAAATTTTACTTTTTCAAAATAATGATTTTAAAATTATCTACAAAAAAACTCAGACACCCTGTAAATTAAATTTGTGAGTTTTTTTTTTTTTTTTTGGTAACTTAAAAAAAAATGTATAGGCTTATAAGGCTCCGCAAAACTGAAAACAAGGCCAACAATCTGGAGACTGTTAAATGTAAATTAAGTAATACTATCGGTAAAGAGCCAAAGTCATCAGACGGAGGATACCAAAACTTATAATATCTTCACTCCAAGAAAAAAACTGATGAGGAAGTCCTAATTAGGCATTAGGACTCTTTGACTGATTAATTTTCTACACTGATAAAAAAGTTATCTACAAAATCTTGAACGAAAACAAAAAATTAAATCAGTCACAAATTTGACTGGTTATTTTTTAACACTGATTTAATAGATATTATGACTTCTACAAAATCTTGTACAAAAACAAAGAATTAAATCAGTGACAAATTTGACTCGTTATTTTTTAACACTGATTCAATAGATATTATTACTTCTACAAAATCTTGTACAAAAACAAAGAATTAAATGAGTTACAAATTGTACTTGTTATTTTTACACTGATACAAAAGTTATGACTTCTACAAAATCTTGTAAAAACTAAGAATTAAATCAGTTCAAAATAGCAACATTGCTTTTTATCCTCTATAGAATTAATTTAGACTGAAATTTCTATGGTAGCGGCTCTTAGCGTGACCCAGGTCCCACCACGAGGAGGTGGCCGCTAATCGGGACCCGATGAAGACTCAGCTCATGCATCCAGCTCAATCTTCACCCCAAAACAACAGAAAAGTTTTACTCATACGTCCAGTGATAGAAGTAAGAGTATACTCATATCTGATGTGTTGGAAAAAAAACTTGAGAAAAGTCTTAAGAACCTTCCTCAGTGATTGTTAATTTTGTAAATTTTATTGATATTGTCAATTTTGTTAGTTTTATTTTGTCAGTTTCGTCATTTTTGTTAATTTGTTAATTTTGTTATTTTTGTGAATTCGTTTATTTTGTTATTTTATTATTTTTGTTAATTTGTTATTTTCGTTAATTTANTGTTGAAGATCCCGGCGACTGTTGCATGATGGAACCAAAGCTGAAACAGAAAGAATAAAATAAATGAAAATTTATTATGGAACTCTATATTTAGAATCCAAATACATACCAAATTTCAAAAGATCCCGGCGACTGTTGGAAGTGTTGAAGATCCCGTTGACTGTTGCATGATGGAACATTGATATTATGACTTCCTGAGTGAACACCGGAATAGGATTGGTTTCTACTGAAGAGAAAAAATTCTGCGACAGATTCTCTCTATAGCAGTCAGCAAACCTTTTACCAAACCCCACAACTTAAAACTAATATGAAAAAAAACTGAGAAAAGTTTTAAGATCCCTCATCAGTGAGCTACCACTTAAAGCTAAGAACCAGCTAACTGCAGAAAGCCACAATCAGACATAATTCATTTTATCATTTTGTGACTTCCTGAGTGAAAATCTAAAAGAGAAAACAAACCCACCAAAAAAAAAAGGGATTGGTTTTACCGAAGAGAAGCAATCCTGCAACAGATTCTCACTTCGGCAAAATAATGAAAAAAAAACTGAGAAAAGTTTTAAGAACCTTTCTCAGTGTGCAGAAAAGCAAAATCAGACAAAATGAATCTTATCGTCCTGGGACTTCCTGAGTGAACACTAGATCTAGAAAGTAAGCACGGAACTCAGTGTGCTACCACTTCAAGCTAACACCCAGCTAACTACAGAAAGGCACAATCAGACAAAATGAATTCTATCGTTTTGTGACTTCCTGAGTGGATACCGGATCTAGAAAGTAGGCACGGAACTCAGTGTGCTGCCACTTCAAGCTAATACCCAGCTAACTGCAGAAAACCACAATCAGACAAAATTAATTTTATTATTTTGTGACTTCCTTGGTGGACACCGGAATAGGATTGGTTTCTACTGAAGAGAAATAATCCTGCGATCGATTCTCTCTTCAGCAGTCACCAAACCTTTTCCGAAACCCCACAACTTATTTTAGTAGTCCCTCCATCCACCCCTGGTGGGCAATTGAAAGGGGACATCTGCTGGCGTTTGCCTCAATCCCCCGTTCATTCCTCCATCCAGGCTACTATTTTTTTTTTTTAACATTGAATTATACTTTATTTTAAGAGAAAACAAATACAACTTAATTCTCCCACGGATAAATAAAAATAAAAAAAACTGAAGAGTTTTAAGAACCCTCATCTGTGTGCCACCACTAAGTTCCTCTTTAGGGCTATGTACGCCCCTGCACCTAAGCTTCTTATGGGCTTTTTGTGCTTGGAAAAACCACTCCAAGCTAACACCCAGCTAACTGCAGAAAGCCGCAATCAGACAAAATAATCTAATCTACTCTGCCCTCATACCTCAGCGTAATTGATAAATTGGTTTAAAATCCTTTTTGTTATAGGGCTATGTACGCCCCTGCACCTAAGCCTCTTATGGGCTTTTTGTGCTTGGAAAAACCACTCCAAGCTAACACCCAGCTAACTGCAGAAAGCCACAATCAGACAAAATAATCTAATCTACTCTGCCCTCATACCTCAGCGTAATTGCTAAATTGGTTTAAAATCCTTTTTGTTTAAATTTTTTTAAAAGAATTCAAAAGGATTTTTGAAATTTTAATTTGTGAATTTTGTTAATTTTGTCAATTTTGTTATTTCTGTTAATTTGTTATTTTTGTTAATTTGTTTGTTATTTTTGTTTATTTGTTAATTTTGTTATTTTTGTTAATTTGTTTAATTATTGATTTTGTTATATTTGTTAATTTGTTTAATTATTGATTTTGTTATTTTTGTTAATTTGTTTATTTTGTTATATTTGTTATTTTTGTTAATTCATTTTGTTAATTTTATTTTTGTTAATTTTGTCAATTTCGTTAATTTTGTTATTTGTTAATTTTGTTATTTGTGTTAATTTGTTAATTTTGTTATTTTTGTTAATTTTTGCTAATTTGTTTATTTTGTTATTTTTGTTTATTTGTTATTTTTGTTAATTTTCTTATTTGTGTTAATTTGTTTATTTGTTAATTTTGTTAATTTGTTTAATTATTGATTTTGTTATTTTTGTTAATTTGTTTATTTTGTTAAATTTTTTCTTTTTAATTTGTTTTGTTATTTTTGGTAATTTGTTAATTTTTTTATATTTGTTTATTTGTTATTTTTATTTTTGTTAATTTTGTTATTTTTGTTAATTTGTATATTTGTTAATTTTGTTATTTTTGTTAAATTTTGTTACTTTTTGTTATTTTGTTATTTCTTGTTAATTTTGTTAAGTTGTTTATTATGCCCTACGCTAACCTAAACTAACAATCTATAAATGATAATTTTATTGTATTGTGACTTTCCGAGTGAACAACGGGTATACGGAAGTTGGTACCAAACTTAATCTAACTTAACCTATGGCCATCGCGTCTTAATCTAACTTAAAACTAATAAGAAAAAAAACTGAGAAGAGTTTTAAGAACCCTCATCAGTTGGCTACCATTTCAAGCCAATACCCAGCTAATGCAGAAAACCACAATCAGACAAAATTAATTTATCGTATCGTGACTTCCTCAGTGAACACTAGGTCTAGGGAAGTAGGTAGTAAACTTAATCTAACTTAACCTATGGTCATCGCGTCTTGAAAATCCTGAAGACTGTCTTGAAAATCCTAAACACTGTCTTGAAAATACTGAACACTGCTTCATGATGAACCTAAACCTGCAACAGAAGAAACAAAAAAACAAAAACCTACCAAAGGGAACAGGATTGGTTTTTACCGAAGAGAAACAATCCTGCGACAGATTCTGACTCTTCAGCAGACACCGCACCGTTTCTGAAACCCCACAACTTAAAACTAACAACAAAAAATACTGAGAAGAGTTTTAAGAACCCTCAACAGTGAGCTACCACTTCAAGCTAACACCCAGCTAACTTCAGAAAGCCACAATCAGACAAAATTAATCTTATCGTATCGTGACTTCTTGAGTGAACACTAGGTCTAGGGAAGTAGGTAGTAAACTTAATCTAACTTAACCTATGGCCATCGCGTCTTGAAAATCCTGAACACTGCTTCATGATGAATCTAAACCTGCAACAGAAGAAACAAAAAACCACGAAAGAGAACAGGAAAACCTACCAAAGGGAACAGGATTGGTTTTTACCGAAGAGAAACAATCCTGCGACAGATTCTGACTCTTCAGCAGTCACCGCATCGTTTCCGAAACCCCACAACTTAAAACTAACAAGAAAAAATACTGAGAAGAATTTTAAGAACCCTCATCAGTGAGCTACCACTTCAAGCTAACACCCAGCTAACTGCAGAATGCCACAATCAGACAAAATTAATCTTATCGTATCGTGACTTCCTGAGTGAATACTAGGTCTAGGGAAGTAGGTAGTAAACTTAATCTAACTTAAAACTAATAAGAAGAAGAAAAAAAAAAACTGAGAAGAGTTTTAAGAACCCTCATCAGTGATCTACCACTTCAAGCTAACACCCAGCTAACTGCAGAAAGCCACAATCAGACAAAATTAATCTTATCGTATCGTGACTTCCTGAGTGAACACTAGGTATAGAGAAGTAGGTAGTAAACTTAATTTAACTTAACCTATGGCCATCGCGTCTTGAAAATCCTGAAGACTGTCTTCAAAGTCCTGAACACTGCTTCATGATGAACCTAAACCTGCAACAGAAGAAACAAAAACCCACCAAAGGGAACAGGATTGGTTTTTACCGAAGAGAAACAATCCTGCGACAGATTCTGACTCTTCAGCAGTCACCGCACCTTTTCCGAAACCCCACAACTTAAAACTAAAAAAAAAAAAAACCGAGAAGAGTTTTAAGAACCCTCATCAGTGAGCTACCACTTCAAGCTAACACCCAGCTAACTGCAGAAAGCCACAATCAGACAAAATTAATCTTATCGTATTGTGACTTCCTGAGTGAACACTAGGTCTAGGGAAGTAGGTAGTAAACTTAATCTAACTTAACCTATGGCCATCGCGTCTTGAAAATCCTGAAGACTGTCTTGAAAATCCTGAACACTGCTTCATGATGAACCTAAACCTGCAACAGAAGAAACAAAAACCCACCAAAGGGAACAGGATTGGTTTTTACCGAAGAGAAACAATCCTGCGACAGATTCTGACTCTTCAGCAGACACCGCACCGTTTCTGAAACCCCACAACTTAAAACTAACAACAAAAAATACTGAGAAGAGTTTTAAGAACCCTCAACAGTGAGCTACCACTTCAAGCTAACACCCAGCTGACTTCAGAAAGCCACAATCTGACAAAATTAATCTTATCGTATCGTGACTTCCTGAGTGAACACTAGATCTAGGGAAGTAGGTAGTAAACTTAATCTAACTTAAAACTAATAAGAAAAATAAACTGAGAAGAGTTTTAAGAACCCTCATCAGTGAGCTACCACTTCAAGCTAAGAACCAGCTAACTGCAGAAAGCCACAATCAGACAAAATAATCTAACCTACTCTGTCCTACGCTAACCTAAACTGACCTAATCTAAAAATGACAATTTTATCGTATTGTGACTTCCTGAGTGAACACCGGGTCTACGGAAGTTGGTACCAAACTTAATCTAACTTAATTTAACCTAATCTATGGCCAACGATGTGAGTTGAAAATCGCGGCGACTGTTGCATGATGGAACCAAAGCTGAAACAGGAAGAAATAAAATTAATCTTATCGTATTGTCACTAAAGACATTCCTATATTATAATTATAATATTACGTATTGTGACTAGTAAAGGGATCTTATTTTAGTCCAGTAGCCAGGGATTTTTTGAATGCAAAAATTGGGAAATTTCGATTTTTATATATTGTTTGTAGGTATGGACATCCTCTTTAAAAATACAAGTTTTCGACCTCGCAACCCTTGTGCGTTCTCCGCCATCTTGAAATAGCCGCTCAAAAAGTCCCTTCTTTTGGGTTTCCTCAATATCTCGTCTTGATAATTTTAGTCGAACAGTTGTAGCAAATCATTTAAAAGACAATTGAATTTCCTGCTATTTCAATTCTCACATTTTTTCTCTAGGATGTATAGGAGCGCTCCTACAGACGACGCCGTTTTGACGTAAAATGCCGTTTTTAACAAAAATAAACTTTATTATTCATTTTTACGTTTCTATTTCCTAAACAAAGCCTCAATACCTCATAAACATCACAATAAAAGTTGTAGATATTTTAATTATAAACCGAATACATCAATTTTAACTTGCATTAAGCCGATTATGATTTTTTTAATGGGGTTGTTAGGTATGGTTGGGAGATTATAAAACTGAATTTTCGACCTCTTAAACTGAGGCGGGAATTTTAGGCGGCCATTTTACGCCAAAAAGCGCCGCCAAAACTGTATTTTGTAAATAACTCGGGAATGGTTTATCTGAAATTGAACAACGTTTTAACTGAAATCATGGCACATTAAATTTCCTACAATTTCAAATCCACATTTTCTCTGCGCGATGTACGGGAGCGCTGCTACAGACGGCTTCGCATTAGCGATAAAGGGCGCTCTTTGATGAAAATGGGGTTTTATCCTTTTTTCGTAAATAACTTGTAAACATTATAATTAAATTTGAATATTATCTTACAATTTTAAATAGAATTCATATATTAAAACTTAGAAATCGTTTCAGTGTATACCAAAAAGAGCTGGAGATGTGGTCGAATTATGTCCTTTCTTATGATATGCCTGTATTATCACTGCTATTTACTTTTAGCATTGAGTTATGAACACGTAATGAATATAATAGAACAACTTATTGATGATAATCCAATAAAAACTTCCATTCAAGGATGAAAACAACACTAGATTTCATTTTTATGTCCAAAAACGGCACCAAACCCATTATGCTTCTCAGTACATTTCCTTTCTGGTGCTTTCTAGTCGGGAATAATAAAGTGTTGTATTTATCAAACGATAAAAATAACACTAGAATTTATTTGAATAAAAGGCACGCCAAAGCAGTAAAGCATGAGCAGAGGGACTACCTTTTGCTCATGCTTTCTCTAAGTGTAAAACCGCGTCGTACTCATTAAGAAAAAAAAAAAAAAACAATTTTTCCCCATCCATCCTTCTTAACCGGACCAGTAGATTTAGCGCCGCTTTTGGGCAAACCAAGTAGGTACCATAACAGCATCGTGGTGTTGAACCCAACTAGTTTCACAGAGAGATAATGTAAACAAAGTGTAAATATAGGGCTTTACTCGAATGTTTGTAGAGATAAAAGACGTAAAGCAAAGCCCTATAGAACCAACATCCGGGGCGGTTCGCCCTACCGTTTCTACGCCACTGCCTAAAGCTGCTTTCCCACTGCACACAAGATTTTGTTGCGAAACGTTTCATGCTCCGCTGTTTCTACATAATCAAATGAGCCTCACTGACTGAAATATTGCCTCGAAACGTTTCGCAACGTTGCGAAACAAAAAGGCGATGCTGCTCTGCCGTGAAACTCGCGACATTTTGCAGTGACTGTGTGTTAATTTGTTTACAAAAAAATATATTTAATTAAGGCAGATAAAATACTATATCTTCACTTGACTGTAAAAATTTTAAAAATAAAAAAGATGTTAAAGCTGACTAGTTTCGTGCTCTCCTGAGCACATCATCGGAGCTAGGTTGGTCGAAGACTGAGAGTTTAAGAAGAAGAGAGAGAGAGAGAGAGTATGTTTATTTATTTTTGTGTGTGTTACTGCAATTCCTCTGGCTATCGGAAAACACGAGATCATCCGATCGTCAAAGAAATTTTTTTTTTATCTGATAAGTTCAAACTTTTGATTGGATTCAAGCTGATTATTAAATATTGTTCGGCCACTTTCGACTGTTTTGGTTATCTCTAGGATTTCGTAGAGTGCTAGTTTATCATCAAAAATATGCAATAGTATCATCAAAAATATGCAATAGAATCATCAAAAATATGCAAAAGAAGTTTAAATCCTTCGATATTATAGTCACTTCAGCCGACAAAAGTAATAGTATCATGCTACTCGATAAAACAAAATATATAGAAAAAGTAAACAATTTTATAATAAAAGAAAATGCTACTGAAATTAAAGACCCAAAAAAACAATTAGTATTTCCTAAATTTTATTTTGCCCGATCCCGGATTCGAACTTGCAACTCTGGAATGGTTTGTCAAAATTTAGTAAATTATGTCCTAAATTAAGTCTTGAGAAGACACCTAAAACTTTTTCCTTATGAGTTGATATGCTGTCGCGACAAAATTTAAGGTATCGGACCATGACACTCTGAATTTGGTAAAAAATCGGAAAATCAGCCAAAAAATCGGAAAAGGTTAAAGATATCGTTCTGAAAATAGATATATGCACCCTTGGGTATATGCAGAGAATATGAAGAAAAAAATTTGGTAAAAATCGGTTGAGTAGTTTCGGAGGAGTAGGGTAACAAAAGTTTGCAGTTTGTAGGGAGTATAAGGCTACGCTTCGCTCCGCCCAATTAAATTTCAAATTTAAACAGACAAATGCCAATAGACTTCCCCCCAACAGTAGAAAATTGCTCTACTTTTCATTGGTGGATTCCATCATGAGGTACGGCGTTTAAATGTATTGCTATGCACCATTGAGTTACATAAATCGGATAAATCCCTTAAAAAATATGCATAAAAAAAATAATAAAATTGCTCTTCCAAAAAATACAGAATTTATGGCTTCTGCCTCCTGATAAACTATCGACATTCCGCACTATTTTTTTACTACAACTTCTGGGACGATAGGTACAGACAAATAAATAACACACCTTACGACTTACGAACTGCGTCACCAGCGGTTCACCCAGTCGCGTCCCTATACAAAGTATGGTGAGAGGAAATTGTCCTATGTAGTACCAGCCTTACTAATTAAATATTGTAATGAATTTCTCCAAGAGGAAAATAAATTAAAAAATAAAATAGAACTCAGATTTTTTTTTCAATTTGGCTTAACGTCTCTTTAACATCCATTGGTCATTCAAGACGGGGGTTTTACCCTCCATACGCTGGAAACCTGCAAACCAGCTAACCACATTGACCTCACCCAGCTTGGGTTGGGCCGAAAAAAAGAGCCAAAGATAGGTGCTACGTGGTGTTCCCAAGCGGTCACCCATCCAAGTACTGACCACGCCCGACGTTCTTTAACTCCAGTGATCTGACGGGAACTGGTGAATTTCCAAAAAATATTGCATATCGCAGAAGTGAAATTATATTTTAGGGAGTAATTTTTATGTTGAAACTAGGGATGGGCTAGTTATCCACGAGTCGACTCGCTCACGAGTCGAACATCTTTTTGAAATGAGTCGACTCTTCAAAGAGTCGACTTACGAGTAGTTTTTTTTTTTGTCGACTGATAAAGATCATAAAGGAAGAAATATTTTTCCGGGTGTTTGTTGTTTACTGAAGGAAAATGTTCTTTAGTCTGGTGACGATTGATTGTGATGTCTATTTAATGTATGTCTTTGAAAATTGTCACTCGATAAGAGTCGAGATCGAGAGTCGACTCAAATTGGTGAGTCGAGTCATGTCGACTCACCTACGTGAGTCGAAAATCCCTTCCCTAGTTAATAAAACACAGAACACCGATGGTCATTCTTTGGTTTAAAACGTTTTAAACACTGTTTAAAATGTTTTAAACAGTGTTTTTTTTGTTTTGTTTTAAACATTTTTTTTTTTAAAAAAAAACATGTTTAAAAAAATATAAAAGAAAGTTAAAAACGTTTTTTTTTTAAAAACAAAACGTTTTTTATGCCAACCCTGGTCTTGAATGACCAATAGATGTTAAAGAGACGTTAAGCCAGATTATCTTTAATGCCTAAAACCGCCCACCCCTCCCATCAGGCGGCCTTGTTTCAAATTTCATTAGAATTAGGTAACAAGCAAAAATCCCACTCACTGATCGAAGGGGAAAATATATATCTGAGACCTCAGATCGGTTCAATGAAAACTTGCATTTTAACTCTTCTGTTAACATTACAGGTCCGGTCCTACCAAAAGCCGAGTTTTGAAACACTCGGGTTTGGGTATAGTATTAACACAGGTTGACACAGTGATAGATGAAACACTCGGAAAATACGTCGTGGTAGGATCGGGCCTTAGTCTCTTGTGAAACCCACCCAGCTTATTTTTGTTAAAAATGTAATTATTAAAAACTCTACTCAATTTGGATTAGAGAAATGTGCAAAGAAAGAAACAAAATCTTAGCTATTTTGGTGTTATCAACTGGACACTTGGAGATATTAAAAATCTGGACCGAAAAACACGGAAACTTTTCACAATACACATCCTACATCACCTAAGAGCAGACACAGAGAATTTATGTCCCCAGAAAGGAAGGAGGTAGAGGACTACTACAAGTTGAAGCTTCGTATATATTCACTATAATAAACCTATCATACTACCTCAACTCAAGAGAAGATAATGACAACATAAAGAAAATCATAATAAAAATAGATGAACACTTTCCAAAACAGAAATCGTATCACTAAAATAGGAACACATTTGATGAGTAAGACAACTAAAGATGAGAATATTATGATGAAATAAGAAAAAAAGAAAACAGTACATGGGAATAAAAAAATAATGCATGGACAATATCCACGAGAAACGTTAAGTCAAGATAGAATTGATAAAACTAGCACATTGGAATGGTTAACCAGATCAGTCCTTAAAGCCCCATCCAAAAGCACTATAATCGCTGCCCAAGACCAGGCAATTAATACGCGTTATCATGCGATATCGCGTATTAATATGTCATTAATGCGTATTAATTAATTAATCGTAGATGCAGAATATGTCAAAAACAAGAAGAGACGATTACTCATATCATTCATATGATATGATTCTTACATGTATTAAATAAGTAATATCACATTTCGACCAGCTCTTTTTCTTTTTTAAACCTTCCACAAAAACGTTTCTCATGATTGATATATATGAATTCGGTTTATAATTAAAATATCTACAACTTTATTGCGGTGTTTATGGTAATAATAAAGTTCATTTCTGTCAAAAACGGCATTTTATGACGAAACGGCGCCGTCTATAGGAACGCTCCTAAATATCCTAGAGGAAAAATGTGAGAATTGAAATAGCAGGAGATTTATTGTCGTTTAAATAAATCGCTACAACTGTTCGTGATTTTACGACCCCAAGTAAATAATTTTAACGTGTAATAATTTTGAATATGAATAAAAGAACTTTATTTTTATTAACATAAATATACCTAGATAAGTATATACAATTTTCACATCTCCTTAGATAATTCTACCTCTTTTGTATATTTATAACAAACTAGCAATTGTGTCCCGTGCTTCGCCACGGTTAAAATTTGTAGAATTTGACCGAAAAATTAGCTCCATCACGAAAACGATTAAACATTTTTTAGTTCTGATAATTTATCTGATGTTCAGAATTCTGCGCTCGCTCGGCGCATTAGAATCATGGCCGTTCCCGTGTTAACATTATCCATACAAAAATCGTCCGTAAACGGCTCGACATTATTCATGCTGATAATATTACCATCAAGTTTTGATATCCCTCCCGTGTTGGATAAACAATTGGCGATCCCCGTAAAAAAATCGGAAAATCGTCCGTAACTCGAAAACGGTTCGACAGTTTTGAATTGTGATCATCTTTAAGTTTGGCTGATGTGCGTAAAAGTACACAAAGAGAGCATTCGGGTATTTTTCTTTTATGTTTGCTTGTACCCCATTTTTGCTTCCACTCATGACACATGACACTTGCTCCATCATAATCCGCGGTAAACGGCCCGACATTTTTTTTTTTATTCTGTAATATTTCTGAGGTCTCAGTGTATAGCCCATTAAATTTTCTATATCTCTTAAACAGTGATACCAATAAAAAAAATTGGAAAATCAGCTTTAACTCGTAAACGGTGGACGGTTTTGAATTCTTATAATATTTCTTGAGTCTGAGCCAATGGGGTTTGGGGGGGGGTCATTCCCAGCATTTTTTTTGATATCTCTTAGCGTTTTAGCTAGACACTTAATAATTTTTAAATTTCATACAAAAATCGTAAACGTCTCGAAATTTTTTGATTCTGGTAATATTTCTGGGGATTCAGTGTATAGTTTTTTTGGGGGGAGGGGGTCTATTACATCTACTTTTCGATGTACCTTACTGTCTTTGGCTAAACAATTAGTGATACCCGAAAATCGGTCGTAACTCGAAAACGGTTGGATAGTTTTGAATATTAATAATATTTCTGGGCTATTTTTCGTAATCTCTTAAGTTTTTAGCTACAGAATTAGTGATACTCAAAAAATCGGGAAATCGGCCGTAACTTGAAAACGGTCGGACAGGCTTGGATTGTAATTATTGTTCTGGGGTCTCAGCCTATGGTTTTGGTGGGCTCCACTCGTATCAATTTCTCGATACCTCATATCGTTTTGGGTAAACTATTAGTATTTCCAAAATTTTATTTTTCCCGATCCCGGATTCGAACTTGTAACTCTCTAACGGCTAGTCATTAGTTTGCAAACTATGTCTTAAATTAAGGATTAAAAGGCCACATAAAACTTTCTCGCTTTGAGTTGATATGTTGTCGCGACAAATCTTAAGATATTGGCCAAAATTCGGAAAATTTTGAGGAAGAANGGGGGGGGGGTCTATTCCCATCCATTTTTCAATTCCTTCTGGCCAAACAATTCCGGACAAATAAACAAACACACATACAGAGGGGGGTGACACCCAGAAGATCCGCCCCGGGTGTCATCCGGCCTGGCTACGCCACTGCCCGGAAAACGGGAGGTATATCAAAAATTTATGGGAAACTACGCACCCTCAAAACAAATATAGAAAGATACCCCAGAAATATTATCAGCATTAAAAAATGTCGAACCGTTTACGGACGTATTTTGTATGGAATAATGTTAGCACGGGAGCGGCTATGATTCTAATGTTCTAAGCGAAATAGGCGCTGAATTCTGGACATCAGACTATGTTAAATCGTTTTCGAGATAAAGCTAATTTTTCGGTCAAATTCTACAAAATTAACCGCGGCATTTTAACCGCGGCAAAGCACAGGGCACAACTGCTAGTTATAGATAAAAACCTATTCGCAGACCTACCGAATGTACATACAAAATTTCATTAAAATCGGTTAAGCGGTTTTGGAGGAGTATGGTAACAAACACAGAGACACGAGAATTTTCTATATTAGTAATTTTTTTTGATGAACCTCTGAACTTGACCACGACAAAAAATACCCCCGCCTCAAAAATTTAAATTTTACGTTTCAAAGTAGGTAGAGCATAAAGATCGAAATGAGAGTATTTTTTTTAGTCAGTAAAATAACAAACCCGTGTACTAAAGTGGCTGAGTTTTTAATACATTCCAATTTCAAGATTCCTTATTTAAAACAATAAAGAAAAATTAAACGTGGAACACATTAATAAAGTAAATAAAAAAAAATCTTACCTTCGGCCAAAATCCTGTGAAACCGAAAAAAACTACTTTTGAATTTCGATGTGCACGGCTTGAGGTCTGATTGAGGAATGACGTGAGAGAACTGAATATTGAACTGTTTCATAGCTTCCCCTACTACCTACTATTCTGTGACGTAACACACATCGTATGATATTAGGGTCGTGAGAAACTATGAAAATAAAATTCTCACAGGTAGGTAAGTGCCCTTTTTTCTACCTTAGTTCCTACCCAAAATTTCAGTGTCGTATTCTGTAAATTGATATTTTTCCCCCTTTTCAATATGAATTAGTTATTTTTATTTCAAATTTGAACTACATAATCACATAAAGATTTGAGACCTTAAGCAGGGTCCACAATTATGTTGCAAATGTTGTACAACACAAGTATGGACGTGTTGGGAAACTGTTGTCCGACAGTTGTCCAACATGTTGCATGTTTCCGGAAATATGGAAAATTTCTAAGAAATGTTTTAGAAACATTGATATTTTTGATATTATAAATGCAATATATTTTAATAATTCTTGAAAGTCGCAACTTGTCATTCGAAAAAAATCATGAATCCAGAACACCTGTATTCCAAATTCAATTCATCAACCTCGCCAAGATCATATCTTTAATGAAGTTAGCTGTACTGTATTTATTTCTTACACGAGAAAGACTCGGTCTTATCCAAAACTTCCTTGGTCTATGATTTCGTCTGGTTGCCTCCAAGAGGAAAACGGTGGCAGCAGTTATAAGAATGTCTTCCTCGCTCATTTTTTGAATATTTTTAAAATATTGTAAAAAAAAATTACAAAGGCAAACAATCCACTTATCACAAGGTCTAAATTGAAACTATGTGAAAACAACACAACATTATAAGTACACACTAAAAATTACGTGTAGACGCTGCGTGTTGCCCAACATTTGTTGTGCAACATTTCCAACATAAGTGTGGACCTGCTTGAGGATACTCTCGGAATTTACTTGCTGTTTTTTAAAGCACATTATCTCGATTAAAGTGCTCAGTACAATCCAGTATGATGACCCTTTAGAACGACGAAGCAGGGTCCACAATTATATTGCAAATGTTGTACAACATTGCAACACAAGTATGGACGTGTTGGGAAACTTGTCCGACAGTTGTCCAACATATTATTAATTACATAATGAAGAATGGAAGGACTGATAAAGTCTGAAGGATATTATCTGAAGAGTATAATTTGGTTTCAGGCCAAGGTATGCAAATGTATGAAAAGCAGAGATAAATTATAATATAACTGATAACAGTGGCCACTGATTGCTGATTCGATAATGATATTTTCAGGTCCTACATAATGATATTTTCAGGTCCTACATCGGGGAGGTGTATTGAGGCAACATTTTTTTTAAAAAATTAAACTCCCTTTTTTATTCTCCTTCATGGGTCCATGATGGATGGTTATACATACGCAATAGAGGCATGGTCTTAATAATGTTTCCTAAACTCTCAATTGGGTTAAAATTGTTTTAAAAAATGGTTTTGTATTGCCTCAACACATCTCCCCGATGTCAGATCCGATATTTTCCTCCTTTTATTATCAAATTGTTGATTGTATGAGAAGTGAGCAAATTTCTCTCGAAGTCGCCACCATTATAAAAATACTACGGTACAAACAAGATACATGATCGGGAATATCGTACGGGAGAGATTAAAAATAAACGGAACGGTAAACCGTACTTGACTTTCTCTTCCTTAATCAATCAAAATGTAGATGTTACTCAGACTACCATCGAATGCAGATGTTGCTCATCTAAAGTTTGGAGTCTATTAGTTATATTATTATTATAATTTTTTCTGCTGCCGTTGACATTTATTTTAAAAAGATTTGGCAGCCTTCGGCTCTGGACAATGCTCTTTAGTGGTAGTATTAAAAAGATTTGGCAGCCTACGGCTTCTGACGTTGCTCTTTAATAATAGTATGAGTTTAAAAAGATTTGGCAGCCTACGGCTGTTGACGTTGCTCTTTAATAATAATACCTATTAGTTTAATAAGATTTGGCAGCTTTCGGCTCTGGACGTTCCCCTTTAGTGATATTATTATTTTAAAAAGATTTGGCAGCCTTCGTCTGTGGACGTTGTTCTTTATTGATAGAATTATTGTAAAAAGATTTGACAGCCCTCGGCTGTGGACGTTGCTCTTTAGTGATAGTATTATTTTTAAAAAAATAAACCCATGTGTCACATTAGCAGAGCAAAATATTTATTTTTTAAAAAAAGGAGCCGTGCTCTTCCTGGAGGGTCGGTCCCACCAAAAATCCAAACTTGAGAAGTTTTAATGTCGCAATCTTCGAAAATGCTGTAGAATTTCGTAACTGTAGCGAAGCACGGGTAAACAGCTAGTCACTTTCAAAAAGTTAAAAATAAGAATATATTTCCTTAATATTTTCCCCCTTTTTAATTGCTTTCAAAAAGTGTCGTACTCAAGCAAGATTGCTCATCAAGGTATGGCCGTAAAAACGTTTCCTAACCTGTCTGGTTGGGTTAAAATACCTATGTCGAAAAAGCTAACAAGTAAACAAAAAAGTTAAAAATAAAAATATAGGGATTTCCTTAATATTTTTCCCCTTTTTAATCACTTTAAAAAAGTGTCGTGCTCAAGCAATTGTTCATCATTATAATCTTTCACATCCACTAGTGCTAGTGAGTCTTAAACCTGAAAGAAGTCAATCAGCAAAGCTAGTAATAATGTTCATGAAACAAAATATGACATGGGACCGATTTACGATTTTTCAATTTGTTTTCTTCCTCAAAGTCTTTTGAACAATGCTTTCATTTCATTTTAGGTATTGCCTAACACAATATGATAATATTAAAAGGTCCTTCTCAGGAATGTGCAAATGTTTTTTTATCAGAGTTTTCTCTTAAGGTAGAGCACATTAAGTTTTATAACAACATTCACATTATTCACAAATCAAAATCAATATTAGCCAGCGTCTATGGCACGTTGAATACACCAGCTTCCGTTAGAATTTAGATCACTGAAGTTAAGCAACGTCCAGCGAGGTTATTCCATGTGGGTGTCTATGTGGGTTCGCGTTCGCGACCTCGTGATGCTGGCTATTTTTCCAANCGCTGGAAGGTGAAACCCCCGTCTTGAATGACCAATAGATGTTAAAGGGACGTTAAGCCAAATTAAAAAAAAAATCAATATTGAACATTACAGAGGGAAAGAATTAAATATGTATTAAAATGAAAAACAATTAATTTACAATAGACAGGTAATTTATTTAAATTAAACTTTTAACTTGAGATTTAGTTAGCAAAAATAGCAACTTGTAAAGATAAAAAGTCAAGCCGCAAATGGGAAAATCCCGCGTGTCTTAAAATCCCTCTTTCCTTGTCCAGGTTTCTTTATGATCAGGGGGGGTCTCAATCGAAATACCAAAACTCGTTCTGTTTGCGCATGTCGTCAGCTGGTGACCCCTCGGATTGTTATTGTAGGTAGTTTTGTATTACATTTTCGCTTTTTAGATTATTAAAAGTTTGAATTATGTATTTTCATCTTGAATTCGGGATTTCTTTTTAATTTTATTGTGAAAAATGGACTTTCCTACATTATTACGAAGTTATAATGTCAATCCGTGTAAAAGAGCATGCTTCCAGAAATACTAAAATGGCTTTTGGTTTAGCTTTAGAAGCACAAATAGATATTTTTAATATACCTACTAATGTGATGAAAACCATGTTTGTTGTAAACTCCAAAAATGAATTGCCCTTTCAAAAAGATATTTTAATAAGTAACTCAAGTTTATTAAGTATGTTTGGCTATTTAAAATATAAGTACAAGGTGAATTATGTATTACCTATTACCCT
This sequence comes from Pachypsylla venusta, assembly GCA_012654025.1. Classification (NCBI taxonomy): domain Eukaryota; kingdom Metazoa; phylum Arthropoda; class Insecta; order Hemiptera; family Aphalaridae; genus Pachypsylla; species Pachypsylla venusta. Next base: position 18,227,521 of record CM022878.1, on the reverse strand, counting down.
ATAGACTAAAGCAAGATGTTCAAGACGGGGGTTTTACCCTCCATTCGCTGGAAACTTGCAAACCAGCTATCCACATTGACCTCACGCAGCCTGGGTTGGGCCGGAAAAAATGAGCCAACGATGAACGATACGTGGTGTTCCCAAGCGATTACCCATCCAAGTACTGACAACGCCCGATGTTGCTTAACTTCAGTGATCTGACGGGAACTGGTGTATTCAACGTGGTATGATCGTTGGCTATGGAGAACTTTGTCTCTCAAATTCGTGCGATTTGTAGGACATATATGATCATCCTACTGCACTAGAATTTAAGTATAGATTAAAGTCACAAGTGCTGGGTAGAAATCCATCTGGGGTCACTAAGGCACCTCTGGAGCCACCGCTAGAAGTGACAGCATGCGAGCCGGTAGTGATCGCAGGGAGACAAGAAGAATGCGGCAGACTGCGACCGCGATACCCGAAAACAATCAAAATGCCGACACAAATGATAACAGTCCAAACGATACGACAAGTTTGCCACAGTTACATTTGATTGTTCACAGTAGGGCTGTTGGATTAGGGACAAAATGTGGCATTTATCGTATTTCGGTGCTTGATGACTTTTTTGCTTCCAAAAATCATTTTATCTA
>CM022878.1:18212032-18224915 GCA_012654025.1 Pachypsylla venusta | reverse complement strand
GTTTTGAGACCCAAAGTCAATGCCCCTTGGTATATTCGATTAAAAAAATGCCTCGCCAAGTGTCAATCCTGAGGCCGTCCATTACCTCGAGGTTGGCAACCTATATAGACGTTTCAAAAGATGAAAAACTACGAGCTCAATCTCTTTGTGCTTTTTTTTTAAAAAAAAAATGAGTCGACTCATGCTCGACTCGTGGATGACTAACCCATCCCTAGTATATAATTTCGAGCGAAAATTTAAAAATCAATCACTGTTCTCTGTAATCGTAATACCTATCTCTACTGTTCTGGAATATAAAAAAATAACAAATAAAATTCGAGTTTATTTTTCTTATATTAATTCTATTGATATTTTATTCCTTTTTAATGAGTATCTAAACATTTCAAATGTTTATGGGTATTCTGACCCAATGGCTAGACTGTATAAAGAATATTTAAAATTGTTTGAAGTTTGGCCTCTCGATTTAAGCAAGAAAGGTGAAAGGTATATACTATTAATTTTTCTTCTTAATGTCTCTCATTTTCCCTACATTGATTCTTTCAAAAAAGACCTCCCTTTGGCCTGGTTCAACTATCATAAACCACTCTCGTGTGGACCGTTGAAACTGTGGTACTCGTGAAAAAGAGTACACATATTCGTGAAAATGTCGAACAACTTTAACGAATGTTTCTGATGCTTATAATCTTTTAAAAAGAAAGCAAAAATCTGTTTACTGTTTTTCTCTGGTGTGCTTGTTCGATTCCTGTCAACCGTCTAGTGGAGTCATTACTTGTTATGGTGCACCATCAAAAAATTGTTTTAAATATGGACGAACTGAAATTTGTCACAAAGATAATTATATCTTTAATTATTTCACAAGGTCCTATTTGATATATACGGCCATGCTTCGCTTACATGAACACCATGTTTGTTGATTAGAACGTGTTGGGAGTAGTATTGGGTTAGGTTACAAAAAAATAACACATTGAAGTCTTCTGAATTTTAGTGAGTTAAAAATATTTACAACTGAAGACTAGATTCAAAGCAAACTGGTTTCTTTTTTCAGGGATTTTGGTGTATTTTTACGGAATTTAGTCAAGGAACAATTTGGAACAAATCAAAAGCTAACATATGACGAAGAAAGAAAATATACGAACAATTTAAACAGCTTGAAAAGAATTGCAGCCGATACCTATCTTAAGAAATATCCAAGAATCAATTCATCCTCAGCCACGGGATTAAAAAAAGAAGAATGTTCTATATTATTATCCCAAGAAGTTTTAGATTCCTTTGAATCTAAAGGCTTCTTTAGCAGTTTATTTAACGACAAAGGAAAAGGAAAGGATCAGAATAACTAAATTTGAAATTTAAAAAGAATACGAGATCAATTTAATTTTAGTTACAGTTAGGGCAGTCTTTACCTAACTGTAAAATAAAATCAAAATGTTTCAACTCAATAAGAATTTTTTCAATCTTACACTTAACTCGATTTTTTCAAATAAAACCAAATATTCCATACCCGCTATTGTTAATAATAAAAATACATTTTTCAGTAATCATTTTAATGAACAATCCTATTGTGGAATTTTTCAAAAAAGAAATTTTAAAAATGAATTGGGTTTTATTAAAACTTCACTAGCCAATTCCATGCGATACATTTTCACAAAAAACAATCGAATCATAACTAAATCTAAACAAAATGATATCCGAAGCAATAATATTTCAACGAGCAATCAGTTAAAAAAATCTGAACATTTATCTTATAACGACACAATCAAATCAAATTTATTAAATTTCTTTTGTACGCGAGATAATTTTGAGAGTAATAAGCCTTTAATTTTAATTGATATGACATTTGGTGACGGCGATCATACAAATTATTTATTAGAAAATATTGAAAATGTTCAAATCATTTGTTTGGATAGAGATGCAATATCATTTGAAAAAGCTCAAACTTTATCGGAGAAAGATTCACGCATAATTCCATTTCAAGGAAAATTTTCTGATTTGCCAAATATTTTATCAAATCTAAATTATCCATTTAAATCAATTGATGGTATACTTATGGACTTTGGTGTATCAAATAGTCAATTGAATTCTAATCGTGGATTTAATGCGCTCAATTGTTCTTCAGATTGTGTATTAGATTTAAGAATGGATTTGAATGGAATTCAAGGTTATGAAGTACTTGGCGCAATAGATGAAGCTAATCTAAGTAAAATATTGAAAATTTATGGAGAAGAAAAACATAGTAAAAAAATATCCCGAGCAATTGTTGAAACGAGATATACTTTCAAAAAAATAAAAACTACAAAAGATTTTAATGAATTGGTTGAAGCTGTTGTGGGAACTGAATTGAGGTAAGTATGACATGGATGTGACTCTGTGGAGTATTTAGGGCTGGAAGTTCCCCTTACATCACGGAAAAAATTAACAATTTTGGGAGTCATGTCCGTAAAATTTACATTTTATGCATTAGACATATTATAAAATGATCCCGTGTCTGTCGACATAACTTTTATATCGTGCATCCGATATCAACTTCATTCAACTACTAAACGTTCACCTCTTTTGTATTTTTTAAGACATAATTTATACAAATAATGAATAATTGTAGTATTTGAACCAAAGAACAAATTATGATATGCCTGCCGCATACTCCAGACATAGGCACCGATTTTTTTTCGACTCTACAGTGTTAAAATTTGTTCTTTGGTTTGCTCCAATCTAAAAATCAGCTCATAGGATTGTTTTCCATTTTTGGCTACAAATGTGCTCATTGTGCATTGCACTCTCAACTGAACATATGGGTGTTATAAATGGGGCTATTAGATCTTCGTTCCTTTTTTTATTTGTTAAATACTTGATTTGCATGTAAAATGAATTCATTATTTTCTTCTGTATGCTTTTTATTTCAGATATGATGTTACTTCTAAGAAATCCGAACATGTTGCACAAAAAGGTTATAATGGCGTTCGACGATTTGTTAATAACGAGTTAAATGAAATTAACTATGCAATGATAATAGCGGAGAAATATTTGAAACCAAATGGCATACTGATGACGTCAACCAACTCAATCGTAGAAGATAAAATAGTCAAACGACATTTAACAGGTAAATAGAAATAGTTACCGCTTGATGTATATTACTAGTATGCCCCGTCTTGGCTTCGCCCGACAATAATTTGACATAGTTTGGTACCAATAGTAAGATAAGAATCTATCTAAAAACGATTATCAATTATTTATTCGACATAAAACTATCTTATGTCCTACTCCATTATGGCCACAATCTCAAATATTTTAATATTTACATTGTCGATTCAGACTTTATTGTTTAAATAATAAAATTAATAATTGAAGCTAGTNGTCAACCAACTCAATCGTAGAAGATAAAATAGTCAAACGACATTTAACAGGTAAATAGAAATAGTTCCCGTTTGATGTATATTACTAGTATGCCCCGTCACGGCTTCGCCCGACAATAATTTGACATAGTTTGGTACCAATAGTAAGATAAGAATCTATCTAAAAACGATTATCAATTATTTATTCGACAGAAAACTATCTTATGTCCTTCTCCATTATGGCCACAATCTCAAATATTTTAATATTTACATTGTCGATTCAGACTTTATTGTTTAAATAATAAAATTAATAATTGAAGCTAGTAAGCGTAAGGTACTCAGACTGGTCAGGAACGATGTGAACACTATCACAGCTTGACAAGAAGTGAGATTAGTGTAGAGATTGTAGAGTGTAGGTGTAGAGCATCTAAAAGATTTTGGTATACTCTAAGGGTGTTGCCTACATCACTTTAATAATTTACAGAGTTAAAGTTTTTATTAAAATGGAAGGCTTCTAAAAATTTCCTATGATTTTTAATTCCTCAAAATTAAAAATGTGTTTTCTTACAAAAAGTTCTTCTTCTGTTGAACAGGCAATGTAGTTGAAAATTGTGCCAGTGATATGTCCTTGAAATTTGTCAATCATAACTTAACAGTAGACTCGGACTCCATTTCATCATTAACCTACTCTCCATGGGATATGTTAGAGAAGAGAGTATCCAGAAATACGGAATTGAAACTTCGAGTTGCAATGAAAAAGTAGATAGTTACTGGTAGTAGAATAATAGTTGTTATTGTTGTTATAGTGGCTGTGTTCCTAATTTAAAATGAAATATTCTGCCCATTTCTACGTTAGGTTTGGAAAAAATATAGAAGTAGATTAATATGTGGTTACCGAAAAAAAATTAATGACCTTTGGTTGGAACTGTGATGTATGCATTCCAAGTCGTCCCGTTGCGTTGTGTAGAACCGAACATTGTGACATCGTTTGCAGATGTGCCTAATCAATGCTTACTATGAAGTGTAATATCTCTTGGTCGTTTTTTTACTTTCCTTATCCTATAAAAAGGAAATTATTGTAATTGGTTGGAATTTTTGATGTCGAGTTTTCAATGCCAAAACACGTTTTGGGGTTCCCAGACCCCAAATCTCAAGTTTCAGCCATTGGTCCGTGTGTGTGTGTGTGTGTGTGTCGGTCTGTAAAGAAGATATCTCAAGAAGGGTAAGTGCTTGAAATTTGGTATGTATGTCAGTTTAATTCTGTGAACGACACACGAAACGTTTGGTTGAAATCGAATACGCTGTTGGCGGATTTTGCCGTTTTTTGTCTGTTCTGCCTAAAACGAGAACGGTAAGAGTTTGAAAATTGGTTTTTATATGTGACAATTTCTTTCATAAAATACTCAAAGACACTTTTATTTCAAATCAATTTTACCGTTGGTGATTTTTTGCCAATTTTTAGCAGTTTTCATGAATCCTGCATAAAATGAAAACAGGCTAGAGCTTCAAATTTGGTGTCTAGGCATATCAATATTATACATAGAACACACTTAGAAACTTTTATTTAACTCCAATATGCCATTGGTGGCTTTTTGCCAAATTTAAGTGGTTTTTGGCGGTTTTCGTTACAAAACGTGTTTTGGTATTGAAAACTCGACATCAAAAATTTCAGCCCAGTACAATACATTCTTCTGTTTTTATAAATAAGGAAAGTCGTGTGATGTTCGCACCAGATTTTTATTATTTAAGTTGCAAATCACAAAAACACATGCCCTTTTTAAAATAACCAATATTTTAATCTCGAAAGGGATCAGACAAAGCATTATAAAGATTATTTATGTTTTATTAGCATTGCGCTGGAGTGATTAGCTGATGTTTGTATCTGGTGTACTTCTCCATTATATACTAAAGTGTTTGTCTTTGCTTAAATTCGAAGCACCAACATTCAGATTACGAATCCGTCACTCTATCTGCTGAGCGAATGCGACTGTTTAAAGAAATAAAAATGTTCAGGCGGTTTGCCGGGCAATGATATTTATTGTAAGTCTAAACCATTGTCATTACACTATTGTGTTCACTTAGCATTTGTTGCTGGAACAATACGTTCTCAGCCACCAGTATAGTACTGGACGCAGTGGAGGTCAGTAGATACACTTGGTCTGTTGAATGGTCTGGCACATCACAATGTTAATAATGGTTAATTAATATAATACATTATTAATAATAATGATTGACATGTAATTTCGTTATATTATGGTAGTGCATTGACCATTTAGTCATATGCCAAATCAGTCATCCCGGGGTTATTTAAATAGGGAGTGCATTTGCACACTCCCGTATCCTAGGACTTCTACCAATATTCCAGTCATGTATTTGTACTTTGTATAGTGGAACATTGCAAAGTGCAGATAGATACAATAACTAGTTGAGTGAACTAGTCATTGTTAGTGCCATGATTTTTATTTTAACATCTGTCTATGATAACTCTCGAACGCCTTGTCTGGTTTTATATGGACATTTATTATGTTCTTAGAATTTGCTGACTACCCGGGCCTAATGGGGCCCCGGGTGGCCATTATAACTGATTAAAATCTGCAGTTCACAGGACTACTTGTCATATTAACTTTTACTCTTTTGTGATTCAGGACCCAGATAACCCAAACGCCAAATTTTGTTTTTTCTCATTCATTAAAGTTGTAGCTATCATGTCGCACATGTAAACTTAGGTTATGATTTTTTAAATTTGAAATTTTAGCAAATCCTTTATCACAGATTTGACAAGTATAAGGCCAAAAACCTGTATGAGAAAAGTTGTGTGTTCTTAAATTCCCAGGCGTTGGAAATGATTTTCCACACGTTGTACACTTGTGTGGCTTGTCCTGAAAAATAAAAACAAAAGAAAATTGTCACCCCTATAGTAGTGTAGGGAACAACCGATGAGCCTCACTGGATCTTGCAGTAACAATCAGACTATCATGGTCGATATAGAGTTAGCAGAAGCCTCCAAGTTTTATAGAGTTAGCATAAGCATCCAAGCATATAGAGTTAGCATAAGCCTCCAGGTGGTTCATACCAGATGAAAAATTTCAAAAAGCAGGACAGTTATATAATAAGCAGGGCATATATATTTATAGTAAAAAAAAGTAGTTATTGAGTAATGCGACATACAGTGCATTGTAACTTGTAGTCATAATCTTACCGCTACTGGCCATATACATACTTTTTTAGTTATTCAGGAATGTGACATGCATGCAATACAGTGCATTGTAACTTGTAGTCATAATCTTACCACTACTGGCCATATACATACTTTTCAAAGCTCCGGACTTTTGTCAGTAGGGTTTTTACCTCAAGGTCTTCTGATTTTATTAACTATGTGTAGAATTATTCACAATCCATCTCACTGAAATTATACTTCAGAGAGATGGATTGTGTATACTGTAATTTTGTATACAGGTGATTTGACACTTAAAAAAGTATTTCTGTATGATTTTTTAAAAAACAGGACATTTCCCATTATTTTTAAAAACAAGTAGGTAGGACGCAGGACAAACATGCAAAAATCAGGACATGTCCTGCCGAGGTCAGATGTCTGATAACACTATTCATAGCAAGTATCTAGTTCTGGTTTTATCCAGAGACTTTTTTACTGACAAATATTGATCATCGATGTTGGAGGTAAATATTATATTTGTACCAACCCGACGTTGGAACAAATATTTTGTTTATAATGTAACGTTATAGCCTCCTCTGCCGTTTTACTTTAATCAACGTCTAATAAATTGTCCTTATTAGTATGAGAAAAACCCGGATATCTCATTCGAGCACGCACCGCGATCAATGTTGCTTAACTTCAATCATTTGACGTGAACTGGTGACCAATGTGGTAAGTTTTGAACCAGAAAATGAATTGTTCGTCTACGAATAATAGAAAATCCAGTATTTTTCCTACCCTGGGAACGCTATAGCATGTTCGGTGTACATAGCTGTCAACTTGCCATCAACAATGACACTTTTTAATACTCACTTTACTCGCAGGGCTTATCAAATGCTATGTCGTAGTAGTAGTAGCGGTTTTTCTCATGAAATCAACCGTTCTTCCCATTTATAGATGCATGCATGATTAATTAAAATGATAGAAACAGATTGATATAAGTTTACCGAAAAGATTTTGATGGCCCTTGGCTGGAACTGTGATGGTATGCGTTCCAGGTCGTCCTGGTATATAGAACTGGCCAACGAAAACTAAATGTAGAAAGTTTTGTTACGCTGAGTGGGATGTGTCACAGTGAGTAAAATTCAAGTAAGAGTAACGTTCGATAACTTTAAAAATAAAATCTAGCATACCTTTACAGATAAAACCGATTTTTTTTTCCTATTCGAAAAAAGGCACACAAGCCTTTTCAAAATATGGGTTATCCTAGAAGAGAAGGTCCAAATACCTTTATATGAGTAATTCTATGATAGTATAAATTCGAGCTTGCAGTGAATGTTTTATGACAAATTGGACACTCGTGAGGTCTTTCTCCGCTGTGAATTCTCCGATGGGTGTTCAGACTACTGGATGTAGAAAATCCTTTGCTGCAGACATCACAGACGTGAGGCTTCTCTCCTGGAATTAAGGACAGTATTTATTAGAATCTACCTCAGATGTGTGTTTAGATTTCTAGATATAAGGAATTAGCACTTTAAAATCGTGTGAAGTTTGAAGTCTGCTAATTGTGAAAGGGTTCTTTACTTTGATGTTGTATTAGTAGTAGTAGCTTCACCACAGGGGCGGATACAGGTCTTCAGTTGAGGGGGGCGATCAAGCGTTGAGCTCAAATCTGATGTGATATTTAGTACTTATCAAAAATGATTTTTTTTTAGGAAATAAGTCTATACAAGATGTTCAAGGAAAATAGCTCGACTATTAACTAACAGACTTCGCAATTAGCCATATTCAATAATGAAATTGAATCTGTAATTTTTAGTATGAATATTTCACATTCGAAATTGAAGCATGATTGCGTTTTCTTTTAAACACAAATTTCTAAGGTCTGTTTTCGAGGGGCGTGAGGCTAAGCTGAGGGGGGGGGCGATCGCCCCTACCGCCCTCCTTCTGTATCCGCCACTGCTTCACCATCGTAATGTCAATCCATCGCCTTCAGAGAGTGGTAACTTAGGGAGATTGGCCACATCTACCTGGTTGTGCCAGAGGTTCATTGGTATAAGTAATGTGGGGTTGACTGGACGAGGTGGTCAGTGTTAAGGGGGCTTCCTTTACACAAGTTGCATTTGTTCTCAATATTTGGATCTATCCTGCTCATGTATGTATTAAGGATTTTGAACCAACCGGAGCACAGTTGGGCCTGAATTGATCTCGTGGAACGTGAAGCCTTCGCTCAACCGGAGATATCTCTGCTGGTCTGGAGTTTAGAACTCTGTTTAGTTCGTAATTTCTTAATGTGCTTTCCACAGTTATGGTGTGAATTGTTTGGTTCAGTATTTTTAGTAGGTTGTTTATATCTGACTCGTGTTTTTTTACGGATGATACAGGGAGGAGGTGGATACCTTACAATAGCATTGCACGTATGATCCGAATTGACCCGGTTGGTGACATGGAAGAAGATATTGTTGAGATGCCATGGTGTTATGTACTTTTACGGCCCATACCTTTGTTTTATTGTGTAAATGGCCCTCGTGACCAGCCAACGATCATACCACGTTAAATACACCAGTTCCCGTCAGATCACTGAAGTTAAGCAACGTCGGGCTTAGTCAGTACTTGGATGGGTGACCGCTTGGGAACACCACGTATCGTTGACTCTTTTTTCCGGCCCAACCCAGGCTGGATGACGTCAATGTGGGTAGCAGGTTTGCAAGTTTTCAGCGCATGGAGGGTAAAACCCCCGTCTTGAATGACCAATAGATCTTAAAGAAACTTTAAACGAAATTAAAAGAAAAAAAAAAGTCCCTCGTGAGAAATTAATGAGAAATTAAATGACAGCCAGTTGCAATTCTCAGGTCTGTGCTTTTCATTTGATTAAAAAATCTAGTAAAAACAAAAAGTCCGATTTTGAAAAAAAAAAAAAATAATAATAATCCTCTCTCAATGTGACATTTTACGTTTCAAGGAAAGCAGAATCCAAAAAATTGAACAGAAGAGAAATCGTTTCGTCCGTCTAAGTGACAATTTTAGTGTTAACCGATTTAAGTTTTAAATTATCAAAACTTTCTTACCCTTAGCCATATTTTAAAGGTTCTGTACTAAAAAAAATGAGACTACTACGCAAACTGAAAGGTAAAATATTAAATTTTAAGGTGCGGTAATCTCTTCATGGTCGATTCCAAAGTCTCAATCAGATCTTTCTATTCAGATTAAGAAGAAAAAGTGGCACATTGCATATATTTAAAAATATATAACAGGCGTTCACATGAGTACACACCGTGTCCCAGAATGATCGGTCACCCCTTAACTTTTGAACGAATTGGATTTTTTTATTCTGTAAACCCTAGGGATAGAAAAGTGACCTTGGCCAATCGCATGGTTATGGTGAGATTCAGGTTCGGACCCTCTATGTGACTTTTTTGGACTCTCAAGAAATTTAAATGGAATGACAGATACAAATGTTTTTTTTATTATTTTATAGACATTTATTTTCATATACCTATAACACGATGGGTAACCAAATATTGCCTGAGGAAATAGAATTCTCATATTTTATGCATAAAGGATCTCAGTGAGGCCTTTTGTGCATAAAATATGTATACTCATGATAGGTACTATGCATTGACTGAACTCCTCTTTACGTATCTATATATTTTATCGATTTTCTCAAAATTCAGGACTTTCGCATACACCCTTGCACTTACCTGTGTGCGTACGAGTGTGTCTCTTAAGAAGCGATGGCCTGTCAAAGCTTTTGGTGCATACAGAACAGGGTAGCATTGTTTTGGTTGTTGTGGATTTCTTTTTCGTCTTGGTCAAAATTAAATCGGTCAGGGTTGATTTTATCAAATTAAGAGGTTTTGTCCAACCTGAAAAGAAGAAAACCCGTTAAAGTTTAATCCGAACTAGGTAGTGGTCTCACAGACCGCTACAACACTGAATGTGATGCTACAACACTGAATGTGATAACAACGACTCCGCACACAGCATATATGTTTTATTTAGGGGGGGGGGGGGTTAGGTGTTAACATCCATTGGTAATTCAAGACGGTTTTATCCATTCGATGAAAACTTACAAACCAGTTGCCACATTGACCACACTCAACCTGTGTCGGGCCGGGGAATAGCCAGTATTACGAGAGTTAAAACCTACGTGGTCACCCTCAAATTAAAACCTCGTTAGGCGTTGTTTAACAGGTGTATCAAATCTAAAATACCGTTATATAGATCGTTGAAAAAAAAGGATAGGTTCCAAAAATTAATTAGTTAATTCTATGGACCTAATGAATGTCCATACCAATAATTTGGGTCCCCATTGAGTTAGCCGGGGCTTCATAGTGGTTATTTTCAGTGTATGAAGTCTACAGTTCACAGAACTATAGGTTTGTTGACAGGCGTCAGTAGGAATTATAGAGTTCCCAAGAATTAATTGCAGGCTTNCAAATCTAAAATACCGTTATATAGATCGTTGAAAAAAAAGATAGGTTCCAAAAATTAATTAGTTAATTCTATGGACCTAATGAATGTCCATACCAATAATTTGGGTCCCTATTGAGTTAGCCGGGGCTTCATAGTGGTTATTTTCAGTGTATGAAGTCTACAGTTGTTAGGTTTGTTGACAGGCGTCAATAGGAATTATAGAGTTCCCAAGAATTAATTGCAGGCTTAGTAATAGACTTCTGCTTTTATCCTCCCGGTGCAAAATCCTACGAATTGACAAATTCTAATAGAGAAATAAAAATCTTACGTGAACTAAAATTTTGAGTTGCCTCAAAATATGGTTTGATATGTGATCCACTCGGTAAAGTTCTTGTCACTTGGACCACGAGGTGTTGTGTTTTGTTCAACATCACAACAACGTTGGCATCTTGTACAACCAGTACTTTGTGAAGAGATAGAATTTCAGTCCAATGGACGATGTCTGTCGGTCCAGAACACATAGAAACGGAAACCGTGTTCTGAAAAAGAATCCCAGCCATGTGAGTCAAAGGGTCTTCAGAGAACTGAACTAAAGCCGTCAGCATTTCCATTAAAGCGAGTACAAAATCGCCTTGTTTTTGCCATCAACTTCCCTCCTCTCACCGGAAATCACACTGATTTTAGATGTTTTCTTTCTTGATGGAAGAAAAATCTATGGGATGTCAGAATGACGAAAACTTGGATTAATTAATATGTACCTAATAATCATCATTAAGAACAAACAGGGTCATTCAAAACTCCACCATACTTTAAGGCTACTTTGTGGCACTTTTTTTCTCTTTAATAGGTATCTATTGTTCATTCGAGATGGGATTTTTACCTTCCATTCACTGGAAACTTACAAACCAACTACCCACATTAAACTCACCCAGACTGGTTTGCGAAAGGAAATTAGCGAGCATCACGAGGGTGCGAACCACGTGGCCATCCACTTGGTAAAACCTCGCTCTACGTTGCTTAACTTCAGTGATCTAACGGAAACTGGTGTATTCAACGTGCCATAAACTCTGGCTAAAAACTAATGGATCAAGATGATCAGGTGTTCACGTTAGTGTTGCAGTCATTTATAGAAAAAAATATCTTTACCAAATTTTAAAAAATCATTTTCAAAAATATAATATTGGCCCCCCCTGGGGGAGGGGCAGGGCCCCCGAATTTTTCAAAATTGAAAAGCACTTAACACCAGCCATAACATATCAAAATTTCACGTTTTTATAACAAACCGCTAAAAAGATAAAAATCATTTTTAAAAAATAAAATATTGGGCCCCCTAGGCTCCCCAGGGGGTCAGGCCCCCCAAAAACTATACAGCAAATTTCCTTCGTGTCCCAAATATAAAATATATACTAAATATTGACAAAATCGGATGAAAATTGTGGCTTATATCGCGTAACAAACATACATACATACAAGATGCATTTCGGGATGTATACCAGGGTCAAAAGTGGAGTTCACTTACGTTCACAATGATTATTTTTTACGAGAATAATTCTAGTTCTAACTTAAGGATTTTCCTTAATAAATATTTTGTTTGCAACACGATAACTCTCAAACGCTGGCTGCCTTGTGCGACTAATTCATGACATTTTTTAATTAATTTCTTCCAATCCAATTATAAGTTACTATCTTCCATTTTGAAAAAATCCACATAAATAGATGTTGTGAGAAGTTACTTGAGGGTAACATCCTCAATTCCTCACGCACCGAGTCCAACTGATCTGATTAGACGTCGTGAGAAGTTACTTGAGGGTAACATCTTCAATTCCTCACGCACCGCGTCCAACTGAGCTGATTAGTCGTTGTGAGAAGTTACTTGAGGGTAACATCCTCAATTCCTCACGCACCGAGTCCAACTGATCTGATTAGACGTTGTGAGAAGTTACTTGAGGGTAACATCCTCAATTTCTCACGCACCGAGTCCAACTGA
>CM022878.1:18189236-18202667 GCA_012654025.1 Pachypsylla venusta | reverse complement strand
CCCCCCCCCCCCCATTGTTCATTGTCCTTGAAAAACAAAGATAGCAACAACGAAGCACGGGCGAAACAGCTAGTAAGAAATAAATAAGCTGAAGCTGATGTATCTCCATATGTCATTATGCATTATTACAAAATTTTATGTCTTCGCTTGGATTTCAACCTACTAACAGATTTTTGGTTACAAAATCGGACACTCTTTTTTTTTTTTTTTAATTTGGCTTAACGTGTCTTTAACTCTTTAACATCCTATGGTCATTCGAGACGGGGGTTTCACGCTCCATTCACCGGAAACTTGCAAACCAGCTCCCACACATTGACCTCACACAGCCTGGGTTGGGCCGGAAAAAATAGCCACCATCACGAGGGCGCGAACCCACGTGGTACAACCTCGCTTGCAAACTGAAATAGTATTATTTTAGCCAGTGTCAATGATACGTTTTTTTTTTTTTTTTTTAATTTGACCAATAGATGTTAAAGAGACGTCTCTTTACCATCTATTGGTCATTCAAGACGTGGGTTTTACCCTCCATTCGCTGGAAACTTGCAAACCAGCTACCCACATTGACCTCACCCAGCCTGGGTTGGGCCGGAAAAAGCCAACGATACGTGATGTTCCCAAGCGGTCACCCATCCAAGTACTGACCACGCCCGGACGTTGCTGAACTTCAGTGATCTGACGGGAACTGGTGTATTCAACGTGGTATGATCGTTGGCAATGATACGTTAGATACACTAGTATCCGTTAGATCACTTAAGTTAAGCAACGTTCAGAAATTAAGTGGATGTCTACGTCCGTCTCTTTAACATCTATTGGTCATTCAAGACGGGGGTTTTACCTTTCATTCGACGGAAACTTGCAAACCAGCTACCCACATTGACCTCAACCAGCCTGAGTTGGGCCGGAAAAATAGCCAGCATCACGAAGGCGTGAACCGACGTCGACACCCACATGGTACAACCTCACTGGGCGTTGCTTTACTTCAGTGATCTAACGAGAACTAGTGTATTCAACGTGCAATAGAAGAAAGATGAAAATCCTCTTATTAATAAAATTAATATTGACGAAATTTCATATTGGACGCAGACAGTGCCTGTATGTCATATTAAAATGTTCGGACATTTTCGGCTGACCGTGACTGTTTATCGCAGAATTATATCAGTATTTATTAACTGCCTGACACAAAAGGCCCAACTGTGGCTTAGGTGCCGGGGCTTATACGGCCCCTAAGACGAACTTAACTCACGAATATACAAACTTCAATTTACCATTTAAATCTTTGAATAACATGATAAAAAATATTTTCAAGGAATCGTAAATAAATAATAAATTATTAATAATAAAGACAATATCGATTCTAAAATTTTTTTAATTTGTGGCCAGCTTTCAATAGTTCTCAGACTATCATCGTCAGGCCGATGTTGACTCTACGATGTTCTCAGACTATCATCGTCAGGCCGATGTTGACTCTGCAATGTTCAGAGTAGAAGTGTTCTACTCTGAACATGAGAACTATTGAAAGCTCGCCACAAATAAAAAAAAATTTAGAATCGATATTGTCTTTATTATTAATAATTTATTTTGAATAACATGTTAATTATAAGTGTTAAAAAATATTTACTATTAATATAGGTAAATTAATTTAAAACAAAACACTTACCAAAAACACTATTTATTAGAAATTAATTACAAAGAAACTAGTTCTCCAGTTTTCTTTGAATAAAGAAACTAGCTTTCTAGTATTTGGTTTGCAAGTTTCCATCGAATGAAGAGTAAAACCCCCGTCTTGAATGACTATTAGATGTTAAAGAGATGTTAAGCACCCCCCCCCCCAAAAAANAGAATTATTTTTTATTTTTTAGTACATTTTTGATTTGTGATTTGTTTAATTTGTGTTTTTTTTTGTGATTCGATTTTACCTAAGATCATGTTTTTTTTAAAAAAAAACTTGTTGCGGGATTTTTCGGGATTGGAGCTTGCGGATCCCGCAGATTGCAAATCCCGCAAAAAAAGCGCGGATCCCGCAAATCCCGCATTTGCGGGATTGGAAGCCCTAGTAAGCACACATCGTTTAGCGTAAATTTGACAAACATACCATATTTCAAGTCTCTGGCTCTTACTATTCTCTTTTTACACAGGATTAATGAAAACTGCTAAAAAGTAGTAAAAACTGCCAGCGGTATATTTGATTACACCTAAAATTTTCGAAGCTTACTGAGACCCCAAATATGACATACATACCAAATTTTAAGTCTCCGGCTCTTTTTAGACAGCAATACTGAAAATCGCTAAAAAACAGCAAAAACTGCTAAGGTTGTATTCGATTGCACCCAAAAGTTTCGGGGCCGAATTAGAGCCCAGATGGAACCTATATACCAAATTTTTTTATTCTATTTTTGGATTCTACGTACTTTGAAACCAAAGGGAACTCATACACACTCCTCATTCACTATCTCTCGTACTCAGCACACACTACACACTCATCATTCTCTAGCTCTCATACACTATCTTTCATTTCTCATTCATACCTCCACCCACACTCATTTTTCACTCACTTCCACATCACACCCAGCGTCAGTTATTGCTCTACACTACTTGTAATATAGAAGTGATGGGGCGTAGACGACTTAAAAAAAAAAAAAAAAAAAAAAAAAAAAAAAAAAAAAAAAAAAAANATCTTGAGGGGGAATAGGATATACGATAATGAGATTATGGAACATTGGTGGTTTGGTATCTTACCTTATTTATTGTTCCCTTAAAAGTCATTGGATCCCATATGAGAAGTTTAATATTTGTGTACAGTTTGGATGTGGTGAAACCAAATTCTGGTTTAGACGCTACTTGGGAATTTAAAATTCGCATTGTTGTTTTATTTCCAACATCAATTTCATAGCCTTTTGTAGGCGCATCGTTAAATCTAAGTACAACATTGTGATGGTCTGAAAAACATACAATAACAATATACAGGGTGAGTTTGAGCAGGACCGTACTCAAGATTTTTTTTGGGGGGGGGGAGCCAAGCCAGGACTAACACCTGAAAATGATGATCATGGAAGGTGATGTTGTTGATGTTGTTTTTTTATTGATGTTGTTGTTGATGTCGTTGTTGTTTTTGTTGTTGATGTTGTTTTTGTTGTTCTTGTGGTTGCTGTTGTTATTGATGTTGCTATTGATATTGTTGTTGCTGTTGTTTTTGTTGTTGGTGGTGATGATGAGTTACACCTTACAATATTACACAATTCATGCATAAAAAAATAAATGAAATTTCGAGGGGGTCCGGACCCCATAGACCCCCCCTTGGGTACAGCCTTGAGTTTAAGTTATTTGAATTAGGGCAATAAAATATTTCAGAATATGTTGGGGATACGAAATCTCTGACAAAGTAACACAAGGGTTCATTATTTTACTGGCTAAAAAAACATCCCCCCCCCTCAAAATTTGATATCTTACCGTTCAAAGTACGAAGAAGACCGATTTTGATAAATTTTGGTATGTTGTGTCTCCTTTGGGGTCTTATTACGCCTCACAACTCTTTCGTTACCGTCAGTTACATATATAGGGTTCTATACTAAAAATTTAGCTTAAATTAACGACTACACGAGATTTCGTTTCTTTTTATTTTATTTTGGGTTTATTATTTCATTCGGGTGGCCCAAGAGGGTCCGCAGCAAATTTCATAAAAACTATAAGGCGTTCGAGGGTTAGCGTGGTACAAAAACATAAGAAAATTGAGCGTGTTAGAAGTTGGAAGTAGTTTTCCCAAACATAATCATTTTACTCAGTTCATTTTCAATTTAATTTTATATGCAAGTCTCGAATGACCAATGGTTGTTAAAGAGACACGTTAGCCAAAAAAAATTAATAAACCATATCACACATTGATCATTGATGTCTAGGTAAAACAATATTTAGGTATACCTAAATTTAAATTTTAGCATAAATAATTCAGTTTATCCTTAAAAAATAAATTTTGTTACTAACCAATTTTAGAACCTAAGTAAAAAAAAAAAAAAAAAAAAAAAAAAAAAAAAAAAAAAAAAAAAAAANGAATTGGTAACAATAGCACATTTGTCAAAATGTTCATTCGGTTCAAATAAAGGTTTTGCAGTCATAACATTTTGTTACTAACCAATTTCAGAACCTAAGTAAGAATTTTTCAATGCTCCTGAATTGGTAACAATAGCACATTTGTCAAAATGTTCATTCGGTTCAAATAAAGGCTTTGCAGTCATAACATCCATCAGTAGAGATCCTGCAACATCCGTCGCTTGTAGCATGCTCACGTAGTTTTCTATGACGTCTCTCAATTCACACAGCAGCTTGTTTGGTGTCATAACATGTTGGTGTATGGGTTCTTTGAATTCTACCTCATATGGGTTTTCTTTTTGGAGACGAGCAAGGGAGCCCTCGTCAAATAAGACACTTCTAAGTTTAACTATTATATTTCTTTTGAATTCCAAAATCATTCTGAAATCATCATCATTAACGCACTGCTATAACAAAATATGGTGTGTCCTCTTCAGAAGTTGCCACTTAATTTGACTGATTTTAATGAAAATTTGGTATGTAGGTGTAGGTTCCTTTTTGGAGACTAGTTGATTCTAAAAGGTTGGTGTTTTTTTTTGGCATTGGATGCCGTGGCCATTCCATACAGCCAAAGGTTGGTGTTAATATACGTCAAATACAAAAAGGCTCGTACTCGCAAAAGAGAAGAATATTTTTTTATATTTCTACCTATTGTAATATTTATATCAGGAATATTTACGTAAATGTAGAGTTTCTTTGTGATAAAGCCCAACGCCCTTTTCATCACTTTTTTTGTGGGCATCACAACATTACTAAGATCTTCATGTAATAATAATTTCTTCAATCATCTACCAGACAAAATCTTTTTGCTCTGGTAATACCACTACTGACCGCTACTCACATTAAGGTAGCTACTCAATTGTGCTCACGAGGCTGAGTCCAACCCGAAATCAGCGGGGTTATATTTCTATTCCAATCCCGCTACTTTTCTCAAATTCTATTCCAGGGCCGCTGGAATAGAACCCGGTTACCCCGATTTCAATTCCAGTATTATACATTATAGTAAAAATAAAATAATAAAACACTTGGCAAATTTTCTATGGCATACATTAAAAATTAAGACTCTCTTTTTACTACAGGTTCACACAACTGACTAGAATGTTATTGAGGGTCACACAACTTTTTCTATGGCGTACATATTTTTGAGGGACCCACAAATGACTAGTTTGTTTTTTGTAGACGGGTGTTTTTTGTAGACATAGAAACATTGTATCCACAACAAAAAGAAATTTTTTTTCCAGTTCAGCAGTTATGATGGTTTGGACAATTAAATTAGCTTCGTCAAAAATTTGGAGGCAGCCTGATTTCCCGGTGTAGTGACTTCCCCGGTCATTCGCATCTCTCGGAACATGTTGGAGAGTGCGAGGGAAGCTTCCACGAAAGATTGAATAGCAATTGCATTGCAGGTGATCTGGTGATCGCCACATGCTTGATGTAATTTTCAAATTTGAACATAGATTAAAAATCCCCATTCTTGTGAACATTTTGAGACCAATAATAAATCTGTATCTTGAAAATAGCCGAGTTTTGATTTTTTGAAATACACCCAATTCTGTTGAATGACCCTGTAAGTTATAAATTGTAATAGCGTTACAAGGTGATCCATGTGCATAGAACCGGCCATCTTGCGAACGGGAATAACTCTGAACACTTACCTTCTATCTGTAAGATAATTCAGTCCATATTGAGTAGCATTTGGAAAAGATGGTTTGAATTGTGTCCCAATGGTTGCTTTGGTTGTGACAGTGTCATCAAAATATTCAACTAAAGGTCGATTACTTTTTGAATGACGTACAGACGTTTGGAGATATTTATTTCTGGATTTCCAATATTGTGACCACACGATGTAGATGTAACCGCACATTCCGAACATGACCAAGTTAATGAACACGTAGACACACATCAGGACCAGTCTCATGGTAACCGAACGATCTGTGAAAAGTTAAACGCATGGTCCTAATATTACTCAAACTTTCGAAAACCATCCAATGTTGCATGTCTTCTTGTACCTAATGTAGAATTCAAACATATAGTGCAGCAACAGCAAGATTTATTTAGATGTTTCCAAGCGATTTCTTCGTCACTTTTGACGCCAATAATGAACCTTTGGAATCGACCATGGAACAAAAATCATCCCTCAGGATCAGTTTTTAACGTTCAAGTAGATACCAAAGATCACAAATAAAGAAGAAAAAAATCGGTTTGTTCGCCGTAGGCCTCCGTAAATGGCACTTCTGCTTCTGCCACTTTCATGGCGGACGGTGGACAGACGTATTTTTTTATTTGATTTTCTAAATCTATATAACTTGGAACGTTGTGAGAGGGATATAGGAAAGATGGGCTGAGAGAGAAAGAGAGGGTAAAAGTAAAATGATAGGTAAACTCATGTGCTAATAAACATTACATTACAGATTTCACCTATATATCTGGGGATTTCTCCAACTGGAAATATGAAAACAAAATTTGCTGATTAAAAGACATTTCTTAACAAGACAAAATATTAGCCAGTATAAACTCCGCTGTGCGGGGGCCTAACGCATATTACGGAGTAAAAACTAACCCTGATGTACCCAAAGTAAAGTTCTTTAGGGGACCTTTTAGGCCATGTACCTGTATATAACTTTAAAATCCTTCAGGAACATAAGCGAGATCCCTGATGGAACCAGAGTAAAGTCCTTTAGGTGGCCCTTTACGACTTGTACCCGTATGTATCTATAAGATTCCTCAGGAGCATAGAGTAAAGTACTTCAAGGAGTCCTTTGTAATTATGATGTCCCTCTGGATTGTCTGTAGGACTCCTGATGAACGGCCTTTCAGACTATGTAAAGCTTTAAAATCTACGGATGCCCAGTTTTTTGCGACTCTTTTTCCTCCTCCCGGCCACTCAATTATGGTAGATACCAAATAACTCAACCTTCCTCTAATACTCGATCCTGTAAGGTATAGCGATCACGCCGCCACTGATTTTATCAGAAATCTTGAATATTTTCTAGATTTTCTGGACTACATAAATAATGTTCTTATTAGGGGGGGGGGGGAATATTTGTAATAAACTTACTCGCATGAACATTCACGGAAGACGAAAAAGCTCAAAATGTGAAATTAGTTCACTAATGCTGTGAATTTTGATTCAAAACTCAACAAGTAATTGACTCACATTACGAGTATAATCAACTGAATCCTTTTAGATTTGCAAAAATAAGTTTAAACAAGAAATGAAAAATGAAGCTCGTAAAAATGTTTGATTATTTTTGTTGTAAAAACTCTCGTTTCCCCCTTTTAAATAATACAAAAACATACCCGCATTAAATTTGATCTTGCGCTTTTCATTTGAAATGTTGGAGTATTCCACCTACCACCTCCTTTCCCTCCTTTCATATGAAAATGAAAACCATGCTCGAAAACTTCAGGTAATGGAAACGTGTCCACACTTTGTCGTCCATGATTACCATGCTCGAAAACTTACTTCAGATAATGGAAACGTGTCCACACTTTGTCGTTCATGATTTTTTCATTTTGGATTAAATTTGAAATTTATAAAATCTTGCTTTTTTACCTTGCTACTCACCTAGGTAATCATCCCCCATTGACGGAATGCAGCGCCTGATGGGCACCAGCTACATTCTTATTTGACCCTCCATTTCACTTCTACGGCTGTTTTATTTGCATCATCAAATTCTGTTTTGGCTTTATAATGTTTAAGAGGTTGGCATGAAAATATTCTTTTAGGACAAAGCTTCCATTTTGATGTCGGTATCGCATCAGATAAAGATCCATCCAAAAGCCTGAAATAGTCAGTAAGATAAAAAAAAAAGGGTGCCAGTAAACCCACTTGCATCCAAAATCGGTTCAGTAGATTATAAAATTGTCAATTTAGGTCACAATATTTTTCCCGTTGCTCTAGAGCAGACATTCCCAAACTGGGTGGTGGGGGCGCAAGACAAATGGGTTGCGAGACCAGTTGAATTATTAAANAAGCCTGAAATAGTCAATAAGATAAAAAAAAAGGGTGCCAGTAAACCCACTTGCATCCAAAATCGGTTCAGTAGATTATAAAATTGTCAATTTAGGTCACAATATTTTTCCCGTTGCTCTAGAGCAGACATTCCCAAACTGGGTGGTGGGGGCGCAAGACAAATGGGTTGCGAGACCAGTTGAATTATTAAATTATTATCATTTAGTTAAAATATATGCACACATTTATTTTACAAAGGTAATTTTATTGAACATCACAATACATTAGCATTTTGAATGCGATAACATTCAACATCACCCATACCCATTCATAATTTATAATGCAAAGGGGGGCGTGAGAGGCTTTCATTTCAATGATTTTTTTTTTTTTTTGCATAACATCTGTTGGTCATTCCACATTAGCCTGGGTTGGACCGGAAAAGGCCAGCATCACGAAAGCACGATCTTACGTGATCACCCACATAGTAAAACCTCGACGGACGCTGCTTAACTTCAGTGATGGGTGGAGGATTAACATTATCGTAGACACCAAATGAGACCTTTTGATACCCAGTTAACAATAATATCAAAGTTAAGTGAAAATTAATCCGTTTTTTATCGCGCATTGGTTTTTTGGGGGGATTTTTTGTCCCCATAATTTTCGCTTTAAACGTCTGTTTGTCTGTTCGTTTCACAATAACTATCAACCTTTCCGATTTCGTTGAAACTTGGTATGGACAAATAGACATTAATAATGATGTTTAAAGAATTTGCTGATTAGTTTTTTGGACCCTATTGGGCCATAAGTTCGTCATTATTTTCTAGGTACAAAGTATTAATTATTTTTGTGCACATTGACTTATTTTTGTTCCATTGCACATAATAAACCAAAATTATTATCAACTCATATGTATTATTACCTAAATGTTACCTGGGATTCATTTTACATCTCTGTAAGTTGTCATTTCTGTAGCAAGTGTTCTCTAAGCAATCGCAACATCTTTGACATTTACCGCAAATTTTACATTCGTTGGAATCCGCCAATGTCCTATGCTGATGATCTGAAAGTATTCAAAAATGCAATATCTTGGATACATAATTTACATTAGAAAGAATTAATGAAGATAACTGAAAGTATTCAAAAATTCAATATCTTGGATACATAATTTACATTAGAAAGAATTAATGAAGATAACTGGAAGTATTCAAAAGTTCAATATCTTGGATACATAATTTACATTAGGAAGAATTAATGAAGATAACTGAAAGTATTCAAAAGTTCAATATCTTGGATACATAATTTACATTAGGAAGAATTAATGAAGATAACTGAAAGTATTCAAAAGTTCAATATCTTGGATACATAATTTACATTAGGAAGAATTAATGAAGATAACTGAAAGTATTCAAAAGTTCAATATCTTGGATACATAATTTACATTAGGAAGAATTAATGAAGATAACTGAAAGTATTCAAAAGTTCAATATCTTGGATACATAATTTACATTAGGAAGAATTAATGAAGATAACTGAAAGTATTCAAAAGTTCAATATCTTGGATACATAATTTACATTAGGAAGAATTAATGAAGATAACTGAAAGTATTCAAAAGTTCAATATCTTGGATACATAATTTACATTAGGAAGAATTAATGAAGATAACTGAAAGTATTCAAAAGTTCAATATCTTGGATACATAATTTACATTAGGAAGAATTAATGAAGATAACTGAAAGTATTCAAAAGTTCAATATCTTGGATACATAATTTACATTAGGAAGAATTAATGAAGATAACTGAAAGTATTCAAAAGTTCAATATCTTGGATACATAATTTACATTAGGAAGAATTAATGAAGATAACTGAAAGTATTCAAAAGTTCAATATCTTGGATACATAATTTACATTAGGAAGAATTAATGAAGATAACTGAAAGTATTCAAAAGTTCAATATCTTGGATACATAATTTACATTAGGAAGAATTAATGAAGATAACTGAAAGTATTCAAAAGTTCAATATCTTGGATACATAATTTACATTAGGAAGAATTAATGAAGATAACTGAAAGTATTCAAAAGTTCAATATCTTGGATATATAATTTACATTAGGAAGAATTAATGAAGATAACTGGAAAGTATTCAAAAGTTCAATATCTTGGATACATAATTTACATTATGAAGAAAGAATGAAGATAAATTCATTTAATATCACTTTTTAAAATGTATACTCCTGAAGGAAGTGTATGGCATAAGAGGTACTGGAAGAAGAATGTCTTGGATGTAAAATTTTAGAAGATGGTTATCCCGCACCAAAACTAACATACAACTCTTCAGATTAGTGGTCAACATTTTTAGGCAGGATGATCGCCAATATTGGGCACGAATATATACTTGAAGAAGAAGCTATGAGGTGTTAATTTACGTCCCTCATTTTATTGGTAAAGTTCATATTTGTATTCCAGTCAACAGCCTTAAAATAATAATTTATTTATTTTCAAAGGTACAAATAATAATATTTAAAAAAAATCAATGAAAATATGCACCTTATTACAAAATGTCAATAATAAAATATACCAAAATGTTTTTGTACACGTTTCATTTGGTCAGTCTTAGTTTTGTTAAAATTATAAGGAAATGTCTGGGACAGACTGATACCTAACTATTTATTTTGCACATAACTACTTTTTAATTCACAGAACTTCTATAGTAGGTACCTCCCACAGCTCAGGAAGTACCTACGATTTTTCATTAACCGCCTGTCTGTCTATTTCACGATAACTCCACGCTCCACGCAGCGTTTGACTTATCCGATTTTNGCTGCCGCGCTCCTCAATGTCTGGGACAGACTGATACCTAACTATTTATTTTGCACATAACTACTTTTTAATTCACAGGACTTCTATAGTAGGTACCTCCCACAGCTCAGGAAGTACCTACGATTTTTCTTTAACCGCCTGTCTGTCTATTTGACGATAACTCCACGCTCCACGCAGCGTTTGACTTATCCGATTTTTCTAAAAATTGGTATGGACATTTATATGCTCATATAATATTCTAATTACTTTTTGACCCTACTGGGTCACCGGGACCCTCATGGAGGTAATTTTATATGAGATAAAAAATATTATAATCAGGCACCTACCTCTAGTCAAAGTAATTTCATAAGGTTCCGGTGATACACAGCAACCAGATCTGAAATGGTGTACACAAAGTAAAACAATGATTTCAGTTCGTATTTTGGTTAACTCCCTGTCATAATGTGAGAGTCATTTTAGGTACCTAATCTATTTTCTCAAATAACAAAAAAAATTGAAGATTCAGAAAAAATATGAACACCAAATTTTCAAAAAGTTTTAGGGAATGTCTCTGTTCTCTCTCTCTCTCTCTCTCTCTCTCTCTCTCTCTCTCTCTCTTTGTGGACCCTTCATCCAGCCCTGGTGGACAATTGAAAGGGGGCGCTTGCTGAATTTCTTCTCAATCCCTCGCTCTCTATTAAAAATTATGATTATTTTAAGGTCAACTTTTTTTTACATAGGACCCTATTTAAATGTTTATAAAAATTGAGGTATTTAATTAACCGTGAACCGTCACAATTGAATTTTCTCAGATCTTTTTTTTTTAACTTATTCAAAATAATATACAAAGTGGTATACAGGAATATCCTAAAAATCTCAAAAGGTATTTTTGTCACAAAAGGTTAACCGAAATTTATGATATTTGGTATGAAGGTACCATTTGGAGTCTAGTGGCCGCCAAAAGACCTTATTTTGAGTCTAACAGGGACCATAGGTAAGGATCATAAGGTATAATGTATAATATACAAGTAGGTATATGGGACAAAAGATGGGACCCCCTAAAGTACATTACTTTGGGACCATCAGTGTTAGATTTTCCTGTGAAATCTTGCCAAACATGGCCTTAAGACCGTTAGGGGCCCCGACTTTTTTCAACGAGGGGGCCTCAGGAAAAAATATTTACTTTTATCGTTAAAAAAAATTGGAAGACCTTCGGGGGCTTTGGCGTTGGTGTTATTTTTATTGGATTGGTAGTTTGTTAAAGTTGTAACGCCAACATATCATTAAAATCGGTTAAAAGAGATTTGTTCTACTCGATTTTTGAAGTTTAGTTGTTATGCATTGGCATACCTTGAAACAAAAAAATATAAAAATTTGAAGGGGAAGGGATAATTATCTACTTTATTCAATTTCAAAGATTTATTTTTGAAAATAATAATCCAAAGGCGTAGCCAGCATCTGGCCTAGGGGGGGGGCAGCCGTGATCTTCATGTCGGGAGAGAGGGGGGGTCGATAAGTAAATCGTTACTTTTTTAGTAATAAACTCCCAGGGGTAACTGATAATTAAGTTATTGGGGAGGGGCCTGAGCAAGTGGTTGATGATCCCTGGATAGTTACAAGTATCAGTAACGTCCCAGGAAATAGTTTTAATACCACATGAACATCAATTGCGATCTCCCAATGGAGAAAAAACGATTTTTATTAAGACCTCGGATAAATGCTACCCCCTGGGGGGGGGCAGCACCAGGACACCTCCGGAGCCACCGCTAGAAGTGATCGCAGGGAGACAATAAGAATGCGACAGACTGCGACCGGGGTACCCGAAAACAATCAAAATGCCGACACAAATGATAACAGTCAAAATAGGTACATCCAGAATTACTGTGACTGCTAATAGGAGTGTTTCTCAGTTAGGCAGTGTCTTATTACCTGAGACCACCTTAGCAGGAAGAAAACGAGTGCGTAAGAAGTAGAACCAAGATATTAACACATACATCGTGCGCACATATTACTATATCACACGACCCGAAACATACTCAACAGCTTTCCGCCAAAAACTACACCAAGCGTTTGATGTAGAATACCCCAATGTTACAGTTGCTGAACAAAGAATTGCAGATCAAAGACAAACTATTGTCAACAACAAACTTTTAACCGATGAAGCCTAANGAAGTAGAACCAAGATATTAACACATACATCGTGCGCACATATTACTATATCACACGACCCGAAACATACTCAACAGCTTTCCGCCAAAAACTACACCAAGCTTTTGATGTTGTATACCCCAATGTTACAGTTACTGAACAAAGAATTGCAGATCAAAGACAAACTATTGTCAACAACAAACTTTTAACCGATGAACTCTAGAGACAATCAAGAGAGAAGTGCGCAAAAAGTTGGAAATCTGAAACCAACCAAAACAACACAATGGTAGAAACTCAAAGTGACAACATAAGACACTCAAGAAATTACAGAAAATATCTAAACGAGAATAGAATCAACCAATGACAGAATAAACGCCAACGATGAGATAACTCTTCAACTCAAGGACTTGTTGTCTACAACTCAAATTAAATACAAAGGAATGGAT
>CM022878.1:18145801-18184662 GCA_012654025.1 Pachypsylla venusta | reverse complement strand
CGAATTTAACGTTTAAATATGTTATTCGACGTCAAATTCAATTCTCATTAAGTTTGAATAGAGTAATTTTTTTATAAAATCCATCGTTCGAATGTTATACGCCAAAAACTAAAATTAGCGGCAAAATTAAGCGGTTTTTGGCCGCTAAAAAATTTAGCTCACCTCAGAAACAGTCGCAAACTTAGATTACTATTATTTAGGATGCCCAACGTGAAATAAAATCAACTCCCGCTTTTTACTAATTTATTCTAGGCTCGCCTTTTTTTATCTAATTTGACTGGGCTATAAGTGTTTCAGTGATTTTTGGAACATTGACCGTATTACGGATCTGAGCACCACTCATGGGTGGATCAATGACTTTCTTTTCAAATTGATAAAGATAGACGGTAAGATATAAACAATGGAGTCTATTTTATCAAAATCTCAAGACTTTAATCTAAAAGGGTTGCAGTGTTATGGATATTATTTTGCCGCGAAATTGTTTAAAAAACTCAACTTCAACTTGGAATTTCTCCGGCCCAGTTTTAAATCAAAATTTCAAATAAATCTAAAAATAATTTTCAAAAATATTATGAAATCTTAAATTTCTATTTATGATTACAAAGTTGACTCCTAAGCCTCCCCTGGAAAGTGGCGAAATTTTAAAAGCCACTAATTTTTTTTTTTTCCAATTTGAAATTTAGACAGTAATTGTTTCAGTTTTGTCGATATTCTTAAGATTTGAGCCCCAATCCTTAGTCCCCTTAGTCACCCTGTATAGAAAAACTATTGAAGGTTTTCCTGCTAGTTCAATCCAAAGCCGGTTTGGTCACATTATTTAAAATGCTTTGAATCCAAGGTAGGAACAGTTGTAACTGAAAACAATCAAAAAATAGTTAGGTATTAATAAATAACCTAGTTAAAAGTAAATGCTTATGCTGGACCATGGAATGGAAAGTTTGATAATCAGAAGAGACGTTTTGAAGAATTTGGAGGATTTTGAAATGGGGGTGTACAAGCGTATGTTGAGAATAAAGTAACAAATGAAAGAGTGTTGCGGAGAATGAGAAAAAAATGTGAAGTGCTGTTTACCATCAAAAAGGGAAAGCTTGAATGCCTTGGACATGTGATGAGAAATGAAAAATATATATTAGTGCAATTGGTTATAGATGGAGGAGTTTTTGGGAAAAGAAGAGGAGGACATCCAATAACACCGTGCATTGGGAATGTAAAGGCATGTTATCAACTATCCAACACAGAAATATGTGAGGCAGCCCAATGCAGAGAAACAATAGCCATGATGATAGCCAAACTTCATTTGGAAATGGTTGACTAAGAAGAAGGAGGAGTAATAGTAGTAAAAACACTTCCGCCAAGTTAAGTGGATTCTCTTTTCCTTAAATTGAAAGCTTCAAATAATATTCCACGTTGAGAAAAAATCAGATATAGTACTAGAGTGAAAGATGCAAAAATATCAAGATATATAAAAGAAAATTGCAAAGGTTTGGACACGTGGAGAGATGATTCTGTTAGAAAGAAAGTTAGACGAATGGAAGTAAGAAGAAACCTTAGATGGAGTGATCGTAGAATCACTCCATTTTCGGTTTCCTCTTACTTTCATTCGTCTAAATATAAGAATCAAGGTCAGAATGGCTAAAACGGACACGAAATGTCCACCCCATATGAGTATGTCATAGAAGGTGGGTGGGGCCAATTCATTTCATTGAGCTTCACCCCCAAAGGTTTAGTATCCTTACACCTCAGCCTCATGTTTTTTTTGTGTATTGAGGTTAAGACAATCAGAGAGTTTGAGCAGTCTTCTTACCAGATTATTTGGACAAGTTCATCTCTGTGGTTTGGTGACCCGATGATACTCACGCAAATTGAGTAGGGCACTGCAATCAAAGATTACATGAGAGGCCGTTTCTCCTTCCTCCCCATATAGTGTACACAATAGGTTTTCCTTGAAGATTCCGTGTAGGTATTTCCTAAAACTACAATGTTCCGTTATCAGTCCAGGGACCAGTCTCATTTGCTTTCAATATAAGCGAAGAAGATCAGTAGTTAGATGGGACCTATGGGGCCCAGTATCAGTATATCTGACTGACTTTTTATAAATCTGAACCATTTTCAGTAACATCTGGAGCAGACCGACTGGTATGTGCTGAAGACAGTCTAAAACTGAGAGAAGGATGGTTTATGTGTTGCTTCTTCTTCTTATTATTATTAATTATTTATTTTGTTTATAGTGACGAGGTTAGTAAATACCTTCGTGTAAAGAGCGTAACTTTTCTGCTCACAATAAATTGAATCCAACTGTCGAGGAGCAATACTGACCACTCCCTCAAGATACCAAATGCCTTCATGTTCCATAGTGAAGCCAGATCCACTATCACCGTTACACACACCAGTACCTGAAAACCATTGAATATATACGCTAATGATGAGTGGGATAATGTTATGCTATACCATTGACTATACTTGTACTTTTAGTTTGGTGAGACCTCAGGTGAAAGAATAAGGAAATGATAACGGTTTAGCATAACATTATCCCGCTCATCGTTAGCGATGGTTTTAATACACGAGGTCGGAGCTTGTACAACTAAGATCAGGATATTCTTAACTTTATAGTTAGTTTTTTTTATATTAAAAAAAATTTACAAAAAAGACAATATCGATTCAGATTGAAATTATTATAAGGCGAGCTATCAATAGCACTCAGGCTATCATCCTCAGGTCAGTGTTGACTCTGTGATGTTCATAATAGAAGTGTGAACATCATAGAGTCAATTCTGAACATCATAGAGTCAACACTGGCCTGAGGATGATAACCTGAGTGCTAATGAAACCTCACCTTATAATCTTTTTTATTAATTTTTTTTTTATTTACGATTCTTTTTATAAATATTTTTATTTTTATATTGCAAATTTGTGGAACTGAGGGTTTTTTATTTAGTTTTGCGGTGTTTGGACCCGGTCATGTAAGTTTCTACCAATAAGGAGAAAGAAACAAACAGTTAGCGTTTGGACCCGGTCATGTAAGTTTCCACCAATAATGAGAAAGAAACAAGCAGGTAGCGGTTGGACCCGGTCATGTAACTTTCTACCAATAATGAGAAATAAACAAGCAGGTAGCGTTTGGACCCGGTCATGTAAGTTTCTACCAATAAGAAGAAAGAAACCAACAGGTAGCGGTTGAACCCGGTCATGTAAGTTTCTACCAATAATGAAAAAGAAACAAGCAGGTAGCGTTTGGACCCGGTCATGTAAGTTTCTACCAATAATGAGAAAGAAAAAAGCAGGTAGCGTTTGGACCCGGTCATGTAAGTTTCTACCAATAAGGAGAAAGAAAGAAACAGGTAGCGGTTGGACCCGGTCATGTAAGTTTCTACCAATAATGAAAAAGAAACAAAGAAACAAACAGGTAGGTACCTATTTGTTTGCATAGGTACCTACCGGTTTTGTTTATTTTAACTCACCATTCAAAAGTCCTGCACAAAACTTTGACAGTACAAAAAACTTTTTGAATCCCGGAGGCGTAGATTTTGAGCATTCCTCGAGGGGAACGATCGGCAGATCTACATATTTCAAGAATTTGGATTGCTGTAAATTTTCATCTATACCCCAACCTGCCACCTAAAATTTAAAAGAAGAAAAAATCTTCACATTGACTCCGAACGAAATGATGGCTAATTTGCCCATAAAAAATAACTTAAAATCTGCAGTTTTAGAGAATAGATTCAAAATTAAAAATAATAAAAGAAAAAATATGTTTTAGAAATCGGATAATTATTGAAAATAATACAAAGAAAAAAAGTTAGGGCCACTTTAAATAGACTGCCCTCCTTTGCAACCCCAACCTCTATTATTTTGGACGTACTATCAACCATGAAAAAGGGCATATAAAAAAATTGATGCAGCTGCCCACTGCCCACATTATTCAAATTTTGGAGGATTTTTATACACGTGGCCCAAATTTAGTGTATTTTGGGACACTTTTTTCATCATCATAAGTTATCTTCCCATTCCCACGACTTGTTGATATTACAGAATCCTTAGGGATAATGCAGTAGCTTCTCCCCGCTTTCTGCATGGGTAATGGAAAAAATATCGTTTCCGACCCTGCCCTTAGTCGCCTTTTACGACCGTCATCCGTTATGGGCTTGGCTGCCTTGGAAGAATTCTTTTTAAGTCCCCCTTCTTTGGAGTTTGCTTCTTTAACACTATCATGCCACAGCCTATTGTTCGGTACCTTCTGTGTTTGGCTATAACCCTTTCCTGGTACGGTAACCCTCGCTCACTTCTGCGAGAAACACGCAAAATGTTGATGACCTTTCTTCATTGGTTTCAACCAAACCTTCTGTATTTATACGGACTTAAGACATTCACCTAATAAAGCTGGTTTGCTCCCCTCAGTAGCCACATTTGAGCTTTCGTGTAGTTAACAGAATATGGAACCTGAAACCTTTAGCTTAAAACCTAAGTAGGTATGACCTGAATTCTGGTTATTTGCTCTCATGGAATGGGTCAGTTGCTCATAATATCCAAAAAGTGACCAAAAAAGTGCAAGCGAAGTCCTTAAATAACTCTGAAACATGAACGATTTTGATGCCTGTTATGTTTACGAAAAAGAAAAGAATTTCTGATTAATTTTGTATCGACTACAATTAACCCCCAAAAAACCACTTCGCGGTAAAAAGTTCCCGCCAAGTCATTAAATTCTATAATTAATGTCCATATCAAATTTCATCAAAATCGTATGGCTTATTGTGAAACGAACAAACAAACGTTTAAAGAAAAATCGTGGAGTTAAAACTAGACCTCACTTTGTTAGGTCAAATAAAACAATTAGAGATACATTACCTTTCCAAGAGTTTTTGTCTTGGTCAAATCAATCTTAGAATCCCAATCTATACAAATTGGTCTGATAAGATCACTGAACTCCAGAGGTCTGTCCAAAACAAGGACGGCTATATCACTACCGTAATTGCCCAATTTGTCGCTGTAACTGAAAGGAACTTTAATGTCCAGGACCTGAAAAGATTATTTGATATGTCTACAGGGAGTCCTGAAAAATAAATCAATAGCTCGAGAATGGTCTCGAATTTTGAATAAATGGAACTCAATAGCTTGAGATTGATCTCGAATTTTGAATAAATGGAAGTCAATAGCTTGAGATTGGTCTCGAATTTTGAATAAATGACCAGAATAGCTTGAGATTGATCTCGAATTTTGAATAAATGAAACTCAATAGCTTGAGATCGGTCTCAAATTTTGAATAAATGGAACTCAATAGCTTAAGATTGATCACGAATTTTGAATAAATGAAACTCAATAGCTTGAGATTGATCTCGAATTTTGAATAAATGAAACTCAATAGCTTGAGATTGGTCTCAAATTTTGAATAAATGGAACTCAATAGCTTGAGATTGGTCTCGAATTTTGAATAAATGAAACTCAATAGCTTGAGATTGGTCTCAAATTTTGAATAAAAGGAACTCAATAGCTTGAGATTGGTCTCGAATTTTGAATGTTTTGAATTTTAAGTGAATACACGGGACCGTTTTCTTTTTAAAGCAACAGTCAATTGAAGGAGCTTATTGGATCCACAGGCCAAAGGCGCACCCACATGGGCCCATTTTTTTCATAAAAAGATGACATAGTTACCCATTTTAAATTTCTTCAAAATTGGTTATGTGGTTTTGATTTTAGAGATTTGTTCTAATTGTTCTTGGTCCTGAACCATGAGGGCGACTCAGAATAAAAGGTTAAAAACAGTGATTCATTAATTTTTAATAGTGATTAATTAATTACCATTTACTGTATTCGTAAGTTGCATCCTTTTCTTTTAGCAAATCATTTTATAGTGATATTCAAACTTTAATCCTTGATCACCCCTCCCCAAATAAACGGCTGTATCCGCCACAGACTGATATTGGGCTTTTTACTTACTTTCTTGAATCCAGATGTTTGCACCGAAACTGTATCTACGGAAACTACTCCTGGCAGTACAAACAATTCAAATGGTTCTCTCCCATAGACACAATGTCCCGCAGTGACTACAAAATGGTGAGAGATGATATTGACGGTGCAAATGTATTCAATTTTAGATGGCTCATCCTGATCTTGGAGAAACAATGCCGCCAACCAAGGCAGATATCCTTTGGGTGCCAAATTTCCATTAAGTACGAGAGGCGTCACGGAATTAGATATCGTGTCTTGCATTATACCACAAGCTAGAGATAAAATGGGTTTATTATTTTTATTATGCGGAACTCCCTGAAACCTACGTACTACAATGTATCCAAAGCTTATCGCGTCCCATGCATGTAATTGTCCTTAATATGTACATACTAAATTCCCAGTATATTTCTTAAGACATTTTGTTTAGAGATGGACCGCTAGACACGCACACACGCTGAAATTCGAAAATTGGGTTCTTTTGACCTAAAACGATGTTTTGTCACTTAAAACCTACTATTATCATTGTCAAACAGATGTTGAATCTACGGTGGTCAGAGAAGAAGTATAAATAAAATATTTAGAAGGAATCGTAAAATAATCAATAAAATCGGTATTTCAGAAGACAATGTCTATTCGAAAGATTTACTTTCATTCAAGGCCGTAACTAGGGGGGCCCATGGGGTCCAGACCCCCCCCCCCCAATTTCTTTATTNATCTATAATATTAAAAAAAAAAAAAAAAGCACAGCAATAACAACAACAGCAACAACAAAAAAAACAACAGCAGCAACAACGACGACAACAACAACATAAACAACAACAATAGCAACAACATCAACAAAAACAGCAACAACAACAAAAACTACATCACATTCCATGATCATCATTTTCAGGAGTTAGTCCTGGCCTGGCTGTCAAAAATCTTGGGTACGGTCCTGCTTTCATTGTCAGACCTATTCTGAACACCATTGGGATTAGATCTTAACTATATACAGGGTACATCAGTCAACTGACAGGTATGTTTTTGAAATGGCTACTACTTTGCGACAAGACCTTCTAGACGGATGGGGGATAGAAAAATTGTGTTCACAACAAAAGGGAGATTTGTCTCTGTTCAGTAGTGAAGATGGTTTGGACAACTGAACTTGTTTTTAGGGTAACACGGTTTTTTCTAAACGAGTCGGTTTTTCAGACTCATAGAGATTTCCGTCGCGAATACTTGATTCCCCATTGAGGAGTTATTCCCAATCGCAAACTAATCATTCGGTGGTCGGTGGGTTTGTAACTTTAATGAAACAGCCAGTATTTAAAAAACGGAGGAATACACACAGTACGAACTCCAGAAAATATTGAAGGGGTCAGGCTGGCTGCCTCCCAGAGCCCAACCGTTCCATCCGACTGTGTGCTTCCAATTGGGATCAAAAAATGAACATAAAAAATTCCCTTTCTGGTGAACAATTTGAATTAAATAAAAAATCTGTATCATGAAAAATAACCGAGTGATTTTTTGAAATCCATCCATTTCTTGTAAATGACCCTGTAATATTGTAAGATTAAATTGACTTAACTGGAGAGTTAATTGGAGAATAGATAAAGTTATGTCAGACCCGCCATCAGTAGGCCGACGTACCTGGCTCACATGTTGCATTATTCCTTGTCCAAATTCCATCTTTGTCACAAAGTACGCTCGATGTATTGCCGCTGGGGTTTATTTTAAAACTAACTTTAAAATTTAACGGACACACTAAATCTAACTTTGTTCCTCCATACCAAGTTACATTGGAACGTTCACAATCAACAAGGAAACCATTTTGGAAGCATTCGGCGACAGAGTCTAAAATGTTAAGTTGCGGACAAGGTTTGGACAATATTAATTGTCTCCCTGAAAGAAAAGTATTCAATCAATGCATAATCCCGGTTTTCACTTATGCCTGCGAAACCTGGTAACTTACTAAAAGAGATATTCAAAGATTACAAACCACACAAAGAAGTATGGTCAGAAGCATGCTGGGTGTTACAAAAAGAGATAAAAAGAGGATAGGCTGGATAAAAAAATCAAACAAAAGTGAAAGATATAATAATTATAAGGATGAAACGACAGAAATGGAGATGGACTGGCCATCAGGGACGTACCCAAGATTTTTTTCGGGGGGGGGGTCCGAATTATTGACAGCCAAGCTAGGACTAACACCTGAAAAGGATAATCATGGAGGGTGATGTTGATGTTGTTTGTTGTTGTTGTTATTTTTGATGTAGTTGTTGTAGTTGATGATATTATTATTTTTTTTGTTGTTGTTGTTGATGATGTTCTTGTTTTTGTTGTTGGTGATGACGAGATACACCCTCAATATTACATAAGTCATGTATAAAAAATAATGAAATTTCGGGGGGGTCTGGACCCTATGGACCCCCCCCTGGGTACTGCATTGCAGCCATATTGCCAGAAGAACGGACGATAGATGGACCTACAGATGGTGCCCCTGGGGCGAAGGGAGACCAATCGGAAGGCCAAGCACTCGATGGCGAGACAAAATTCAGAAGACGGCGGGACTCATATGGCAATCCATAGCAATCGACCGATATGTGTAGAAACTAATAGAAGAGAATTCTATCTAACAGTGGAAATGAATGTTTATGATGAAGATACTAACTTTTACTGCACAGTGGAAATGTTGTCACCAATATGAGATCAGAATTTCTTCTCCAATCCCCTTTAGAGCAAACTATCTCTTCTCCTTTGTCTGTAAGTATTTCTTTGGATCCTGATGTGCAAGATACTTTCAGTAGTGAACCTTGAATACCGGAGACACAAGTTGGGCAATCTTAAAAATTAAAGGCATCTAGTTTCAAATCAACTTAAACGTCTGTTTATTTGATAGTTCCACGATAACTCTAGAACGTATTGTCAAGATTTTGATGAAATTTGGCATGGACATTTTTTCATTATGTTCAAATAGAATTTTCCGATTAGTTTCCGGGCCCTATTGAACCACCGGTGCCTCGAGGTCATTTTAACTGAGCGTAATCTACAGTTCCATATTCATAATTACTAGCATAATGTGTTGTTAGCATGTTTTGATATGATTCTTTATAAATAAAACATCACAGCAATACGAAAATCAACAAAGTCTGTGAAGAGTGAGAACTGTATCTTTTCTGGAGCCTGTTCGGGGCCAAGTGGTTTTTCGTGTATGTTGAGTTTTTACGATGGGAACTTACTTCGGAATTTCTCATATGCAAGAACCTACCAACTTCCACTTGAGCGGATTTGAATTGTCGTTGTACGTTTTAGTGAATATCTCCTGAAGGGGGAGAGTTAGGGCGATGCACTTACGAGCACAAACGAATGCTCTAATAACATAGGAATTTCGACATGACCCGGCTGGAGTTCAGTTGGCCGGTCCGGAGAAAAAGTTGAATATCTCCGGAATGGTGAACAATAATTTTTACGGCACTAACGTAGCACAAACGATAGAAACTCGACATGACATGACATAGCCAACTTAACGTACCTCGCAAATCACTAGATAGTTCCAGCAATCCAGGGACGGATTATGATTTGTAAACTAGATAGTTCCAGCAATCCAAGGACGGATTATTATTTGTAAACTAGATTGTTCCAGCAATCCAGGGACAGATTATTATTTGTAAACAAGATAGTTTCAGCAATCCAAGGACGGATTATTATTTGTAAACCAGATAGTTCCAGCAATCCAGGGACGGATTATTATTTTTAAACTAGATAGTTCCAGCAATCCAGGGACGGATTATTAATTTATGAAACCTACCTTTTATCGAATAAATCGTTGTGCTTGTATTGGATGGAAGTATACAACTATTATACATCAATCCATATAAATATTTATTAAAAAGGTCAGTTGATGGAATTTGCCAATTGTTAGTAAATGTTCTCGCTGAATGAACACTTGCCATCTTTGGTTTTACAGATGAATTCTTCTTTCTTTTTTCCCCAAAAAAATCTGCCGTCGTTCCAATAGAAGATTCAGAGTCGTCTCCTGTTGTTGCAGTCACGCCACCAGGAACATCATAGAATGTACTCTTAAAAGAATGCCAAATTTGTTGAAAATAATTCATGTTTCCAACTGTATTTGAATTGTTGCGATCAGAGATCAACAGAACAGCATTTAAAGAGCGATTAGAGTTTTTGGTTGTTCCTGTTAGTTCATCAATATTTCTAATATGTTTCCTTTTGAGGAGATCAATCAAATTGTTTTCTCCTTTGTTTTGGAATTTATTTGTCTCACAACTTTTATTTTCCATCAAAGTTACTGATAGCTTGCTACTATTTGATGAATTGTTAGGAACTATTGGTATGCTAGTATCTGATAGCATTTTGGGATCTGATGACATGGTAGGAGCTAGTGGTATGCTAGGAACTGATGATATTATTGAGTATCCGAATAAATCATTTGCATCATTTTTAATTTTGCCAACGTTCAAAACACCTTCAGATTTTTCCTTGATCCTATTCGACATTTGTGCCAAATTTTCATTTTTTCCAACATTTGAAAGATCTGCAAATGTTTCTATAACTTCATCGGAAATAATATTTTCCATTTTTTTTAAGTTTTTGTCATTCGCATTATTTATCCTGTGCTTCGTCCGATCAAATGATACACTGTTATCAGTATTTTTTGTGTTTTCCGTGCGAACTCCATTTTTGGTTTTTTCATTCTCAGTCGATTCGTTATCACTTTCAACATTTTTTTCTCTGGTCAAATTAAGATATTGTTGCTTTAAAGTTTCCGCATTTCTTTTTGCATTTTTGTCGTACTTATTTTGAAAAGATTGTCTTATATTTGTTGTTCTTATCGCTAGTTTATTTGTTTTGAGTTTTTGGTATTGACGCATTGGTATTTGGTATACTAAATCTGGTACAATACTACCAAAAGGATTAGCTTCTTTTGATATTTGGTTTGGATTAATTGATTGATTGTCATTCTTTTTTATTGTTATTGATATTGAATGAGGTAGCAGATACCTGTAGAACAATAAAGAACAAAATTCGTCAACAAAGTCTGGCAGGGTTTCTAGAAACCCTGTCAGATGCGCTCATTTTCCCATGCCGGACTCCGGAACTTAGATTTTGATAGTGTTGTTTTGTTTAAATGTTTGAATAACATATTGTTTTGTATTATAGAAATTTAAATGCAACCTGTGATGCGAATTTATTTTTCGAAGTATTGGAGCCTTAGTTCCGGCAATTGGCCGACCAAAAGTGAATTTTTTTTTGGTTACCTACTACCCAGGGAAGTAGAATCGTTTCTCGCAAGCTGTCAAACTAAGCAAGATATACTTAGCCGGGATTAGGACAAATGATAATTAGTGCTCAAACCTTTTCCATGGACTGTGTGGTGCTGGTGTATACCCCCCATAATTTGAAAGTACGGGCTGGGGTCAATTCGACACCCTCTTTACGAATTAGTTGATACATACGACCCATTCCTAAGTTGCTTAAATCGCCTGCCCGGTTGTACTTCGGACGCGAGAGAGAATGTTGAGGCTACTTAATCTAGTTGATAAACTAAAACTTTCCCAATAGATTTCCTTACCCATTGTCATCCATGTAAATAGTGACCAAAGTATAAACACTCAACATTAACACTGGCAGAGCAAATACTACACCAACAATCATAGCGCCCAATTCTGATCCCTTCTACGAGCAAAATAACAAATATAAAACTTATAACTTTATTACGATTCCCTTTTCTCGTTGATCGAACGAAGTGAGGTCAGCTTAAGATGTCTGTCTGTACGACGCGACGTCTGTCAGTTTGTCTTTTTTTAAAACTCGGTCCGATTCTAATGAAACTTGGTATCAAACTTATGTCAGTTGGCGGTGCCCAAAAAGGAAACCCACTTTTGATTTAATTAATCGAATTGCACCAAATTTCTACTTTTCTGTAAAATCAATATCTCATTGATGTTGATTTTACAGAAAAGTGTAAAACCCCCCGTTCTCAAGATGTAATCAGTAGTAGTACACCCAAACAAATACAAAAAAAACCAACTGAGAGCCTCAATTCGCGTTCGGTGAACTAAAACAGATGGGTAATGTTAGGTGCGTATATAATATGCACTGACAGTAAAATCGTATCTAATTCTAGGGAAAGTTGGATAGATGTGCTTTAAGAATTGGAACATGCAAATCAAACAATTTTACAGCTTAATGACCAATTCATAGAAACGGAAATCATTTAAAATCTGAAACAATAGTAATTCCATCGAATCATTCCAAATACTTCCTCATTTACGAATAGTGTGGAATTAGTGGAACCACATTGAGTTCGATGGTTTATTATTTTCAATAATGAAGCTTTGGAATCATCACGAAAAAAAAAAAATATCCCCCCCCCTCAAAATTTGATATTTTCCGTTTCAAGGTACGTAGAATCCGAAAATCGAATAAAAGAATCCGTTTGTCCGCCGTACGCCGTGTTGGAACTTTTGCCACTTAGGGTTGACTGATTTGGTATATACATTCCGTTTGAAATATAATTATGCCCCAGAACTTTTGGGTGCAATCGAATATACCGCCTGCGGTTTGTTCCGCTTTTTAGCGGTTTTCAATAATCCTGTCTAAAAAGAAATTGTTAAGTACTACAGACTTGAAATTCATGTAGGTCTCATTTAGGGTCTGATTGTGTGTATATTTTCATCAAAATCGGTCAACGCAAGTGGCCACGGCATGCGGTGTACAGGATAGGGGGCGGTACTCCAAAGATTTTTTTTACTTCGATTTTGAAGTTTTGAAGTCTATATAAAACGTTAAATATCAATTTTTTTTTTTTTTTTTTTTTTTTTTTTTTGGGTGGGGGTGGGGGATCATTTCTTTAGACAGTAAAATAATTAACCCCAATGTGGCACATTGGAAGATTTTATTTTATTATTAACAATCACATCAAATGTTGTAGGTATTTTTTCATTAAAAAATATCTCAAAAATCCGAACCACTGCGCCCGTATAATTCCCTGTTGGGTTTCTTCGGGTGAACCAAACAACCAAAATCATGAAATCCCCGAAAACACAAACACAAAAAAATACAATCCATTGAATCTACTCCAATATTGTATCATTATGTGCAAATCATTTACACCCAGTATAAACATAATGATGACAGGATTAGGTATCTATATTGCACATATCAGTTAACGAGACAATGACAAAATAAATCGAATGGTTTACGTGGTGACGCGAATCAAATTGAAATTACGAGTAGACTTTGGGAAATACCTCGGACCTGGGTATAAAGGGATAAGTATAGGATATTTGAGATGTCTAACATCTAGCTAAACAGGTATCTTGTGAACACCAAAAAATTGGTGAAACGGTCATTTTTCCCATTATTCCCGTAGGTACGCATATACTCAGAAGGATTGAAAAATCTACACCTGCTTATAAAATACAATGCCTGACTCACTCATGGAATCAATGACTAAAGTGTTGAATTTGAAACATAAATTCTTCTTATAGTACAGATTCAAAATAAGAAAGGAAAAAAATAAACTGGTTGCAGGTCTCTATCAGAAGCGGATAAGGCCCCCCCACCTCCCAGACCTGAATATATTGAACGCCGAAACACTTTTCGCAAAATTTGGTGTTTATAAATACTACAGTGACTTTCATGTCGATTATAATTTAAAGCTTCGATCGCCCCCTCAAGTGGAGACTTGTATTCGCGCCTGGTCTCTATTGAGACTGATTATAATTATCACTGCGAACTTTATTTAGATCTATTTTGACCAGTATTTCGAAAAATCCGTCTCTTTTTTGGGGTTAGATTCGAACCAACCTTCCTGATTACAAATCCACCGACTCGACTCACTCGAGCAACTGAGCTACTGACTACGGCTGTTTTCGGTGCTATTTTAAAAAAATCAAAATCATATCCAGAACCTTAATTCATATAACAGC
This sequence comes from Pachypsylla venusta, assembly GCA_012654025.1. NCBI lineage: Eukaryota > Metazoa > Arthropoda > Insecta > Hemiptera > Aphalaridae > Pachypsylla > Pachypsylla venusta. Next base: position 18,170,785 of record CM022878.1, on the reverse strand, counting down.
TCTGGCAGATTTTCTGATATTATCAAAGAAAATAAATGGTACGAAAAAAAGTACTATACCTTATCTTACATAATTCAACTAAATTTGTCAACATTCGGCTGTTGTCTCTGCTTTGTATCGAAATTTGAACATAATATTATTACCCATTTAGTAAGAAAAAATATACATTTCATTTAGTTTTGGAAGACTTCGGTTGTCGTCGCTGCCCTTTAGTAAATTATTCATTGAATTAGATTTGGCTGTTGTCACAGCTCTTTAATAAAGTAGTATTTAATATTAATTGTCAGCCCCCGGCTGTTGTCGCAGCTCAATTTACTTTGCTTTGCCAGCCTTTCGCCTTTGTCGCTGCTCATTGGCAAAATACTAATTTAATTGGACTTGGCAGACATCGGCTGTTGTCGCTGCTCATTAGTAAAATATTAATTTAATTGGACTTGACAGACTTCGTCTGTTGTCGCTGCTCTTAAGTGCAAAGAAATATTTGAATTGGATTTGGCAGCCCTCGGGTGTTGTCGCAGTTCTTTAGTGAAAAAGAATATTTGAATTAGATTTTAGTGAAATTATTATTTCAATTGGATTTTTGGATTTGATTTGTGTCTGTATTAAATCTCATCAAATTAGATTGCGAAGAAAAGTGACCCGATTTTGAGGTTTGGTGCCATAAACTCCCTAAAGGACCTCCAAATGAAGATAGAGAATGAGACTCAAAATTATCGATAATATGTTACAAACAGTGTCTGTTTTAAATTTCATCAAAATTAGAGTGATATTGACGCTTTTAGAGAAGTGACTCGAATTTGAGGTTGGTTCCCTAAAGTGTCCTAAGATGAAGATAGTCCCATTATGTCCAACATTTGTCGATGTATGTTACAAAGAGTTTCTGTTTTAAATTTCATCAAAATTGGGCTGATATTATTTCCACTTTAAGAGAAGTGACTCGAATTTGAGGTTTGGTGTCCTAATAGATGAAGATTGTCTGTTTAAATTTCATCATGGGCTTGCCATTTGGGTTCTAGAGGGTCACTCCAAAATGGCCCCTTTTGACCCATAAATTGGCTCGAATTATGGTCTGAAGGAATATTGTGACCAAATATCATAAAAATCGGACAAATAATAAAGGCTGTATTGCGCGAACACGATTTTTGTGGACGGATGGATATACATTTTTTCTAGACCCATTTTTCGTCATAATTCGTCCAGAAAAGCAAAAAAAAAAAATTCAATACTTTATTTTCCTATATAAGAAGATAAAGTAAAAACAGAATGAATGGGGCAGTCCAAAAAATATTTTTTTTCGAGTTAGTAATGGTTTCTTAAGTAAAATGACCTGAAAAACACGAATCCGCTGTCAAAAAATCAAAAATCTCCCTTCAAAGGGTAGAAAATGCCTCTCAAAAGTCGTCTAAAAAATAACGCAATCTCATTGGTTGTTTACCGTACACGTCATCCACACGTAAATAGAGATTTTGAAATTTTTTGATGCACCATTCCTGGCTTGTATTGTGTATCGAGTAGTACTTGTTATTTGTAATTTTGATTTTTGAAATATTATTTTATTTTAAGTTATAATTTTAATTTAAAATGTCGAACATATCACTAGATGATGGTTTCGTAAAGGCAGACAGCAGAAATTTGCCAGTTGTAAAGACCTTTACAGTGGCAAATTTTTTTAAGTCCGCAAACTTTTACATTGTGTAGAGAGCCAAAATACAGCTTTTTAAACACCAAATAATTTGATTTTTTTTTCTGAATTGCAATATGTTTTAACATCACCAACGCCTATACCATGTTGGGTTTTGAGTACATCAGTTCCCAGCCGATCACTGAAGTTGAGCAACGGAGGGTATGGTCAGTGTTCGATGAGTGACCGCATGTTCACACCCCAACATCTTGGACTGAATACGTAGTACGGTACTACTACAGTGTTGGTTTCTTCAAGTTTCGTGGTGCATATTCAGCTTCTGTGAGGTCCGAATGAGTAGCTATGATGCGCGTCACAAAGAACACTTTATTATTAATTTGGCTTAACGTCTCTTTAAAACATCTATTGGTCATTCAAGACGGGGTTTTACCCTCTATTCGCTGGAAACCAGCTACCCACATTGACCTCACCCAGTCTTGGTTGGGCCAGAAAAAAGAGCCAACGATACGTGGTGTTCCCAAGCGGTCACCCATCCAAGTACTGACCACGCCCCACGTTACTTAATTTCAGTGATCTGACGGGAACTGGTGTATTCAACTAGGTATGGTCGTTGGCTACAAAGAACACTTGAAGTGGGTAAATACTAAATATGTATTTTAGGGTAACTTTTCAAAAATGGTCGAAAAAAAAGGGAGGGATGGCCGTAAAAACGTTTCCTAACCTCTCATTTCTTTAGGCCAAGGTCTGTTACGGCTCCCTCAACCCAATTAGAGAGGTTAGGAAACGTTTTTACGGCCATGTCTGTCTTTTTTAACGACTATTTATGAAAAGTTACCCTAAAATACATATTTACCCTTGAAGTGAATCATACTCATGATCTTTGGTCATACCTTGGCGTCTAACTATATTTTGCTAGCTTGGTTCAAATCAAATAAATCTTTTTTCAATTTTTAGATTTAGCAAAATTTCAGTATGAAACACGCTATTGCTTTTGGGTCGATAACATGACCCAGAGTCGGAAGGTCGGTATTCTGGACATTTTCTAACCAAAACAAACCTACCAGAGCACTTTCAAAATGTTCTCCTCCACCCGTATTTAACTAACACTGAAATTCTCATTTAAAAAAAAATGCCTCCCAGATGCTTTGCGATATTTTGATATAGGGATCAGTAAACTTTAAAAATTTTCCTACTGGGCCCTTTTGGTACATAAAAGAATAATTTTCCTGTTGTTTTTATAGAAGTGTTGGTGCATTTCGGGACAAAACAATTTTTATAATAGTCAGACATACCTACTTAGTTTAGAATCACTTGTAACTGATATTATGAGTAATAATAAATAATTATTGACTAAGGCTTGTATGCAGAGACGTTTTTCGTCCCCTACAGTGAACACTACAGGAGAAACTTGTTTCCCTGTACTTTTTTGTTTACGTGTTGATGCCGTCACTCCGATAAAAAATGGCGACCCGCGAAAATTACGCCGTTTCAAATTTTCTAATTTTGAAATGAAAATTTCTCAGTGATTTCGGCTCTAAAACTAAAATCTGAGAGCATTATCGTAATCAGCGAGTTCTAAAACATTTAAATAAAGTGTTTTTGAAAAAATTGGGACTGCCCCATTAGATATTTTCGCCGAAAGGAATTTTGTTTGCAGCCATGAAAACAATGCTCTCTCAGAGTTGAGGGCGCCGCGCCGACCAGTGGCCAGTAGATATGGAATTTATTGCAAATACCTTCGAAGCGGATTCAGAATTGATTGGAGGAGAAATTAAATTTCTCAATTTTCTTTCCCTCGCAGTGTTGCCAGATGATTTAAAAAATCCCGCTGATTTCCACCCAAAAAACCTCTGAATTCACATTAAAAACCTCTGACACGTACGGATGAAGTATCATATTAATAAGAAGGAGCAAGCCAACGATCATACCACGTTGAATACACCAGTTCCCGTCAAATCAATGAAGTTAAGCAACGTAGGGCGTACTCAGTACTTGGATGGGTGACCGCCTAGTAACACCACATATCGGTGGCTCTTTTTTCCGGCCCAACCCAGACTGGGTACGGTCAATGTGGGTAGCTGGTTTGCAAGTATCTAGTGAATGGAGGGTAAAATCCCCGTATTGAATTACCAATAGATGTTAAAGAGACTTTAAGCCAAAATTTTTTTTTTTAAAAAAAGGGAGCAACTGACCATATATTCTTACAAACCACCAGTTGGTAATTTTATGATACACCATACTACTGGCATTGTTTACCTGGCAAAAGTACTATACTTCTATGGAATATGGAATCTATGGCACCACTAATAAAGATTGATACCATCGTCCCTAAGATGGCCGTTGCTACGAACCGGGACGATCTGGATTTCGATTAATCGAAATCCAAACAAGGCCATCGACAATTTCCGGCATGTTTTCTTTTTCAGTCGTTTCTTATTAGGGATGGGCTAGTCATTCACGAGTCGATTCATGAGTCGACTTACGACTCGACTCAGTCACGAGTCGAATCATCTTTTTGAAATGAGTCGACTCTTCAAAGAGTCGCCTTACGAGTAGCTTTTTTTTGTTGACTGATAAAGATAATAAAGGGAGAAATATTTTTCCGGGTGTTTGTTGTTTCCCGAAGGGAAATGTTCTTTTATTCTGGTGACGATTGATTGTGGTGTCTTTTTAATGTATTCGCCCAAGATGGGGACGTTTATTTGGTAGATGCCCCTTTTGTCAATTGGTTTTATTATGTCTTTCTGACCAAATAAGGCGTTTTTGAAAATTGTCACTCGAAACGAGTCGAGATCGAGAGTCGACTCATTGAGTCGACTCATATTTGTGAGTCGAGTCATGTCGACTCACCTAAGTGAGTCGAAAATCCCATCCCTATTTCTTATCAAGCATGTCGGTAGACATGCGTAAGTCAAGAGTAAGCAAAGCTACCGACTATATTAACACGAAAGATAGTTTAAAGGTATGAGGACCCCCCTTTTTCTGCCACTTCCAGATGATTTTTTGCAAATTTTTCTTATACCTATTGACATTTGAGAAGAGATCCAAGTTGCAAAAAATTTAACGGTGTGAACATAGCAACAATTTCTTTTCAATTGAACAAGTAGAGGACAGTGGGGTAAATGGTGTCATAAAATGTGTAGGGGGAAATGGGGTCAAGTTGAATTGTCAAATGTCATTGTCGGTTTAAAATTAATAAAAGAAAATAAAGGAATAAAATATTTTTATAAAATATTAAAACAAAAAAACATTTGAAAATCTTTGATTTTTAGTCAAATTTCATAAAACCTTTGATTTTCCCTCAAAAACCTCTGAAATCAGCGGGAAACTTTTGACTCTGGCATCACTGTTCCCTCGTTCAAAGAGATTTAAAATTATTTCTCCCCGGAACTAGCCAGTAGTCAGTCAGCTGTATGTTTGTTTATTTTTAAATTCTTTAAGAATTCTGCTATCAGTAAAGGAAAAGGAAAACTTTTACAAAAGAAGCTGACAATTGACAATTTTTTGTGATCTGTATTCCTGTATTTTTAGTGTTAAATTAAAAAATTTAATCGATTCCTATTTATTTTCATAAAGTTTAAGATGTACTAATTGATATCATAATCTTTAAATCGTTCAAAATGTCTGGCAAACAATCAAAATATTGTTTCCAACGACCAGACTGTTGGAAAGATGAAGCTCGTATGAACGCATTATTTGCCCCATTTCGTGATCGAGAAGTTAATGAAATATTTTATGATATTAAAATGAAATTCTGGAAGGATTTAATTCAAGAAACTTGTAGTAATGTTGGATATTTTACTGTTAATGATATGAACAATGCTTTTACAATCGAAAGAAGGATACCGTATTGTATAGCCAAAGTAACCAAGGATTTGCTAATGTGAGTAGTGTAATGTTTTATAATAAGGTTTTTCTAAAAAAACTGCGGGGTGGGGGAGGAATTCAACATCATGGATTAACAGGCGTGGGTGGGGCTGGTCGGCTGGTTTGCAACAACTTCCCACGAGTTGTTGGTCGTTGATACTAAAGGATAAGAATCCTTACGGATAAATCTGTAGCTTCCTAGTACTAGCTTCTTCTTGCTTTCTGCATGGGTAATTCAAAAGATATCGTTTCTGACCCTGCCCTTCTTATTCTTGTAAGGTGATAATAAAATCGACTTTTTCAAATAAGTCGATTTGACGAAAATATATAAAAATATTTCTTATAACAAAATACATCTATATAGAATCTGTAGCTTTCGTGTAACATGTTCTCATAATACGCAGCCATTGGACAAAAATCCTTTTTTGTCTAAACCGAATTTTGTCTATATACTTGTAATAGGATTTTAACTGCTCTTGCATTTGCTTTAGATTTTTGTATCTCCTAAATCCAGTGGACTAAATATTTAACTATAGCTTAAATCTTTCTCTCTCCAAACGAACATATAAGATATGTGGAATTCGAGTGTTTTTTTTTACAATTTCGGTAAACTTTATACTTTCTAGAATAGCTTGTAGAATTCCGTGTTATATTTTCAGCAATGGGGTGATCAGAACAAAAGAAGATTTTTTAGCATCAACACCATCTCAAAGTTGGATCAAATGGGGTGTTCAATCTGTAATTAAAAATCCACTCTGGTGGTCATATGGAAAATTAAAACAAGCCATTGGCTATGAACAAAATGATATAGAAATTTTAGACAATAAGGCATATGTCCATATACCTGCACTGAAGGTAAGTATCTAGCAATAAACTCACTTCATAAGTAGTTTGATTGTCAAGTAGAAGTCCTTGAGTTCGAATCACATGTTTCAGAGAAAAACTCAACAATATATATAGAAAGTATGGTGAACATTCTTGCTGGCCAGGCAGTTGACCCCCCCCCCCCCCAAAAAAAATGAGGGTCTAGGCCACCAGAAAAAGTTATTACGGTCATATTTCCAATTTTTCTCCAAAGTCGACAATTCATGGTCCGATATCTCAAATTTTGTCGTGTCAGCATATTAACTCAAAGCGAGAAAGATTGAGGTAACCTTTAGTTCCTAATTTACGACATAGTTTGAAAATTTATAACCAGCCATTCCAGAGTTACAAGTTCGGAATTGGTATAAAGCAAAGTGAAATTTAGAAAATACTAACCACCCACAAAGGCCATGCCTCTGAACTCCTGTCGACCCCCCCCCCCTCCCNGCCCCCCCCCCCTCCCAATTTGCTTTGTACTTGAAAAACAAAATTAGCGTGAGAAGTTGAAGTAATTTTTTGAAAAATACCCAAAGACCTGTAATTCAAAAAGAAAAAAGAGAAAAAATGTGATCTTTTAAAAAATAGTATAAACTGGGTAAAATAATGAACACATGGGTTTATAATTTTACTATTACTGATATTGGCTCTGGCTAAGCAATCTATGTAAGATGATTATTTTCTGTTTTTAGTATAGAACCCTTTATTTTTAATTATTCGAGGACCATTCAAATGGAACATATCAAATTGTATTAAAATCGGACAACGCTAATTATCAAAAATCACAAATGGCGCATGGTGGGCGAACAAATTTTCTTCTCACAAAAAAATTATCATTCAAAAAAGGCCAAGTTTCAACCACCCATCCAAAAAAATCGGCCGATGAAAGTAGTCATCTATTATTGGGGCCAAGTTTATTCTTGCTGCTGTTCATTCCACACATCCCACACTTAAATTTATTATCATAAAATCATACCGAAATCTGTATTGAAAATAATAACCGATATTTATGACTTGTTAACTTTCCATGAGGAAAAATAAATCATACTTGAAATTGTAATAACTCACTTGCAGGTGACATACCCACGGGCCTAATCCACCTGAGCTGATGGTGTAAAATAACACAGAAATCAACTCTGTAATATCATTATGTTTATAACTCATTTTCTTGTATTACTGACGTGATTGTCGTGGTTCTGGAGGCCATGTCAATTATCAGCCTTCAAGAACAGATGTATGATGACAAATAAAAACTTTAGCTGTAGACTACAACTTAGATGAAGCCACTGACTCATACATCTGGCTACGAGTGGACACGACGATTCCACTATTGACTGATTTTTTGTAGTCTAAACCAACTAATTTATTTGCTTTCTTATTTCCGCTCTACAGAAAAAAGCTGAAAATTTACTATCCATAGCTGATGATAATGGCACATGTGGTAAAGTATTTGCTTTTGAAGATCTTCGACAAAAAATAGCTAAAGATGATGACTCAGAAACGTTTGAACTATCTATTCATTGGTTATATTTAACCGGTCATGCAGTTGTAATGACGGATCCAAATGATATTAAAAGGAAATTAGTCAAACTAGCAGAACCTGGTGATAAAGTCAAAGATATTAGTCAACAGGAATTAGCTATCTTTGCATTACATTATAATGAAAATAAATTAATTAAAAGTATTGAAAATTTAGAAGCCGAAAAAGAAAAGCTAGTAAACGAAGCCAGAGCATATTTACAGAAGAAAATGCAGCAGTCAGCAAAAAATCAATTGAGGAAGAAACAGGTGCTGGAAAAACAAATTGAAAAACAAGCTTCAACGTTAGAAAATATACAAACACTGTTGCATAGTGTGAGGGAAGCCGAAAGTAACAATAAAGTTGTTGATGCATACAGACATGGACTGTCAGCACTCAAGTCATCAGTCAATGAAGGTAAATTCTTGTTGGTGGTTAATCGCCCTACTGAGAAAAATCAATATTTCAATATTTCTAATGTTTCAGAATCATTTTTATCGAATTTTACTTTATAGCGCATCCGAAGTGGTATTTCTCAATCTTGAATTTTTGGCGGCAATCTTAGGAAAAATTTAGGAAAACGAAAATCTTTTTTGTAGGGTTCTGATATACCGTTGGGGAAGGTATTCCCGGTCAATTTTGGTTATCTTCTTTCGGTTTCCCTAAATAATTCCGACAAAAACATCTTAAAAACGATAAATTTTGGTGGTGACTTGCTTTCAGTTGATTTTTATATTTATATCAACTGGAAAAAAGTCAGAAACAAGAATAATAAAAAAATATTTCATCGAGTTACGTGGAAAACGATATTCGCGGCCAGTTTGACTTTTCACAACTATAACCTTTTCTTGTTTTTTTTTCTCAGGTACTGCTGATGGGGTTGCTGCCACAATGGACGAAGTCAAAGATCTGTTGGATACTCATGATGACATCAAAGAAAGCTTAGGAAGTACCTTATCATCCGTGGATGAAGTCGAATTAGAAGAGGAACTGGCGGAACTTCTAGCAAATAATATTCCTCAACCACCTTCACCAACGCCTTTGAGTAAACTTTTAGATAAATTGCCATCTCCGCCCGAAGATTCACCAAGCCGTGCCAGCGTAGATCAAGATAAATCAGAAACTAGCAGTAAAAAAGTTAGAAAACTTGATGCTGTCTAATCTTTTCAATTGAGTTTTATTTAAAAACCTGGAGGCATGCCCGCCGAAAGGCGAGTTCGATTTGAAGTCAAACTTCAACGTCATTGGTTTTTGAAAGAAAAACAAATGATGGTATACCTGAAAACTGTGTGAACCACTCAAAGGAACCCAAAATTTGGTTTCCACATAACTAACTGATGCCAGCAATTTCGTTTGCATCCTTTCCCGTGGGTGTAAGAAAAACTTCCGTAGCTGGAAAACGAACCAAGTTTAACTTTTCCTGCAGATTTTGGGAGGTCCATTCTGGGTCAATTTCTGATCTCTTGTACTATTTGGACTGTAATTATACCGTAAAAGGCTACGTCGTGCAATTCCGTTGATTATCGTCACCAATTGGGCTTTGCGTTTTTTAAGTATGGATATAGGAATTTAATCCTTCTCATTGGTTCACAGGGATCCAGTTAATTTTCAAAAAGAGAAGTAGATAATGAGTATTCAAACTATTTTCAGTGATATTCTTTCAACAAAAACAGCGCGAAATGGAGACCACTATTTTTTCCCTTGGTTTTGAAGTTATATTTTTCAATATTTTCGCCCCTCCCCAAAGAGTCTTACCGTTCTGAAATTGTATAACAGTAGTGGTTCAATCATCTGAACAAAGTAAATAATGTATAACATTCTAACTTCTTATTTTGATTTATTTATTACATAATTTATATAGAGTGGTTTAACACTTGTTTAGTTATCGCTTCTCTGCCTTTTGGTTGTTGTATCTGATCTTATCAGCCTATTATCTTGTACGCGCTCCATTTGGGTGTCAGTATATTAAACTTATTTAGACGGAGTGTTATGGTCTTGGTTTACCTCTCTTGCGGATTGACCCGGCTGTATTGTTTGTATTCAGTAGTAGAATGAAGTAATAAATTGTCTCCATCTTTCATGGGTTAGAGCTAAACTCTGATGAAGACAAATGTTTAACACGTGATTCTATGCATGCAGGGGATGAACAAATGACCTCAGAATAGATAATATCTACTCGGCAAATATCAAGGAACAAATTTGGTTCTCTGTTTTGTTTTTGACATAAATCTTGTACCGCTCATCCGATTTGAATGATTTTTTTCCCAGCATGGGTGTCCATATGGTCCGAGCGCGTAAATGTGTTTTTCATGACACTCCCATATCTTGGTAAGGAAGCTATACTACTATTCTTTCTAGTTTCCTATTGTGATTTGGCAATCCTATGAAATCACACAATTAGTGGCTTGGGAGGAGTTTATCTATTTTTTTCCTTAAAAAAAATACTCATATTTTTAGGTAGTCAACCTATTGTTGATCTATTGGCAGCAATTTTTGCTCTCACTGGTGTATGACGATAAGTCGAGTAAAAAATAAATAATAATAACAATTATTTTATTTTAGTCATGCTAACACATGTTTTATTATTAAACTACAAACCCCACATTACACAGCGTGTACATCTGTTATTATTTTAAATCTTTTTGTATGAGGATGGTTCGAAATGTTCCACTGTAAAGGCGATTATTGCTTCCAAAAATTAATATTTATGTTAATGAACAACCTTTGGAAGCAATATGATTCGTTTTCTTGTTAAAAAAATACATACTCCCCTCCACTTCATCTTCGGACAACATCACCCAGTTTTTTATTATTTAACAAATTTATATCAGACATCCTGTGGGTACTTTAAAAAACACTACCGTTATTTATGACGAGGATTCACTTACCCAAAATTTTAAAATACCCCAGTAGGTTGAGCGAGTGGCTGATTTAAGAGCTGCTCCAAATGCTACTTGGTTTTGGCAGTGAATCATATCTTTGGTAAATATCAATCAAACGATATAAAACAATTTCCCAAAATGCAGATCACAAAATTTTAAATAAAGTTTACCTATCGTTTCACAATACTTCCTTAACCGATGTATATTATGTCACAATGTTTAGTTGATATCATAGTATTAAGTTTTTAATTTATTCTAATACCATTTAGCTAATGCTATATTTGCTTTAAGATATAATTATGTACCTAGATATGTAGAAATTTCATAATGTTACCACTTCTCGCTATTAGCATAGTTACACAATTGTGTTCTAGAGACTTAGTTACCGCCAAACACAACCAGACCAAGTGGAAAATTTAAAAGAACCTTTCTAAAAAATTCGACTTAACTAGGATTGGAACCCAATTATGCTACACACTGTCACGTACCCGAAATTATCCTTTCCACCTGTTCCTGGGTATATCCGCCTATGCTACTTGCTTCCACAACCTACAACTATACTCTTTTCACTCTCCCAATGTTTCCTCAACTACTATCATCTTCATAATGTAGAAAGACTTGTATCTTATCAATATGTTTCCTCAAATTATCAACAACATAGTTTTGAATAATATCAACTTGCTCACTCGGACAATAATCATCTTCACTAGATCTTGATATCGTTATCAATGTTGGACAATGATCTTTACATTGATCAAACCATGCATTGAACGTTGATTCAATCAGACCTATCAATGAACTTCCCTCCGTCACATTATGTGGAAGACATCTATTGAGCTCATCACAAGTACATCCTGCGTCATGAACTAAATCCCATTCAATGATCGTATAATATTTGTTCATTTCATCAACAAGATCAATTAATTGTTCATAAATATCTTCATTAAATCGATGTTTAAACTGTTCGAAATCAACTTTACCAATATTATCAAAGAATTCTTTTAAATTTGACAATTGATTCGTACGATTTTCAATAAATTTGTCAATGTCTTTTTTATTTTTCGATTCTGGAATTTGACATTTATAAATTAGTTTTAATCTTTCATACATGTTTGCTAATTTGTAAAGATCTTGAAATGGATTTCTTGTTGAAATATAGTCGAGATCAATATCCAGTACATAAGTTTCATCTTTCAAATCAATAGATTTCTTTATTTGTTCAATATTTTCTTCCATATTATCGCTAAACGTAACAACGATCAATTCAACTTGCTTAATATTTTCAAGATTTTCAATAGATTCGTAAAGTATTTCACTCAGAAAATAAGCATTTGTTGCTGTTATTTTAATCTGATTCGATTTAGTTTTACCAATACTAAACTGAAATGTTCCATTTTCAATTTGATTACACCATTTCTGTTTGATCCAAATTATTTTATTAAAATGTCCTGCATAGACTGCTGGAAGTATCCAATTTTCAATGCTTAATTTATTAAACAGTTCATATTTATTGTCGAATACTTCTTCTGCGTTTAGATTAGTTGGTATAAGGAGATCTGGATGAGAATCAAAATGTACGAGTGTATTATTGTAGACTGGTAAATATTTAGAACCAATGCTTTTATAAATGTGAGGTAAAACTTCGTTGTGGTTTTCTACGATGTGTACAGGTGTTTGTTTATATTGTTTAAATGACATGATGAATGTTTCTTCTGTATTTTACACTGAAAAAAAATAATTCTCATAATGTTGTTGATAGCCAGGGTCACCCAATACACAGTAGATAAATAATTTAGATAACACGGTAACTCGCGCAACAAATTCTACCTTTAAAAATTATCTTAAATGATTCATCGAGAACACTGAGACATATCCCTTTGTCCTACTTAAAATGATACAGAGATGGCTGTCTAGTCTACTTAAAATAATTCGCCTGTAAATCGTTATTAATATTTACGTCCTGTCCATATTTGCATAATTCTTTGAAACAACTTAAAATAAACCTATTTTATAAATTATTCTACTTGACCAAGGAAACATTTTAATAAATACTTACTTTGCTTTCCCTGTCGGAAAGTGATGGTGTTGGAAAGATTGGGTAACATACTGCTTGTCCCAGAATGACCGGTCAACCCTCATTTAACTTTTGAACGGCTTGGAATTTTGAAAAGCTCTCGGGAAATTCGACCGATCGAATGGTTATGGTGAGCTTCAGGTTCGACCCCCGGAAGTGACTTTTATTGACAAAAAGTGTCGATTTCTCAAGAAATTCATATAGAATGGTACAAATATTTTGTATTCAAATAAAATAATGAAAAACATTCCTTCTCTTTTTTTTTTTTTTTCAAAAAAATAATGAGGGGCGCTGGAGGGGTCTAAATTTTAATTTAATTACGCCCTGTATAAAGTTGTTTATTGTAAAATTTGATATAAAAGTTCCCTTAATGTGTTAAAAAAAAGCCTTCTCATCTATATAAACCATCAAAAGTGTACATTCTGATCAGTGTCGTAAGAGGACAAAGTCAAATCTCATTTTTTCCCTGGAAGTTAAAAATTGGCCGTTTCGAAAAAGGCCATTTAGGACAAAAAGTGATAGCTAACCTGAATAAGGAAACCTTTTAGCGAAAAAGGAAAAATATTAACCTTCTCATTTCTTTCACAGCTGAGGCAGAGGAATGAGAAAATTTCAATGCAATTACATTTGCATCTAAAACTAGTGTGCTTATTTTTAACTTTTAGCACAAGAATGAGATTTGACTTTGTCCTTTTACGACAGAGATGAAAATAAAAATGAACACTTTTGATGATTTAGGTAGATGAGAAATCTTTTTTGGAACATCATGAGGGAAATTTTACATCAAATTTTAAAACAAACGCAGATCCACCTTAACATTCAAAAGTTAAGGTGGATGACCTATCATTCTGGGACACGCTCTATAGGTATTATGTTACTCTAAGGATGCCCAACTAGATGTTGATAATCCCGACCCCTTCCATGTCTCCCAATAATCGTAAATATCTCAAATTCATGAAGATGGAAATTCCATGGGTTGTCCGAGTTGGAATCCACGCCCTACTGTTTACCAGTCAGAGCGTCTTACTACTCCACCAACCCATATTTTAATAGATTAAAGAGTGTGAACCAAGACAGTAGATCTTTCATCACGGAGGAGGGTGTCCAATTTATAAAATCGGTCATTTTAAAAGGCATGTCTAATATGTACCAGTAATAATACAAAACATGTGATTGACTTAACGTTAGCGTAAACACAGTGAGACTAACATGATCTCTGGTGACATTGTACGTGTTTATATTCGAGGATATAACTAATAAAACAGAACTAACCTGTCAGAAGTATGAAAACTGGGCGGATAAATCTACAATCTTCTCTAACAGACACCCGACGAGGTGGTCGTCTCGAATGATTCTAGATAAAATCTATAGCTAGAGCTTAACGAAACACTACAGGGGAGAACTGTTAGATTTCATAGTTGGAAGTGGAGAATTGTACTGAAATAACAAGAAATAAAAACAAAAAAATCTCAAGTTAAATAAATATATAAAAGAATAATAATTTATTTATGCTTACTCAAATGAAATAATACAAATTATTATAAACAAAAAATATTTAGAAAAAATCGTAACATCTATAATAGATGTTTTTAAGATTTCTGTTTTAATTTTCGCTATTCGATTTTTTAAACGTAATTCAGACATGTTATCTGAAAAACTTTCGAAATAGGTTTTATTGGAATTGGTGTTCATATCACTCTAGGCCGCATAAAAATATTTGTCAACATTGACTCAGTCGATTTTATTTGAATTGAATCCTAACAATCCAAAATCAGAGTTAATCTTCATCAGCTCATTTTTGACAAATACATTTTATACGGCCATACCTCGGTGATCGTGGATGACGCAAGCTGTCTTAAGGAAAGATAGAGTTTGAGGTAAAAGATATGGAAAATCAATTGGCTCAAATTATTGTTTTATTTCTGTCAAGCAAACAGTGTCAGAAACTTTAAATCAAGAATCACTACATTCCTTATCCTATAAAAAGGATAGTATTGTAAAGGGCTTAAATTTTCGATGTTTAGAGTTTTCAAAGCCAAAACACGTTATGAGGTCCCCAGAAACAGAATTATAAAAAATTTAGCCATTGGTCCGTGCGTGTGTATCTGTGAGAAAGGTTTTTTTTTGCCAAGAGTAATTTCAGTCCATTACCATACATTCTTTTTTTAAAAGTAAGAAAGTCGTGTGTTGTTTAAATTGTTTTTTATTTTTAAAAAATCGGATGCCTGGGACATGCTCCACAATAAAAAATGTTTTTTGTTATTTAAATATTTCTTTGTTTGCAGAGATATCTAGTTTAGCTTGGTTCACGCAAAATTTTGAAACAGGGTGTTTCCTTCGGTTATCATTTTAGTGCAAACATTTCGTCAGGTTAAATGATTTTTTTGAATAAATAAGCATCATATTTTTCAATTTTCAACTGAAGACAACATTTTTCTTTCAGTTCATACTTTGGTTCAGATAAATAAAATTAATCTTTAATAGCTTTCTTGGGTTTGATCAATTTCACACTATTTACCTCTCGACTCTAGAATGTTGCACGAATAATCTTTTAATGTTTCTTTTTAATCATTAACACAATATTAGGGTTCACTGGGCTTTTTTTAATCTAATTGTAGGGTCATTTTATCGAAAAAGGGGGCGGACCTCTGCCTTATGGAATGCTGCTTATTTTTTACTTCCTTATAAACTACATTACTTAATAAATAACTGATACATCATAACAGCCACTAGAAGCACAATACTTGCTGAAATTAAAATCATAAATTGTGACTTTGTCGATGATTTTTCATCAATTTTATTTGACGGCGAATTCTGCTTCGATGGTGACACAAGGGCAGGTTCCTCATTAACATTAGACGGATCTTCAAAATCTTTCTCTATGGTTGACGAATGAATATCTATGTGTAATAAATATTTTAACGATTCCAAAGCTTCTGACAATTCGGACGGAGTTTCGCCCGGAAACAAATAATCAGATAGTTGAACGTCAGACTCTGGGAGATTAATTAGAATTCGGCGCGGAGGTTCATGGACAGTCTTCATTTCTTGATAATTAACTTCTCCTTCGAGTAAAGAATCTAAATGCATATCAATTCGACTTGCAAGTGAACGAATAATATCATTTTTAACTGCACCAATTGCATCTTGAACAGTTGAATCTTCATTTAGATATACATTACAACCAAGTATACCCTGACAAATAATTTTAGCAACGAATGATTTTTCATAGAAAACATTTTTTTCCAAATTCTCTTTCATTGGACATGGTAAATGAATGTTCACATCAATTGGAACTGATTTTTGATCTCCATAATTAACAGTTTTTCCAACAAGCGATTTTATCCAAGTATTGCTATCACTGAAAGCACCATTGAATGTGTAAATAGATTCGTCGAGTACACTAGTAACACTTTTCAAAACAATTTCAGATTGTTCCTTGAGAGATATTTCTTTTGAGAAATATAAACAAGGAAGTTCGTCGAAATTAAAGAAAGATTGAACATTAAACCAAACGATTTTCTTAAATTCGACATTTAAATCGATAGCTTTCGATAATTGATCTACAGATCGACATTTAATTTTATCATTTGTATAATTATAATGTAATACACAATTCAACTGTAAAGCTTCGTCAGGTTTCAAATGACATTTGATTTGTTTAGCAACAGATTGAATCGACGCCACGTGCTGATCGTCAAAAATATTATCTTTACTAATAAAGAATATGCCTACAACGTGCGTTCCTCCAGGTAACATTCGAGTCACTTGTTGCGCATGATCAATAAAAGGGTCACAATACTGTCCAATATCTTGGTTTTCTGAATCGACTTCGTTCAGAACTTCAGCATAATCCTGATTTCTGACAGCATGAATGAAATAAGCTTTCTCTTTACTTGTTTGGCCTAGTATTAAACCAGGAATGATTTTTTTATTTTTTGATAGTGTTTTAAAATAAGAGTTGATATAATTTTCAGCAACGACCTTCATGGTGAGAATGACTTCTTCTTTTCTGATTTATTTTATTTTTTTCAACTTTGATTTCTTCTTAATAATTACACAGATCAGTGTGTTTTCAATCTTATCAGTAACTACACCTACGGAGAATATGAGAACAGAACTTTGTCAGGAGGAGAGATGTATTAAACGAATTTACAACTAGTAGGCTACTTGGTGAAGTCGAGAAATGGGAAGGACAGCTGATGTTGTGAGGAACATCACTGACACAAGAGCACCTAAGAGACATAGTCTTTCCACGTGTATTACATTATAACCTATGTTAAGCAAGGGTAGTGTAGCTATTTTTAGGTGAAAAAATATTGATATTTGTTGAGAGAGAATACCCACTAAACATATAAACAAATAAATTTACCTCTTACTCTTAAAAATATTATTTTTTATAAGGCTTTTATTTTTCTGTGGTATGTACAGCTTTTATTTTTCCGAGCTTGATTGAATTTTCGAGAGAAAAAAAAACAGGTTTATTTGATTTTTGATAGGTCATATTTATCAATATTAAATAAAGAAATAACTCCCATTTTTAATTTTATATGGAGAAAAAAAATGTTTCACACTGGCACATTTAAATCACCAGGCTCGTTTTCGTGAATTACACAAAAAAAGCGAATTGCAAACATTTACACAAAAGAAGTCATGTTAAAGTAGTGTACGGAGAAAATTGAGCTGCACCACCCTGTAAAAATAAAGTCGTATGAATTTCAAATTTCCTATGTGACATTTCATAGTGGTCCTCTTGTTATATTCCAAATCTCACGTTATTATCATAATCAAAAGCAAAGTTAGGAGGTTAGAGAAAAGAGCGCAAAGTGCTTCGTGTAAATAGACACAAAGTGTGCGTCAGGCCGGAACTTGGCCTGGAGCACTACCGTGCCCCTAACGCCTAGATAATGTCTCCAATTAGAGCGTGGGCCACCGATATGAAACCCTCCCACCTACGTGGGAATTTTCGACTTATACATTTTTGTGTTCGTATTGACATGTACATTAAGGTTTCAGGTGTTTGCCTCTTGCGAATTACAGCAAATCCCGGAAAACACACAATTTCCCGCCAAAAATGACGCTTTTTAGCGTTTTTTTTTTTTTTTTTTTTTTTTTTTTTTTTTTTTTTTTGCATTTATTTTTCTGGACAAACTAAAGGAGATAACGAAAAATGTCCGAGAATGGACCCCCCCAAAACATTATATAAGGACCACATAGAAAATATAAAGAATTTAATTTCCGGTTCCTGCGATATAGGGCCGATTCCACCTCCAAAAAATCGGAATTGAGAAGTACTACTTCTGAACCAACGAGAAAGTTGAAATTCGATATAAAGGTGTTCCGCAGTACAAAAAGTAATATCCTTGAGTAAAAGATTGATTTTCTAAATAGGAGCGGTGTTCACTCTGGGGGTCGGTTCCACCAAAAATCTAAAATTGAGAAATATCACTTCAGGATGAGCGAGAAAGTTGAAATTTAATACGAAGGTGTTCCGCAGTACAAAAAGTAATATCCTTGAGTAAAATATTAAACTTTATAAATAGGAGCGGTGTTCACTCTGGGGGTCGGTTCCACCAAAAAATCTAAAATTGAGAAGTTCCAATTTCGAAATTGTTCTTGATTTTCGTAACCGTATTGAAGCACGAGAAAACAGCTAGTCTGAAATATATTTGAATTCTTTGCTCCTAATAATATTTTTTTCGTTTTGGATTAACTTTAAAGATGTCTGGTGAGAAGCCTTTAAGTTTATAGAGAGGTGGAACATTAATTTTACAAGGGAAAAGGTGTATTATTCATTTTAATGAAAACAAATCACACTATTAAAATTATTAAGGCCAATTTCCGGTCCAATCATTTCAAAAATTTGGTGACTGTGACTTAAGGAAAGCACTGACAGTAATAGATTTGAAACAGTATGTAATCCAGTTCCATTGGTTCTCAATACAGATTATGACTTTTATTATCGCTGGTGTTATCAAAAATTTACAAACGTTTCAAAAAAAAAATCATTGTCCAATTTTGATACACTTCGAGCACCTCGCATAGCATTATAATATTTACTCCCATTAATGATATGGCCTCGCACATTAAAGAAGTGTCAAATTCTGAGACACCTGATGCCAGGAATTCGGCTGAAGGAGGCCAAGATATTGTGGGTAAACTATATGTCTGCTGGACTTGTCGTCTCAAAATCATTGCAGCCTCTTGAATTCTTCGCATATCAGATGAAGCGTCTTTGAATGCAGGTTCTCCGAGTTGTATAAATGATGAGTAAACAAGCTCACTCCTGTAGTTTCGCTGCCAAAATGTTTTTTTAATTTTCAATTTGTCAGTTTTATAACTGTCGTCATTATAAAATTTTGGTGAATGTTCAATCATGAATCATACGACACTGATTATGCAACTACCGAGCCATGAAATCAACATCTCTCAGTTTATCAAAAATTTACAAACGTATCAAAAATTACAAAACGAGTGCGGGACAATGACAGTGATCCGTCCACATCCAAGCTTCCACATAGATCTGCTTTAACAGGAAGTCTATTTCCAAGTGATAGCTGTATTTTTTGCAAAAATGGATTTCTTCATAAAAGAAGTATGAGCTACCTAAAAAATGTGTAACTGAAATTGCGGGGACATCCATTTTAGAAGCTGCAAAAGCAAAGACAGACGAACACTTCTTGTGTAAACTGAGAGATGTTGATTTCATGGCTCGGTAGTTGCATAATCAGTGTCGTAAGGAATATACAAGAAATCCTGATAGGCGTCCCCGTGCTGATATAGGCAGTGAGTCTCTCGCACAGCAATTTGCCCATAAATAAGCATTTGAATATTTAAAAAATTATGTTCAAGAAAGTATAATTGTTGGTGGTAATGTTGAACGCATGTCGATTCTTCATGAAGCGGCATTTGTCATTCATGATTGAACATTCACCAAAATTTTATAATGACGACAGTTATAAAATTGACAAATTGAAAATTTAGTTTAGAAATAGTATTTAGGATGTTTGTAGTCATTATGAAATATAATTTTCAATAAAATATTGTGTATCAACTACAAATAATAAGGCGAGTCACAAGCGCTTTCGTCTGTCACGACATTCTCAAGTGGACTCTTGAGAATGTCAGTCCACTTGAGAATGTCGTAACAGACGAAAGCGCTCGTGACTCGCCTTATTATTTGTAGTTGATACACAATATTTTATTGAAAATTAAAAAAACATTTTGGCAGCGAAACTACAGGAGTGAGCTTGTTTACTCATCATTTATACAACCCGGAGAACCTGTAATGCTGCATTCAAAGACGCTTCATCTGAAATGCGAAGAATTCAAGAGGCTGCAATGATTTTGAGACGACATGTCCAGCAGACATATAGTTTACCCACAATACCTTGGCCTCCTTCAGCCGAATTCCTGGCGTCAGGTGTCTCAGAATTTAACACTTCTTTAATGTACGAGGCCATATCATTAATTGGAGTAAATATTATATTGCTATACGAGGTCCTGCTTGTGTCTCAGAATTTGACAACTCTTTAATGTGCTAGGCCATATCACTAATTTGGAGTAAATATAATGCTATACAAGGTGCTGGATGTGTATCAAAATTGGACACCTCTTTAATGTGCGAGGTCATATTAATTGGAGTAAATATTATATTGCTATACAAGGTCCTGCTTGTGTCTCAAAATTGGACACCTATGTGGACGGATCACTGTCATTGCCCCGCACTCGTTTGTAATTTTTGAAACGTTTGTAAATTTTTGATAACACCAGCGATGATAAAAGTCATAATCTGTATTGAGAACCAATGGAACTTGTTTACATACTGTTTCAAACTTTTTGAAATGATTAGACCGGAAATGGCCTTAATAATTTTAATAGTGTGATTTGTTTTAATTAAAATGAATGATACACCTTTTCCCTTGTAAAGTTAATGTTCCACCTCTCTTTAAACTTAAAGGCTTCTCATCAGACATCTTTAAAGTTTATCCAAAAAAAAAAATATTATTAGGAGCAAAGAATTCAAATATTTCTCAAACTAGCTGTTTTCCCGTACTTCAATACGGTTACGAAAATCAAGAATAATTTCGAAATTAAAACTTCTCAATTTTAGATTTTTTGGTGGAACCGACCCCCACAGTAAACACCGCTCCTATTTAGTTTACTCAAGGATATTAATTTTTGTACTGCGGAACACCTTCGTATTAAATTTCAGCTTTCTCGCTTATCCCGAAGTGATACTTCTCAATTTTAAATTTTTGGTGGAACCGACCCCCAGAGTGAACACCGCTCCTATTTAGAAATTCAATCTTTTACTCAAGGATATTACTTTTTGTACTGCGGAACACCTTTATATTGAATTTCAACTTTCTCGCTGGTTCAGAAGTGGTACTTCTCAATTCCGATTTTTTTTTTTGGTGGTGGAATCGGCCCTATATCGAGCAGGAATCGGAAAACTAAAAATTTTATATTTTTTATGGGGTCCTTATATAGGGGGGAGGGTTTCATATCGGTGGCCCATGGTCTAAATGGTGAACCCCTTAATTTATGCATCTAACATCTTAAATCTTAACATAAACCATTTGAGTATCATTTACGAAAAATAAAATCTAAATAAATGCAGAAAATATAATTAAATAGGTATGGCAACATTGATTCAACAATAGATTGATTTTTATTTGATCTATAGGTGATTTTTGCTTAAAGAAAATAATTGTTCAACATTCTGACAAAAATATTTGACACTTAAAGGAAAAATTGGTTCACAACTTTTGTGTGTGGACAAAACAAAGAATTGGATGGAATAGTTTAACACTCCGGTCCAGAAGTTTCATTAATATTTTCGAGGCAATTTCACAATTAAGAAAGAAAAAATCGAGCTTGAAAATAGAAAATTTTAAAAAATAATGTAAACAAAAATAGCCTTAGTTAATTTGGGGAAATACTAAGTTTTCAACAGTATTCAGACTGACATTCCTGACCTGCGCGACGATTAAAGGTGGACAAAACACTGAGATGTTCAAGTGGTGTGCTCTGTAGAATCCTAGAGAGCACACCACTTGAACTATCCGTGGAGACACTACCACGTGAGACCCGCTCAAAACTTTCTCAACTCAGGTCAAGCTGGTCCATGTTAAATACGTATAACAACAAAATAAATCCTGCTCACCTTTTCAATTGTCCCGAAAAACTCACCACACTTACCATCATTGACCTTTGGCGGAACCCGAAGAGAGTGACGGAGTTCCTTGAGCTGCCAACTCAAGATGTTATGAACGAACCTGGAGGATCGGAGATAAGAGTCGGACTGCTACAACAACAACGATGCGAACAAAGAAACCCCTATCTCTATTCGGTTCACCTTCATCGTGGCGCTGGTCTGACCATTATAAATAAACAATGGTATCGTTCACAAAGAATCTTAAAATAATATGACAAAATATTCATATTTATGTTAAACAATGTGGGGCACCCAGTGATTGAACTGTTAACGCCTTCGACAAAAATTCAAAGGCGATTGTTAAAGTCAGCTCTAAACACCGTAGCAAAAACAAGGTCTGATTAAATTAAGAGTCTGAGTAGTATTGAGACTTTGGCACCTTGCGATTTATCTCGGTGATTTTCAGCTGGTGTGATAAGTGGACATGAACATGAACGTTAGAATTGCAATGAGAATGGTTAGACATCACTAAGTGCCCCACAAAAGTTTAACCCTGATGAGATCGATTTCCTGAGTTTCAAAAATAAGTATATTATTTTGGGTCGAAATGGTCCCACTAACAGTAAGAATTAATATCACCGATATTTTTATTGCTTCCATCGTATTTTTCTCATTTCTTTGGACGGGTGCGATGTTCAATGAAAATCACATACCCAAACGAGCATAAATAATATGCAACATTCATTTGTATATGATTATTAAATGTAAATGTATAAGTTCCTTGTGGTAAAGCACAACAGTCTTTTCACAATTTTTGTGGGTATCATCGCATTACTAAGAGCCTCATGTACTACTAATAATCTTTTAAATCTTCGACCAAACAAACACTTTTTACTCTGGTAATACGTAATACCGACATTGTTTCCTACTCACATTAAGGTAACTTCTCAATTGTCCCCACGAGGCTAAGTGCAACCTGAAATCACAAGCACGAAGTCGAAAATTTTCCGACACCGCCGGGGATTGAACCCGGGTCCCCCAATTCCAGTGTGATACCCACTAGACTAGGATAACTATTAGTTATAGCACAAACACAATTCTTTTAATCTGTTAGAAAATTATTTGAGGGGAGATTTCTTTCAATAACATCCTTAATAGCATCCTGTATAACATAAAGTATTTTATCTTCATATAAATCTGATAACCAATTAATTATTGGATTAGCTAACCAATCAATAGCTTTTGACACTTGAACATTAACATCAACTGGAAGCTTGTCTGTTACTTGTGTTTTATTTAAAGACATTTTAGAATGAAAAATGTCGTAAGTAAATACAGTTTCTAACGTAAATTGTTTAACGTCACCATTCATATAACCGTAAGGTCCTACGGATACTATTTTACTGATGAAATCATAATCAAAATCTAATCGATCAAATCGAAATGCTGTGTCTACATAAAGACAATAATTTTCATAACGAAGAGTAGCATTGCCAAATCGAGATATGGATTTGATATTTCTTAAATTTCCATTTCTCATTATAAATTCACCATTAACATAAACAAAAAGTATTTTATCTTCAAATTTTTCTGTTACATCAGGTAAAGGAATAGGTTCTATATTTTTACCACCCAATCGAATACTATTGACAATGAAATCAATGTATTTATTTATATTCATCGAAACACGTTCAACTTTCTTTGCGATTTGGTTATATTCCAAAACAGGTAATGAACTATTTTGAGCTATCAAGTTTTTACAATTATTATCACTACTGCAATCTGTAGATATCAGAATATTATCACAACGTATAAAGGTGAATAAGGTAAAAATAATTACCGTGCGAAAAGACATTATCAAACTCTGAAGGCTAGATTTGAATTGAACTTCGTCACTGTATTTGTATTGTAAATTCAAGAATAAATAATAAAATGAATAGTTGAATAGAATAGATTGTTTATAATTTCCTCTTCTGTATTTTGTTCTGAGTTCTGATCTTCTCACTCTTCTGATGTCTGATGACCCCAGTGATCAGTGATGTTCGAAACTAGAGATGGGCTACTCATCCACGAGTCGACTCACTCACGAGTCGAAACATCGTTTTAAAATGAGTCGACTTACGAGTAGCTTTTTTTTGACTGATAAAGATAATAAAGGGAGATATATTTTTCCGGGTGCTTGTTGTTTACTGAAGGAAAATGTTCTTTTATTCTGGTGACGATTGATTGTGATGTCTTTTTAATATATTCACCGAAGTTGGGGACGTTTATTTGGGTAGATGCCACTTTTGTCAATTGGTTTTATTATGTCTTTCTGATCAAATAAGGCGTTTTTGAAAATTGTCACTCGATGCGAATCGGGGTCGAGAGTAAACTTATTGAGTCGACTCATATTTGTGAGTCGATCGAGTCATGTCGACTTAACTAAATGAGTCGAAAATCCCATCCCTATTCGGAACTCAAGTGAGCAATTCCGTACCCAATAGTAAAAATTTCCGTATTTTTGATGACATTTCCGTACATGCTTTAAAAAACTGCATATTGGGCCGGCCATACATGCACCGATAAGTCTACGCAGACAAGTCTGTACAGACAAGTCTGCAGATCACTGGTTAAACAACGTCGGGCGTGGTCAGTACTTGGATGGGTGACCGCTTGGGAACACCACGTATCGTTGGCCTGGTAGCTGTCATAGGCGTCCGGAATTGATTTCGAAACGCTCGCCCTCAAGGATAATCGAATGTTTTTAGATATAAAAGGCGTAGAAATGCCCTACAAGACCGGCATCGGGGGCGGTACGCCCCACAGTTCCTACGCCTCTGCCTATTAGGTGATGTACTCTATCGCGCCCAAGATATAGGTTTTTTTAACTCCTTCAGTACTTGTCTTCTTTAAGAGGTTTGGATTTCTTCTGTTTTTCCACATCACCCAGGAGGTAACAGAACGGATCCATTCTTTTTTTAGAGGAAATCGCCAAGA
>CM022878.1:18097882-18142289 GCA_012654025.1 Pachypsylla venusta | reverse complement strand
AGTGAAAATATGGCCCAAAAGCAATAGGAAATGATATATTTGATCTTTATTTTGGGTTTTGGGTTCCCGTCAGACGATTTTTTGGGACAAAAAAAGTCAAAATTTGCTGCACGAATACAATACTTTATCTTCTAGATGAAGAGAAAGTAAAAATAACCCCCCTGGGTACGGCCTTGATTCCATTTGCCGGTTTTTAAGTAATCATAATCCGCAGAGTGAACTTACCTAGCAAAGTTTAAATTAAGCTTCAATTCTCACATCATAATTTTTTTGAACTGGAATCCGAAATCCGAATCGATATATTTCGATATTGCCGATATCGTTATTTCCTTTGTGATAATATCGCGATATCGATACCAGAAAAAATATAGATATAGGATTACGCATAAAGCCCAATATCGCAATAACCCGGGTATGACTTTGGGAAGAGCCGTAGGGTCCCATAGTTGTGGGATTTTTTGGGATTTTTGTCGCGTGACACATCGCGGTAAAAATCCCACCAACCATATTTTTGTACATTTTTATTTTCAAGAGTTGAAATTTCATTTCGCCTGCAATTTTACTGTAAAAAGTTTGATTGAAATGTTCTCAAACTTGGAGTAAAAAAGTTCAACATTTTTTGAGCCTAGACGTGTTTTTCTCAATATTCTGAGCATTTCAGTCAATGTTTCATGAAAATTGGACAAGAATTGAGTGATAAGTGTCTTCGGGCTGGACCAAAAAAAAATGTTGTAATCTAGTAGGTAATATTATAATTATGAAATAGGTAACCTACCAAAGAGCTTTAAAAGAACAAGCCCAAGTTCTTCCATTGCTTGTACCTATAGTGTATACACATAGTATGTTCCGGACCATTTGATTTCCCCTCTGTCTGTTGAAATTAATGGTTCATTACAGAAGTACACTGCTCTCAGGTGAAATTCAAACCTCAGGAGAAAGAACAACAAATATACCCAACCGAGTTCCCATAGTACCCAGACAGAAGCTAATCACCCAACTAAGTCAAACATTGAATCCACTGAAGAGCAAGGATAAAAACAAGAAAAAGAATATTGATGTAAATATTATCATGTCACAGAGAGAAGCAGTCAGACAGCAATTATTATCTTTAGATGTTGTAGGTAGGCAATCTGTTACCCCACCTTTGGCTGATTTTGTTTCTGATATCCATGATTACTGCCTAACTTCTACTTGGCTTTTTAAATTGTAGACAACACTTCAATGCTCATATTGAAACATATAGTGGTGTTACCCTCCAAGAATTGTTCAAACTAACCAACTACTCACATTAACCTCACTTAGCCTGAGTGGGGCTGAGAAAAGCCAGCATCATAATATGGATGATACCTGGAGAAGTGGTTCCTCACGACACTGAATGGGCACTGGTAAATTCAGTCACAATGAAAAATTTATAATAATAATAATAGACTCTTTATTGGGAAGTTTACCCAAGGCGGGGTTAATGCCATTGGCATTATCTGACACGTTAAGATCTCTATTAGTATGTGGTCGAATCTCAATATTGAGGGAAGAACTCTACCTTAGGTGAGTTTCAAACCCACACCCTCTGGATTACCAGTCCGATGCTCTGACCACTAAGCTGCCAATTTATGCCACTGCTGGGAATCGAACCTAGGCCCCCTGCATGCTAAGCAAGTGCAGTGACCACTGCACGATGTGAGCTGACCATTTATCCAAACAATTACTTTACTCTGTATTTTTACCTAAAATGCTGGCACTGGTCACTATGCACATTCATCTCCATTTCTATTCATTGTCCTTACAAGTCTGAGTGGGCCCTGAAAACACCCAAACCACATTGATAAATTATTACATTGCCCCCACTGAGATTCGAACGTAGGCCCTCTGTGTGCAAGCCTAGTGCAGTCACCAACTGACCACTGAACCAGAGAGCTTGTAAATTATAAAATAACATAATTTTGTAACCTATATCTTAATGTCTTAATATATAATACAACTAGCTGTTTTCCCGTGCTTCGCTACGGTTACAAAATTCAACAAAAATTTCGAGATCGCAAAATTAAATCTCCTCAATTTTAGATTTTTGGTGGAACCGAACCCCAGACTGAACACTTTAGGAAATTGAGGAGATTTAGGAAATTCTATATTTTACTCAAAGATATTACTTTTTGCACTGCGGAACACCTTCTTATAAAATTTCAGCTTTCTCGCTAATTCCGAAGTGATACTTCTTAACTATGGATTTTTGGTGGAACCGACCCCCAGAGTGAGCACCGCTCATGGTTAGAAAATTCAATATTTTATTCAAGGATATGGATTTTTGTAGTTTGGAACCACCTTTGTATCAAATTTCAGCTTTCTCGCTCATCCCGAAGTGGTACTTCTCAATTCCGATTTTTTGGTGGTGAAAACCGTTCATAAATCGGATAGAAACCGGAAATTTTCAAATTTTATATTTTTTATAGGGTCCTTATATACTATTTTAGGGGGGTCTATTCTCGATCATTTTTCGTTATCTCCTTTAGTTTGCCCAGAAAAAAATTGCAAAAAGACCCGCTAAATAGCGTCATTTTTGGCGGTAACTTGCTCCCACTTGAACTTTAATTTTTTTCCTTTCTTATTACGCACCTACATACTAAAAGGGACCTTTGTGCAAAGTTTCAAGTCTCTGCGTTTAGCCATCGTGGAGCTACGTTGATTATCAGTCAGTCAGTCAGTATACCAACTGGGCTTTGCGTTTATAATACAATATATATTTTTATAAATGGAAAATAATCATTCTTTTCATTTCTGAGGAATATTATTGATATACATATTATGAATTCTACAATTTCTACACATAATATTTACAATGGATTTTGCTTAAGCTAGATTCTGCTGGAAAGGTAGGGATGTTGATCATGTTGTCCTATTTCTGGACAAATTATAGCCTCAAGAGTCAAGACACCAAAAAAGTTGGTTTGGGCCATTGGTATTTGCGTGTGTCCGTCTGTAAACAGGATATCTCAAGAACAGTAATAAGAGCTATTTAATTATAGAGACTTGAAATTTGGTATGCAAGTTACTTTTATATACATAATATTATGTAGGTATACCACATGCTGCACGAAACTTTTGATTAAAATCGGCCGCAGACCCGCAATTGCGACCGTTAAATAAATAAATTTTAAAAAAATGATGATATAAAATGTTAATAAATGTAATATAACTAGGGCTGAATAGTCCCATTATTCCTGCAAAAAGCACAATTATTATTATTATGTGGTTATCCGAAATCTCAATTTGATAAACTCTCTGCCTCAGCTGGGGTTCGAACCCACGTCCTCTGGATTACCAGTCCGACGCTCTGACCAGCTACCGAGAGTACCTTCACACCAGAATCACCAGATTTTTTTCCCCTGCTGCCTAAACGGGAGAAACGAGGGATTTTTCCCTTGTTCGAGGACCCCACCGTTCTCCCCGAAGTCATACCCCAGTAACCCTAGGCCACATCCCAATTAGGCCGGCCATACACGGAACGATAAGTCTGTGCAGACTTATTGTTGTGTGTAAGGCCGGCCTTAGGTATGGAAAATAGGAAAAAATTATCGGTGGAAAAGTATCGATACTTTCAAGTAGAATCGATACTTTTTTTCGTGTCCCTATCCCTAGATTACCTAGTGATAAAGTGATTATACATTTAACTTTTGAGCGTACAGCATAATTAAACGCTATCGATAAATATTTTATAATAGTTACAAATTGATCACTGCAAAGTACATTTTGTTGTAGTGTATAATAGGTTTTGGTATAGATTTAGGCATAGTGCCGGCTGGAGTGATGCGATAAGCACACCCACCGTGTATTCAAAAGTAAGTAATTAAACCACTACACACCAGCGCGATTTCGATGGGTGGTCTTTTTCGTTTTGCCAGGGCCGGATTAACCATTAGGCAGAAAAGGCAGTTGCCTGGGGCCCCCAACTTAGGGGGCCCCCGGAAAATGAAAAAAACTTTGAAATGAAACAGTTCCAAACTTACATTAACTCCAGATACACTGATGCACAAAAAACTCATAGTCATTTGTATAAGATTCTCATGAAAGATCAATTAGCAGATGTATTTCCTAACACAGAAATAGCTCTTCGGATATTTTTAACATTGATGATCACAAACTGTTCTGCCGAACGATCCTTCTCGCAATTAAAAAGAATCAAAGCTGCTGAAAGAGCTACAACGCGACAAGAGCGACTAGACATGTTAGGTACTCGTATACTTTGCATTGAGTCAGATTTATTGAAAAAAATTGATATTGATGATATAATTGATGAATTTGCGGAAAACAAATGTAGAAAACGACATGTTTAAAATGTAGATGGTAATTTTATTGATATTACGTTTTGACAGTAAAATTTTTATGGAAGCTATAAATTTTTGTTTTAATCAAAAAAAAAAGGGAACGGACGTGAAAAAAGGGCCCCCAAATTGATGGTTGCCTAGGGCCCCGTTGAGGGTTAATCCGGCCTTGCGTTTTGCGATGTTCTTGAGAATGTTTTAAATCGATTAAAACTGGTGGAAAGTTCATATCAATGTGATTTCTAAATTAGATATTTTATATGAACCCGTAAATCACTCAACAATACCATTTGTTATGAGAATTAGACTTTATTTGCGCTGTTTCTGTATTATCAGTAAAATAATGCTATGAATAACTGGCTAAAATATGAACATCAATGCCACCCGCAGGCTTCGACATTTAAGATAAATGTAAAATTCAAATACATTGTATCTCTTGGTTCATATACCAGCTATGGCAGACTTTTTTTTTTTTTTAGACAAAAGGAATATCTCAACTACGAGGCATACGAAGTTACAGGAGGTGGGGTTGATGCAGGGGGAACAAAACGGACTAGGTTTTAGCTAGCGGAAAAGCGGTAGGTCGAAAGGAACAAAAAAATATATGAAATAGTTAAAAACAGAATGCACATCTCACTTCAATGATAGATATTTGGTAACTGCATCTTCCTTTGGCGATCGTGCAATCAGCGGGCCTCCATGTAAGTATTGAATACAAATAAAAAAATTAGAAATTAACTCCGAGGTACGACATTTCCTGGGCAATAAAGGAGGTTGTTTGGTGTCAAAGTCAAGATTGTAAATCTTGAGACGACCGCCCACCCTGACAAGACTATCTCCAACAACAAATGGAGCTAATCTTCTAAGCGGATATTCAAATAGAGGATCGTCGAAGATCTTCAAAAATAAAAAACAAGCATCCTGCTGAACAGCACCCACACATTTTTATGTGCAGCATGATGAATCTCTGTCACCGTAAAAGGCCCAACATGTTTGAGCGACTTTTTATAGTGGAAATTGAGAATAAAGCGCCACAAGACAAAGCTGGTTTTGTCAATTCCAAAAGTGAATATTGAACATTATCAGTTCCTAAGAGAACAACTTCGGACAGATTATTAGATGGGACCGACAAGCTATGTGCGGAAGCATGTAATTCTGGTTCAAAAAGAAATGGAGGCCTGTTCCACCAACTAAGAGAGTTCACTAAATCGGTGTGCAACAGACTGCGAAATATAACACGAAGAGATAATCGAACCCAATAGAACATAAGAGTAGAGTCAATGTACAGATGTTCTCATTGTACCAAAAGATTTACAGAAGAAAAAAATCAAACAATTCGGGAAATAAAGGCGGTTGTTTTTGAAAGCGGGATTTCAAAGCAGTTTCTACAGAAGAACCCGGCAAGAATACAAAAGGAAGCTTTACACCTAAGCGACCGTAAGATTCCCGGGTCGTATTACTATGACATTGTTGTTGACACTCAACCTTCTCAGGGATCTCGATTTTCGAAGACTTCACCCCTTCCGCCGACCATTCGATCAGCACATTTAAACCAAGATCAGAAAGAATTATCAAAATCTGAATGTCAGTCGAACTGATATCGGACAAATAATAATGGCTGTAGATGCGAGAACACGATTTTTGCGGACGGACGATCCATTTTTTGTATCTAGTCGTCATAATTCGTCCAGAAAAGCAAAAAAATGACATCGAAATTTTTCACCAAAACAATACTTTATTTTCCTATACTTCATGGCAAGATAAAAGTAATCTCAAATTCCTTACTTTCTCCTTCGCAGTACTACCTTTATCAACACCAAAGTGCCATGCTTTTATCAAGAGCCATCGTCAATATTATACCAACCTCATGTTTATATCGTCGTTTATATACTAATCCAATTTGTTTGGTTACGTATCACGAAGATGATGAAAAATTTGGTTACGGTAAATATGATCCAAAGAGGAAATTACCTTTGAAAGAAAAAATTGAGAACTATCAAACAGGATTTAAAGAATTAAAAAAAGAAATAAAAATGTGGAAGGAAGAGGTGAAAGATAAAATGTTGTTGGATCCGCATTGGTCTATTTATCCAAGTAAGTAAACTAAGTATCAGTAGATACCTACGAGGAAAAATGCCTTGGCTGACAGTACGAGGTTATCGGACTGACTTGTTTGAAGAGGAACAGTAACAAAATTTTTAGTTAACACCTTCGACAACCTTACACTCGTCCTCACGATGGCCGGTTCTACGCACCAAGACGACCTGGTACGCATATCAGAACCAAACCAGCCAAGGGCCATTAAAATCTTTTCGGTAACCTCATATCAACCTGTTTCTACCATTTTTCTAAACCTGAATCTAGAAATGAGTAGTGAACCATACCCGGAGCGAGAAATTAATTATATGTTTATTTTATTTATTATTTTTTTTTTTCAATTTGGCTTAACGTCCCTTTAACATCTATTGGTCATTCAAGACGGGGGTTTCACCACCCATTCGCTGGAAACTTGCAAACCAGCTACCCACATTGACCTCACCCAGCCTGGGTTGGGACGAGAAAATAGCCAGCATCACGAGGGTGCGAACCCACGTAGACACCCACATGGTACAACCTCGCTGGACGTTGCTTACTTCAGTGATCTTTATTGTTATTGTTAACGTTCTCAACGACTCTCACTGTGTCTCCAGGCCAAGAAAACGGCCTCTCCAACTGGATCTGTCCATAATGCTGACGGCTCTAGATTAGTTGGGTTTGATGGATAGTTGCTGGTTGCTCATGACGTAAATCATGAGCAGCCAGCATACATAGACGACAACGATTAGATACTTCAGAGTTTAGCAAGGATCTATATACAAACTCTTTGAGGAAGTATCTGGAGCAGCACGGCTGGGTCCAACGGAGGAAAAATACAGTGAGTTGTCGTCGGAACGGTGTTGATCTAACGGGAACTGGTGTATTCAACGTGCCATAGACACTGGCTTGAGATAAAACGATAGTTTTCGTATTTATGACAGATCCACACAATGATTTTGGTCATTTTATGTAGTAAATGAGTGCGGCTCACAATG
Source organism: Pachypsylla venusta (assembly GCA_012654025.1). Lineage (NCBI taxonomy): Eukaryota > Metazoa > Arthropoda > Insecta > Hemiptera > Aphalaridae > Pachypsylla > Pachypsylla venusta. The sequence goes on along the minus strand of CM022878.1, from coordinate 18,134,902 downwards.
TATACTGTTTATTCGAATGCCGACATGGACAATAGCCACCACCTCTTATTTTTATAAGTATTGTATTATTTTCTAAAAAAAACCCTGGCTCATTTGGTTTTTACCGAAAATTACCATTTCTAACATTCTTGCTACGGCCCTGAGAATGGACCTTCCCAATTTTGATCTTACATAAAATAATACAATTGTTGACAGATCCTGTAAGGAAATGTGACTGTGGTTCAAAATGAACACATTAATAATTTCAGATGAATTAGACATTGTTTGGGAATTCAATGAAACCACCCTCGATGAATGGGTAGTCACATCTGATAGTGATCACGCAGAGGGACACTCAGAAGCTAGTCTTACTGTTAGTACTTTGGGCAATGGAATGTTTTCGGGAATTTTATGTTCTGACATACCAAACGATGGGAAATTAAAACGTTCTGGATATTGCAATTTGAAATCTAAAAGAGTTAGGGTAAGTAATCTTGACCGAAGTTGAGTAATATGGGGTCTACCCTCTAAATCTGACCATCCGTGCCCAAGGTAGATTTATGTGAATCAAGAGAAATAGGATTGTCAATTTTCTGTCGAAAATAAACAAGTGACTTTGATGAGACTGATACGTGGTGCAAGCTCGTAAATAGAGTAAAAGTACCAGTGATGCCAATATTCTCTCATAAAGTGTAACTATGAAATTTTAAATTTTAGTCAAATTTTAAACACGAAAAAAAAAGATAACCGATGGAAAAAATGTATTCTGAAATTTTTCACCAATAATTTTCTAACTAAGAAGTATAATGTCGGAGTATAATATGAATAAAATTTCATAGAAAGAAGAAGTCGTTCGATCTGATTCCAAAATGGATTTAATTGAAAGTGATGGTTACAGAATAACAAAATTATCAAAATCTCGATCACAAATGGAATTTAAAAAAAAGGAGGACATGGACGACGCGCCGGGATGGCTGCATGTGTCTCTTCCCTTTGTTTTGTTTTGTAAGGCAAATTGTTTCGCGTTAAAATTAAAATAAAGTGTAACTATTCCATTTGATTTTAGTAGCCATTCATTTCAAGCTCGTTTTTGTTAAATCAAATATTGTTGGGATGACAAAAACTATTGCGATTAGTGTCCATTCAATCAAAACCTGTCCGTTTTTTTCCCCAGTTATAACATTTAGAAACTTCGATGAGGTACCATCTGGGAGCCTATCAACACAATTTGATCAAAATAGGATGGGACTAAAAAAAGACATTTCCTTCAAATAATTTCACCATCGAGACATCCGATAGGTAACAATGGTTGCAGCGACAAAGCATAATCCTTAGTATTTATTATTGACTAGCTAGGTCCACCTGCTTGATTAGCGTAGGGGTTACCAAACATGAAATCCTCCCACGCCCCCTACCCTTTACATTATAAAATATGAATGGGTATGGGTGTTGCTGAATGCTATCTCAATCAAAACGCTAATTTGTTGCTGATTGCTATCACATTCAAAACGCTAATGTGTCGCTGAATACTATCTTATTCAAAACGCTAATCTGTTGCTGAATGCTATCTCATTCAAAAGGTTAATTTATTGCTGTTTGCCATCTCATTCAAAATGCTAATGTGTTGTTGAATGCTATCTCATTCAAATTTTCTAAACATCATCCATACTATCCATACTAATATTATAAATGCGAAAGTAACTCTGTCTGTCTGTCTGTATGTATGTATGTATGTATGTATGTTACGCTTTCACGCTTAAACTACTGAACCGATTTTGATGAAATTTGGTATGGAGATAGACTAAACTTTAGGAAAGGACATAGGCTACTTTTTATCGCGAAAAAAGGCGTCGAAACTATAAACGGCCATGCCTATAAGGCGCCAAGCGAAGCGGGCGTATCCTGCTAGTGTTCAATAAAATTATCTTTGTAAAAAAATTGTGTATATATATTTTAACTATAAATGATAATAATTCAACCGGTCTCGCGCCCCCCTTGACTTGCCTTCACGCCCCGCTGTTTGGAAACCTCTGTATTAGCGCAGTAGAAGCATGGGCCATCTCTTGCTAATTATGTTCTATAAAAAATGGGAAAATTGGTCATAACTCGAAAACAGTTGAAAATTTTTGAGAACTGATTTTATTGGGGTTCTGGTTTATCGTTTTAGAAGGTCCCTTCCCATCATCAGTTCTGGCGGGACCCTTTGAATAAGATGATTCCACATAATTGTTCTCACGATGTTCAGGTCTAGCGAACCAACTCCTACTTCAATCAAAGATCGTCACTACCAGAAATGCACCAAATATTGTTCTTTTGTTTTTTAACTGAGGGGCACCTACCAGCTTGGTCTGTTTCAGATACTACTGCAAATTCCAACTGTTTATGTCGAATACACCCTGCACCTTTCCAACCATCGAGTCAACCGCATAAGAGTAACTAGGGATCAAATCCGAATGACTGACAAAACCACTGCCTCGGTAGCTCAGTGGTTAAGCGCTCGCCTGGTAAACAGGAGGGTGTGGGTTCAAAATCCCCAGCAGAGGCAGTATTTTTATACTGCACATAAAAATAGATCTCTAAGGGTTAGTTGGTAGAAAATGCCTCAGGCATTAACCCCTCCTAGTGGTCATTCCACTCAAAAAGTCAATTTTTTTGGACAAAACGTGTCCAAAATCCTGAAGTTTCCTATTGCAGTGGAAAGTGAATCGATATAGCTTGGTGAACCTTCGTTACTACAACAAAACCATTCCTTGATGCTGGTGATATATATATATAGATATATTTTTTTTAGAAATCATTCAAAAGAGAAACGACTTACGAATGGCCAATGTATACTCATTTGGTGATCCGCTGCAGAGGAGATGGGCGGTCATACATGCTGAACCTTCACACGCCGGGCTCATTCGATATAACATGGGGAGATATGTACTCTTATACTTTATATACTAGAGGTGGACCTTACTGGCAAATAACAAAGGTATAACAATGTAACTTTATAATACGGTCTTTGAATAATAGACCGTTTTTTTTTTTTTTTTTTTTTTTTTTTTTAAACAAAAAAAATGCATATATTATAAAAATAATATATCACTGAACTGTCTATAGATCTTTTGTGATGAGAGTTCATTGGTCGGGAGTTGTTTAGTAGCCAGTTAATTGTGTCCAGAACGTCGTTCCTCTTGAGTTGAGTTTGTTGTTATTTTTCAAATATTTTTCAAATTGCGGCTTACAAAGATTTTTATTTTGCATCGTCTCAAATTTAAAGCGGCTAGTTGTTTCTTCTCCCAGACCGTAGCCTATATTCCTGAAAGGCCCATGACGTGTGAGTAGACTCACAATGAACCTCATGCTATTTTTTGAGCCAATATTTCTCAAAAAATAGGAAAAAGCCAATAAGCTGGCTTTTTCCGGCTCAAACCAGGCTGGGTGACGTCAATGTGGGTAACTGTTTTGTAAGTTTCCAGCGAATGGAGCGCAAAACCTTCGTCTCGAATGACCAATAGATGTTAAAGAGACGTTAAGTAAAAAATAAAGGAGTTTGATACTAGCCCTCACAAAAGATTATAGTAGCCTCAGCACAGCCCTAACACTTTAGCGATATTCAACACTGCCAATCACCGATGGTATCTTCGGCTGTGTATATTGCTAAATACACGGTTTGTATTGAAGTTCGATGTCAAGTGAGTGTAGAAACTCCTCTAGTCTAGATTTCAGTAAATTGATGGATGAGGTTTATATCAAAGGAGTTTATCACAAGACTTCATTGCTACTAATCTAAAACATGATTCGTTTCAGATCCCCTTTTCTAAATTTTTCTTCCAAAGCAAAGGCAGGATACAAGATCTTCAAGATCCTCTACCGGTAGATCGTGTAACATCCATTGGACTCACCATGGCAGACCAAAATAATGGCCCTTTTCAATTAGAATTAGATTATATCGGTTTGGAATATGATCCTACACATCATGAACAATTTGCCTATGAAATGTATCTGCTTGAAAATGAAGTGAGAGGGATTGTTCATTGGTGAAAACAATTGCAGCCATCCGTCCATGTACTAAAGCGGTCTTAAGTATTTGGACGAGAAGTGGTACATTCAACGTGGAAAGGTCAATTACTCATTTTTAGAGTTCCGAACTTGAAGAGTAAAACTGGAAGCCTTATTACTAAGCATAAATGCCAGTCTGACTTTACTCCCTTTCTTTAAAATTGTTCGAGATATTTTATCGCGACTATTATTAAAGAGCTTTGACAAACTCCAATAATTTTACAAAAGCTATAAAATGAACGCATTATTTTTCAGGACTTATCGTCTCCACAGATTGTAAATTATTCGGTATTTTTTTCGTAAAAATAAGTATGAGTAAAAATCAGTACCTATTTTAATCTTAGATTTTTTTTTTTTTTTTTAAATATCTGGCTTAATCAGTTTTTCAACCACTACTGGCCATTTTTTAATCTTAGAACCTACTGATTTTTTAAAAGGTATTCATTGTCGCTTTCGAAATATTTGTTAAAACTCTTCAAAATTCCATTTTACAGTCCTTCTTTATTTCGACTGTTTATTGTGTGTTGTTAAAACTCCCACTACATTTTATGCCCCTCTTTGAAAAACTATTTTTTAAAAAACTGAAAAAGAATAAATACTTTCAACCTTGTAGTGCAAAGCAAGCAGATGAATATAAAATATTTTTTGACTTCTATTAAAAATGCATTTTTATTTTAGTTCCTCAACTCAGCTAGTCAAGAAGTGAAAAAAAGGCGCCTGGATGAAAAGAAAACACCCCAGTTCATATTTTAAAAGAATAAAGTAGATCGAATTCAGATCTTGTGTTCGTCCAACATTTTTTCCTGCTTATATAAACAAAAAAATCGCCTAAAGACACTTGGCTTGGCCATATCTTAATTCCATATTAATTTTCAACTAAAAAATATCATGACAATTAAATTGGTATATAGTGGAATAAAGGAAAATGTTTGACTCAAACTCCATCCTTCGACTCGACCAAACAGATAATGAATTGAAAGATTCGATTTTAAATAGTTCCTCTTTGAATAATATATAAATAGTGTTTTGGTAAGTGTTTTGTTTTAATTTAATTTATTTTAAAAGTAATTAGAATTCCAGGCATCTATTCAATTTTTTTTTGTTCATACGTGATTTTTCGAAATTTACCAATGACCAATCACTTATATTTCATTTCATCCTTGTGTTTTTACACTTGTGTTTATGTAATATTCTATACGATGATTTTCTTGCGTAAATATAACTAATAGCCGAACTTATAGTCGTGATACTGGTTAGTGCCCTGAAATAATAGAAAAAAGACTTTACTTATGATTTTACGGGGCATACCTATTTTCACATTTTCCTTCGAAATAAAATTATAGTAAACAAATGATAGAGTTTTGGTTCCGCGTACTAAGATCAATTGAGAAAATTTGACAAACCAAAGCTTGCCTTACTTTCGTTATGGCAAATTCCCTTGCATAATTAAAATATGTACAAAGAAAGGATTTCTTAGAAGGTATAATCAGCCTGGGAAAGTACCTTTAAATTTATAATAATTGTAAAATTAAAATTGAATAAATAAATTAAAAATTATTATTACACAAGGAGAGTGTAATATTTTTTTTTTTATTATTATTAAATACAGGGTGTTTGGCTATAAATGGGACCCCTGAATATGGTGGGTAGCTGAGATCAAATGGAACATTTTTTACGAAATTCGTTAATGAGCCAGACGAAGCATAGTCGAGTTATAGGGTGGAGAAGGCCATTTTTGGACAACATTCAACGTCGCTTGGTGGGTTCTGTGTGACCGAACAAAAAGAAGATGAACATTAAATCCTAGTTTTTGATGGCGGTGATTTCAAATATGCCATCAAAATTTTAAAAAGCAAAAGCAAAATGGGGGAAAACCCGAAAAGTGATCAAATTTTTTTGTCTGTTCTCAAATGTGATTCAACTTAAGAAAAGAGCGTCTCTTTCTAAGACATTTTATGTAAAAAAAAATTGAAAAATCGAACAAAAAATTCAATTCCCATGTTAAGAGAGAACCGCGAAAATGGTCCGATTACGATAAAATTTTAGAAATGAACTCCAATTAAAGTCCTGGACACAACTATCAAATTAGAATTTTGGAAAAAGATCGTGAACCAAAATGACAACCTTCCAAAGTCCAAAAAATGTTCGATTAAAGGTATTTTTTTCTCGTTTGATTTTTTAGGTTTTTTTTTCTCGTTATGACAGTAACTGAGTATAACAAATGGAATTATGAGTTCAGATTTTTAAAAGGATATCATAAAAAAAAAAGAAAAAAACAATTTGTGAATTTTCATATTTCCTAGAATATTTTCTGATGAATGTTAACATGATATTGTGCTAGTTTCGAAGACTTTTTTTCCGATTTTTTTTTCTTTCTTAATCTGAGTTCAGATTACATTTGCCATGCTCAGGTACTGTTAAAGTTCAATTTAACGGTGTTCTCAAGAGGAATAAAGAAAAAGAAATGTATTGAATCGAACATTTTTTGGACTTTGGAAGGCTGCCATTTTGGTTCAAGCTCTTTTTTCGAAATTCTACTTTAACAGATGTGTCCAGGACATTAATTGGAGCTTATTTCTAAAATTTTATCGTAATCAGACCATTCTCGTGGTTTTCTCTTAACATGGGAATTGAATTTTTTGTTCGATTTTTCATTTTTTTTTTTACACAAAATGTCTTAGAAAGAGACGCTCTTTTCATAAGTCGAATCACATTTGAGAACAGACAAAAAAATTTGATCACTTTTCAGGTTTTCCCCCATTTTGCTTTTTTTTTTAAATATGGCATATTTGAAATCACCGCCATCAAAAACTAGGATTTAGTGTTCATCTTCTTATTGTTCGTTCATACAGAACCCACCAAGCGACGTTGAAAGTTGTCCAAAAATGACCTTCTCCACCCTCCTGTAACTCGGCTATGCTTCGTCTGGTTCACTAACAAATTTCATAAAAAATGTTCCATTTGAAATCAGCTACCCACCCCCCCTTCCATTTCCATTTGATCTCAGGGGTCCCATTTATAGCCAAACACCCTGTATAAGTTCGAACAAAAAAGAATAAAGTCATATTTTAGAGACTAAAATAAGAAGTTTAAGAACATCAAAAATGATTCACCTCCCAACTGAGAACTTTTTAAGTTCACGAAATGTCCCTTTTCGTTCTCATGAGCGATGTTACGTTAGAAGTATGTGAATTTGTATGTCCTATTTTCACACAATGTTTCTTCACTTGAGATTAGTTTGATTGCTGTAGCTTTCAACGTAGAGATAAACGTAGGGTGTCTAAAAAATCAATAAAAAGCTCTAAAAAGAGGCAAAACTACATATTCGATGAGGTATATTCGATTGCACCCAAATGTTTCGAAGCTTACTGAGGCCCCAAAAATGAGATACATACCAAATTTCAAGTCTCTAGCTCTTACTTCTCTTTTTAGACAGCAATACTGAAAACCGCTCGAAAGAGTACATTCAATTGCATCCAAAAGTTTCGGCGCACATTTAGACCACAAACGTGAACCATATATGAAATTTCATCCAAATCGGTCAACGCTAAGTTGGCGCGGCGAAAAACGGATTTTTTTTTATTCGATTTTTGAATTGTTAGTGCCTTGAGAAACTAAGTTTTTAGGAAAGTATTTTTTTTTTTTTTTTTTTCGTGACGATTCCAAAGGTTAATTACTGAAAATAATAAATCAAAATGTGTAGGCTTATTCTTCCCAAGACCATAGGCTGAAAGGGAAAATGGATAATTCATACACATATGATACTTTTAAATGTAAGATCTCTATCGTTGTATGAACCACTGATGTAGAAGAGGATGATAGTGTGTCCCACCTTCTAGTAGTTAATTTAAAATGAACCGAGATACCCCACCAAAACGCCATGTTGGTAGAGCGGGTGAAGAAATCAGATTAAAATATTGAAATCGGATGTAGTGATGTAGTGGGGTCGAAATTTAAACAAAATAGGTATTTCGAAGTATGAGTACGGCCCAAAATAGATTTCATAGCTTTTTTTAGGGTGATGACTTGGCGGGTAGTTTTTATAGCACGCAGTGGTATTTATGGAGGGATTTAGATATTTAAGATGAGAGGTTTTGGACACTACTTGCTCTTGTAATATGATGCTCCTTTTAGCAAGGCATGGCGGGGGCGATTAATAATTTGAGAGTTCGGACAAGTATTACTCGAAAATATCTCTAACTTACCACAAGCATTGCAGTACTGGAATAGCAGATTCCGTCTGATCAAATACCTGCACACCTAACGTTGTAAAAGTCAGTGTCAATTGTACTAAAGTGTTAATTTTGGATATAAGTGTTGGGTCAAGTTGAGCAGTGGCTAATGTGACGTCGAAATATCGACTCAATGTTCTCTGTAAAGAAGAAAAAATGGAGTAGTGCTGGTATTAAACCGCTACATTGAATTATATCGATACAAAACCGTGCTATTGGAAGATTCTGAAAATTTGTCACTTTGGTAGGATCAAGTCACAGTTGCACCACATAAGCTGTCCGAATTCCTGCGTATACCGGGGGCCTGAATTTAATTTCTGTCATCTATACGGGCGCTCCTCAGCAAAAAAAAAAAAACAAAAAANAAAAAAAAAAAAAAAAAAAAAAAAAAAAAAAAAAAAACGATGTGCACATCACAACACATAGTTAATAAAAATCTTCTCAGATCAGGAGTCGATCCTGGAACCTCTGGGTACATAGTTGCGTAGACTTTTGTTTGCGTTACTGGCGAATGCTGAAAGTTTGTGCAATCAAAAGCTTATAAGAAAAACAGGTGGCTCAAAAACCGGTTCTAAAATAATAACCGTTGGTCGGATTGTCTTGAAAATGGTTTCGATCGATTCCCTGGTAAAAAAAAAAAAATAGATGAAAAGCGCATGTTGTATAAATTTTAGTACCTACTGGGAAAATTTCTAGGCCATAAAAAGAAAATCCCATGTTAATTCCTATGGTTCAACTAGAAAGTTAACACACTTTATAATTAACATACATACCAATTTCAAGTCTCTGGCAGCACCTACCGTTCCCTTTTTTTGCTGCTAAAAAGCGGCAAAAAAGCCAATGAAAGATTTAATTTCAACCAAAAATGTCATTTTGCATTATATGCATAAAATTGATATAAATAGGCACCCAATTTTAAGCTCTAGCACTTACCGTTCTCTTTTTAGGCAGGAACCGTCAAAAAGCGGTAAATTAAACTTCACCAAAGGCATATTTTCGCAATTAATGCAGAAAAGTAATATGAATAGGCACCAACTTTCAAGCTCTAGCTCTTACCGTTCTCTTTTAGGGAGATTAACTAAAAGCGCTAAAAAGTGGAAAAAACCCGCTAAACGTAACTTCGAATTCAACCAAAAACTTCGTGCTTCTTTCCAGGTATAAAATTGATATACCTATGTATGAAATTTTAATACCATTTACCGTTCGCGGGCAGAGCGACACACACACGGATCAATGACTGAAAATTGAGATATGGGTTCTGGGGACCTCAAAACAGTTTTGACATTGAAAACTTGGCAACGAAAATTTCAGCCCATTACAATAATTTCCTTTTTTTAGGATAAGGAAAGTAAAAAGTAATACTCCTGCATTATTGGCATCAAATTGAAGAAAAAGTATGACTTTTATAAAAATCCGAATGCATTGTTCGAAATCAATGCTCTTCCAAGCACAGCATTCGTAAGTCCCGGATACTACGATCCGAGCAATTCTGTCACATTAAAAACTATATTATTAACTAGAAACTACGACTTGTATGATTCGGACAAGTACCTATGCGCTTGCATTAAAAGTAAAGGACTCCTACGAACTCATAAAATAGTCGTTATGTACTTACAGGTTTAGGTAATGATTCATATCGTATATAAAATCCAGCACCCACCAGCAGCGAATCCCTCAGTATGATCAGTCCAGTCAGATACACTGAAACATCACGAAACAAAGTCGACGCACTATTAGAAACGACCAGCCCCGACGAGAGGGGGGGATCCCCCAGGCCGGGATTTCTTAAGAGGCCCGGTGAGAAAATTATCATAATGAAATTTTTCAAGTTTTTTCTGAATAATAAAAAAATCAACTTAAAAGTTTTGAAAAATTTTCAAACTCTTAAAATCACAAGTTTAGCGATAGTGGAGGGCTAATATGGGACAATGGCTATTGCAGGACACTGATTTTAAAATATAGTGCGACCTTTCAGCTTGTACAGCAATCATAAATATTGGTATATTTCGTAAGCATTAACATCTGATAATCGAATTAATTGTTGCCAAAAAGAAGCGTACACGCCTTTTCATATCAACTAAGTGAATTGCCTACTTACCCATACGGTGATTTTAGATGAAAGAACAATAGAGGGGCCCGTAAATTTTTCCCCGGCCCAGATTTTCTGTCTACGGCCCTGGGTAGACAGAATAAGAAGAAACAAAGGAAAGAGCGATTCTATACAATTACTATTGTCAAGGGTAGACCTGATTTGGAACGATCTAGTTGTAGCAGAAAAAATAAGACAAAAATCAATGATCTTGGTAACATTTTCTTTCATCACAGCAAATCAATCAGGAACATCGTTGTAAAACGATGTGGGTCTTCTCTTTTGGCTTGTATTGCTGTATTGATAATCTTTGACCAAACAACCATCTGAGGACAGATTTGGAACGGGTACAGCCTTACCGTTTTTAATATGTTGACCGTTCCCAAAGTACCTACCTAATAGTTTCATATTTTTGTGAGTAAATCATTCAAAGCTGGTTTATAATTGGTTTTCTTTTTCCACTGAACAGGCGATAGAGGATCTACATTTTCAGGTAAAATTGGTAAAAATTTATTAAAATTTGTAATCTGATAAACAGATGTGTTTTCTTCATTTGTACTTTTTTCATTCTTTGTAATATTATTCTCATTCATTTGTAATTTTATTGGACCGAACTGGATATTTTCTGCATTCATAAGAAACTCACAAAGGTGTTGATTTGTTTCAAATGATTTCGTTAATTTCAATGTTTGGTCATTTGATTTCTGATTTAATGCGTCACTGCTTTCATTATTTTGTAATTTGAGATCAGAAATTATTGATGTTTGATTATTTAAATTGTTTTCGTAGGAATTCATTTTGAATAAGTTCTTTCCACTTAAAATGTTGTAAAATTTTTTTTAATGTTAAATGAAAATATTATTTTAAATTCACGGCTAGATATTTATATTTTTTAAAAAGCCACAGCCAAATTACTTGTATTAAAGTTAATAAGGCAGTGTAGCCAACGACATTTATCACTATGAGTACATCAGTTCCGTTCTGATAACTAAAGTTTAGCTGTGTCGGACGTATTGTGCATTTGTACTTGGTTTATGGTGAGGATGTTAAATCAATACATTGTCATTACAATATATTGCTCAAAATACTTGTAATTAAAATAAACTAATGAGACTTACCAGGGAGGTATCGGGTTCGAATCCTGGTCTAGTCAATCATATAAAGTAAAATTTCACTCTCATCATTTTTTCATAACGCGCCTAAAGAAGTATAACTTCAAAAGTTTTGTTTAATATTCTGCTCAATCTAGTAGTGTCTTGGGTCTGATTCAGTCTCTTGAAGACAATTGAGTAGCTATGGTAATAGCGATAAATGGTAGCATCATGAGGAAATTGTAAAATATAGCTTGGTAATAATGAAGTATTTATTAAAAATACCTAGCAATGTTATGATGCCCACAAAAACTATCACATAATAACACAAGGATTTTTTTTTTTAATTTGGCTTAACGTCTCTTTAACATCTATTGGTCATTCAAGACAGACAAGGAAATATACATTTACATATTTAAGTAATGAAAAAATAATAATCACAAAATGTTCATTCTTGGATCTGTCACTAAGCAGGGAATGCATCCGCACCCAAAAAGGTAGCCGAACCTATAATGGACCAACCATTATTTGCCCTCTAAGGTGAGGCTCGAAATTATAGTGAATTATTTGTGGCTCGGATCTCTTCCGGAGTAGATTCACTCTCTGTTTCGAATAACATCAGGGGCATTCAGGGGTAACTTCTTTGACCTATGGCAAAATGTTTATTTTTACAGACTCGTTCCAGAAACGAGAAAATTAATTCACACCCTAAAGCCTACTCGACAAGAACAATTAAAATCTAGAAACAAACTAGGTTTGTTCAAGACTATCATTATCCTAGCAACCCGATAAAAACTTACTTGGTATAAGTTCTACATAAGTCAGAGATAAGAATAGAGTAGCTATTAGTATAGCATTATCCTAGCAACCCGATTAAAACTTACTTGGTATAAGTTCTATATAAGTCAGAGATAAGAATAGAGTAGCTATTAGTATATCATTATCCTAGCAATCCGATAAAAAATTACTTGGTATAAGTTCTATATAAATCAGAGATAAGAATAGAGTAGCTATTAGTATATCATTATCCTAGCAACCCGATTAAAACTTACTTGGTATAAGTTCTATATAAGTCAGAGATAAGAATAGAGTAGCTATTAGTATATCATTATCCTAGCAACTCGATAAAAACTTACTTGGTATAAGTTCTACATAAGTCAGAGATAAGAATAGAGTAGCTATTAGTACTTTGTCTGCCATTGGATCTAAGAAACTACCTAATTTTGATGACTGGTTCTTGTAAGTTCTGGCAATCCATCCATCTAGCTAAAACAAAAATATAAAAGAAATAAATCCATCTAAGCATAATTCTGTATTTTAGTTTATTATTTTCGGAAGCAAACCTCTGATATCGAGTAAAACATAGCCTGATGCACCCCTTCCTCGAGTTATTGGGCGCATAGTTGGTGTGAGTCCATTAAGTTGTAGAAATGTTAGCTCCTGAAATTTGAAATTTGCCGCCCCTGAAATCCGCCACTCTAGGCTCCAGCCTACTCGGGCACTGCCTTGTATAATTTTAAGAATAAAAAACTGTTAATGTGACACATGGGTTTATTTTTAAAAATAATACTATCATTAAAGAGTAACTTCAGCAGCCGTAGGCTGCCAAATCTTTTTTAACTAATACTATCACTAAAGAGCAAGGTCCACAGCCGAAGGCTGCCAAATCTTTTTAAATGAATACCATCACTAAAGAGCAAAGTCCACAGGCTGCAAAATCTTTCAAAATAATACTATCACTAAAGAATAAATTTCACAGCCGAAGGCTGCAAAATCTTTTTAAAATAAAGGTCAACGGCAGCAGAAAAAATTATAATAATATTATTATTAATATACTTAAAACTTTAGGGGAGCAACATCTACATTCGAGAAAGTCTAGTACGGTTTCCGTACCATTTATTTTTCATTATAGAGCTGGGACAACAAACGAAGGTTATGAAAGGTAATTTAAATATTATATTTTTTCACATTAGAGCTTCGACAACAGCCGAAGGCTGCCAAATCTAATGCATGTTACGGTAAAAGTAGATAATGAGGTGATTGTGTACAATCACCGGTAACTGTATACATTTACCGGAGTCTTTGGTGAAAGTAGGAAATAATCTTTAAAAATCCTCTATTTTCTACTTTTACCGGTAATTGTATACAATCGCCAGAGGAGCTTGGTGAAAGTAAGAAATTCAAATTTCAACGATCGACACGCAAGCCCAGTACCTTTTTTTATCACGTGCATGTGTGATCCCGCTATCAGTCTGCAGTGTTGATTCTTCGAAAGTGTTTGTATCCTTTTTTAGCGAGCCGTTATCTTTGTATTTTTTAGTGATCTCTGGGGGGAGGGCGTTTATCTCAAGAATGGTGCAAGAGGCATGGCCGATCAAAACGTTTCCTAACCTCTCGGGGGGGGGGGCGTTTATCTTAACGCTTATATTGATAAAATAATAAAGAAAAACAAAAAAAAAAAATAAGATAAACGCCCCCCCATGTCTCGATTAAACTCTTGCACCATTCTTGAGAATAATTTCCAATTATCTACTTTTACTGTAACATTAACATAAACAACATTCAGGTTAAAGAGTAATAAATAAAAGCCTCACTTCTTGAAAAACTATTTGAATTAGTTGTTTTTATTTCTTCTTTTCATTTCATTTTCTTACTTTTACCTCTGGTCCTTGGTTATTGTATACAATTACCGGTAAAAATAGATAATTGAGAGTAATTTCTTACATTCACCAGTGACTTTGGTGATTGTATACATTTACCGGTAAATGTATACAATCACCAATTATCTACTTTTACCGTAACACATATAATATTTTCACTAGAGAGCTGTGACAACAACCGAAGGTTATGAAAGGTAATTCAAATGTTTTTTTTTTTCACATTAGATCTGTGACAAAAACCGAAAGCTGCCAAGTCTGATTCAAATAAAAATAAAAAAATCTAGGGAGCTGCGACAACAGCCGAAGGTTTTCATAGGTTGCCAAAGGTAATTATTTTTTTCCACTATAGAGCTGGGGGGCCCTTAAAATATTTTCACTCGAGAGCTGTTACAACAGCTGAAGGCTGCCAAATCTAATTGAAATAATATATTCCCTGGAGATCTGCGACAACAGCCAAAGGCTGCCAAATCTGCCAAATTCCTAGAATAAAGGAAGATAAAGTTTAGTACGGTTTTCCGTACCCTTTATTTACGTTACGAAAATAATCCCAATGGTTCACGAGATTTATGGGGACTCGATAAATCCCAAAAATAGTGTCGATAAATACCAAAAAAATAGTGTCACGCTCAGTAGAAGTGCGTTCATTATATCTTTTCGATAAAATTATCGAAGTCTGCTAAAACTCCCTTTTACTTAAGAATAGTACACGCACAATTTTGAACTTACAACATCTGTCACTCCAGCTACTATGACAAAGCCCAGAGCATAGGAATAATGGCCGTGAAGGATGAAAGACCCCAACAATGGGGACATACATATGCGGGACATGCAAAGCAAATTGGGGACCGTCCAAATGTTTTCTCTCTGAAAAAAAAGCTTTTATTAGAGACTGATAGGTTCTACGGACCAAGTTCACGGGGGAAAAAAATCGTACTAAAATGCATTAGCTTTCCAACGACAATATCCACCATTTTTTTTTTTTTTACAGAGAACTGTTGATCTCATTTGGTTTACACCAGATCCTTCTGGTTAAGACTCATCGAATCAAATACTAGAACAAAGCAAAGTAGATCCTATATTTTTTCGTGTCAACCTACTTCTAAAAAGAAACAGATTTTGAAATATTTTCGGATTCCTCCGCAAATTTAGCGCTATTTCTATGGTTAATGCTGTCTACAAATCATGACAAATTTGACGATTTTTTTTTGTTAAAGAGATTGGGAAAAGTTTTGACAACCATGTCTAACTTGTATGAAGATTTTTTTATATTGAATTTTATTTGTTCCAAGTGTTTCGGTCATACATTTTCACTCCATTTTGACTTAATTAAATAGGTAACCCTAACAGCGAAGTATTTGCCATGTTGGATACACTAGTTCCCGTCAGATCACTGAAATTAAGCAACGTTGGGAGTGGTGTGCATTCGGACGGGAGCCCACTTGGTGTGGGATCCTATGTGAGCCACAGCACGTATCCTCCGCTTTATCGCAGTGCAGTCAGCCTCAAAAAGATAGCTCAGTATCTGTTTTTGACTACAGCGAAACCGCAGGTTAAGCTATACCTTAGTTAACCTAGTTCCCCAGCTGCTCTAAAATGAACATTCCTAATATGTTTCTGTCTCTAACAGCCATAGCCGCGTCGATCGCAATGTTTCAACTTACCTCAATAACTTCTTCCATTTTTTCTTTCATTTTAAGTTTTGTTTCTTTAATATCATTCAAAATTATTTTTCCTTGATTTTTAATTTTCAATCCTGTGTTTTTAATTTTTGTATGTTTTTCATGAAACACATCTTTAATTATAATCTTCTGTCTTCTACCAATGGACGTATGTTTACTATTTTTTGAGCAATATGGTTGTATATTTGTATCTCCACTATAGTAATATGTTGAAGGTATTGGTCGTATAGTAGATTTTATATTCAAATGTTTTAGTATCCATTTTGATTTCAATTTATTCAGATGATGAGACAAACGAGAATGAATGTATGACACAGGTAGATTACATACTTTGTTGTGATGAAATATTTTCTGAGATAAATACAGGGCCATAATTTGAAATCTGAAATAAAAAACGTTTTTTCGTATTGATGATTATGTTTGAGATAAGGGCAGTTTAGGTTGTGAGGGTCGCGTTGTGTGTAGGACTGTATGCGGCAATGGTCGGTTGGTCCTTTTTTTACCTTCCAATTCGTCCCACGACAACTCTCGAACGCCTTGCCCGAATTTGATGAAACTTGGTGTGGGCAATGGGCTTGTATTTCAGTTCACAAAATTACTAGTGATGTAATTCTCAGTTAAAATAAATGAATGGGTATAGTAATTCTGTGAACCGTAGACCTCACTCAAATGTGGAGTCAGCATAAGGCCCCCGGGTATCCCAAAGTAAAACTAGTTAACTCTATTAATCTAAGGAATGTCCATACTAAGTTTCATGAAAATTGAGAGCTATTAGGGAACGAACATATAGACTTTTGAAGAAAAATCGTGAAGTAAAAATTAGACCCAACTTCTTTCGGACAATGAAATATGTACACCATGAATATATATTTTTAACATTTACCTTGATTTGTCAACGCAGATAAAACAATGTATAAATACCTATCCACAAAGCAGCCCAAGACACGTGTTTCGTTCTTGTTTGAATTCATCAGTTAGGCACAGCTAGGAATTGAACCCGGGACCCTTGGATTTGAGAGGCAGAGACTTAACCATCAAGCCACCAATGCTTGGTGAAGAGATACGGATACAATGTAACATTTAAATAATCCCTAACCCAAAGGGCGGTTATTTCACCGAACTCAGTGAGTGTTTGAAATGTCCACAAGATCGCAGCATATTATCTACGTATCTATTTTTATGAATCCAGCTTATATATCGTCTAGTTTTTCATATTAGGACATTCGGGATGTGTTCCAAATTGCCTGGAAGCATTACTAAACAACGAATTTAAGTGGGTTAGGGATTATTTAAATGTTACAATGTATCCGTATCTCTTCACCAAGCATTGGTGGCTTGATGGTTAAGTCTCTGCCTCTCAAATCCAAGGGTCCCGGGTTCAATTCCTAGCTGTGCCTAACTGATGAGTTCAAACAAGAACGAAACACGTGTCTTAGGCTGCTTTGTGGATAGGTATTTATACATTGTTCTATCTGCGTTGACAAATCAAGGTAAATGTTAAAAATATATATTCATGGTTTAGATCAATTGTCACTAAATGGTTCCACTTAAATTCGTTGTTTTGAAATATGTACATGAAAAGTAATGAACATCTAACAAGAACAAGAGGATCGTAGCTATGTAATCTGAGATATTGCTAAATTTCGCAAGTTAAGAAGAAATCGATTCCATTATTCAAGGTCGACATGGTTACAGAACAGCAATAATCTAAGGGCACAGCTGCATACTTATCTTATAGCATAGCACGCATGTCCTTATGGGAGTCCGCAGATTTCTCGATGTCCGCTATGCAATAAGATCAGTAAGTATGCGGCTGTCTGCAAGCATCCTTAACAACCATCTATAACAATGATGTGAGTAGGAAATATGGTTGAGGTTGGTAACGTGCACATTTTGTTTTATTCTTCTTCCTATACTCAACCAAAAATATAATTCAAGCATTCTCTTTCTTTCTTTATTTTTTATTGGAATTGGTGTTCATATCATCAAATTATGTCCGTGTAGGTACATGTAGTCTAACCTTACTTACCGTACTACACATTGATCATCAGAGTAAACTATGGCCAGAAAAAAATGCACCATGTTCTTTCTGACACTGCCAAATAATGTCTCGTTATAATACTACTACAAAAACTACCAACAACGCGCCAAATTGTTCCTCATGTCTCAGTCTATTTTTACTGGGGACCCACCAGTTGGTCTGCCTCAAATAGTTCCACAAATATCTGGGATTAAACGAAATATAGGTATCCCAGTAAGATAGCTTCCGTTTGCAGCGGGCGGTGAATCGATATAATTTGTTCAACCTGCTGTTACTACACACTGGGAGGAATTAGAACATATTCTATCATAGTTCCTGCCAAAAGATCTAAATATTTTGGGTAATCCCATATTAAACCATTTCCAAACCTAATCCAAAAATAGGGAGAACAGGTAACTTTCAGAGGAGCATCATGACTGCAACAAGTCATGATGCTCCTCTGTTTTAGGCATTTGAGGTAAAAAAAAAAAAAAAAAAAAAAAAAAAAAAAAAAAAAAAAAAANAAAAAAAAAAAAAAAAAAAAAAAAAAAAAAAAAAACTTCATCGACCTACAAGTTGATTGGAAGTCAAAATCAAGTGAGGCCGAATAATATTCAAACTGTGGGCGTAAATATGAGGAAATAGCGAGTAATGAAAGATTTGTCGAATTTCTAAAGTGTGCAATAATATTGAAATACTGAAAGGATAGCAAGATCCAGGCAACTACTAGCTGATATAGCCTTATCCAAACCGGTGACTATTTTCAAAAAGAATTGGGTTAATTCTCAGGTTACTGATAAGGGATGGGTAGCTCACATTCACATTTAAATGTTTGCTAAAGATTAGATAACAAGAACTGACTTACTTTACAAACGTAACGGTAATTTTTATTATCTACACGACTGCATTGGATTTTATTTTATCAAATAATCCAGTTATCATAAATTAAAATAATTTAAATTACCTTTACCTACTTTATATTTTTTATCAGTGATTTTTTATTATCTTCCCGATTTTCAACTGTTTACTTTTTAATAAAGGAAAACATGTGGATAGGTATCTGATTCTTACAGTGTTATCAAATTCGAAATATATTTATTTTCCTGTTAAAATAATCAAGCGTATTTTTTTAAAAAAAATGAAATTTAAAATTAACTTTGGACATGGTTTGCAAAAAACTGTCTAAACCATAATCTATTTTCCAAATCAGTTGTAAACAATTTTAAGAAATATATTTAAAAACAAGTTAATTAAATTTGACGAAAGAATTTACTTACGATGGACGTTGAGTAATAAGAACGCCTGTCCGGTTAGATTGAACCAATTTTTTACAAAGATGTTTATATTTTATATATAGTGCCCGTTTGTCATATTTTAAAGATTTATTTTTTAGTAGATTGTAGTGGCAAACTCTTTTCGTGGACTATTTTTTTTTAAGGAAGTAAAATAATTAATTAAATCTATTGGTAATCGGGTCTGCAACTGGGGAGGAGTGGGTCCATGTTGGACGGTTGTACATACGCATTAGAGGCATGGCCGTATAAACGTTTCCCAACCCCTCTAATTGGATTAAAATTGGTTTAAAAAAATTGAGGTGTGGCAGACATTCCTCCCCGGTTCCAGAACCATAGGTAATCTTCTTTCCGGTTAAAAATATTTGTACAAAAAATTTGGCAACATTGTTTAGTTATCATGAAAGAAAACAAGTGGTTTTGACTTTTCTCTTAAAAGAAAATTATTTTCCCGGATATTAATCATTGATTTTTCATTGAACATACATTATTTATTAGTTAAATGTTCGCTAATACTTGTAAGAAGATCTTTACAGACTAATAAATGAATAATGCAGAAATCTTCTACTGTAACAAAGGACCCTTAAACTTGGTGAGTGGTATCGTTTTCTGCTGATTTGGTTTTTTTTTTTTTTTTTTCTTGTTGTACCGTGTTTTATTTAAAACATGATATCTGGGATTTGTTAAAACAGAAGCTCCCTATCAAAATAGTATTTTAAATTTCCCATAATCACGCAAATGCTTCCTAACGGAGATATGGAAATAAGAGAAAGTCAAGTAAACTACAGAGGTGAGTTCAACCCAAAGTTTTTTTTGTTAATATTTTTAAGTACGCACAGTATCATTTCATTGAAAAAAACGTTTAGTCATAGGGTTTGCAATTCTTTTTTTTTCTTCTTCTTAACTTCTATTGGTCATTCGAGACTGGGTTGGTTCGGAAAAAGGAAGCATCACGAGGGCGCGAACCTACGTGGTTACGCATTTATTAAAACCTCGCTGGATGTTGATTGACTTCAGTGATGTAACGAGTGCTGGTCGTCCTCACAATGGCCGGTTCTACGCACCAGGACGACTTCGAACTCATACCAATAAAGTTCCAACCAAGGGCCACCAAAACCGTTTCGGTAACTTCGTATCAACTCCAAATCCGGAGATGGGGGAAATGTTATTTTTGGGAGTAGCACCGCTTCAACAATAACAACCAAAACTGGTGTATCCATTGTGCGTGTAAACGCTGGCTTGCAATTTTTTTTCTCTGCCATAATTTATAAATTTCGTAATACCAAAAATAAAATATTCTCTCATTCGTAGGTAATGTGGTTGAATTTGTTTCCCAATCGAGCACACACACTTTATGAAAGGTAGAACATTTTTAACCCGACAGAAAATCGGGTACCACCGTGATGCAAGCAGAATGGATGCATACTAGGCAATGGCGAGTTTTAGCGCAAGTTAAAATTTAGTTTTTAACTCGGCATAGATTTCGGATGCTAAGAAGAGTCTGCAAGACCACATGCTAGAGTTGTAGTCTAAATACATCTGCTTTTGAAAACTTTGTTGCCAGCTAATTATGATGGATGATTTTTTTTCTCTCAGGCACACAAACACGGAAGACAAGCGGAAAGAAAAGAATTACAAAATAAATTTGACGAAGCTGTTTTGGAACATGAAAAGGCCGCGGAATATTTGATAGAAGCTTTAAAATTAACAAATGTTACCCAAGCTGTACAGTCATTGACTTTACAGTTGGAGTATCATAATAAACAAAAAGACATTGTTCAGTAAGAAATGTTTGGAATTTACCTTTTTAATGGAATAGGTATATGATTTGGGTCAAATGCTACTACTGACTTATTTACTTTACGTAAAATGTCAACGCAGGCGTATATTCTTGCATCTATTGCAAATTTACTCGAGGAAAACAGATCATACTTGAGATTGTGGATGTTACTTGAAGAAAATAGATAATACTTCTTAGGATTATGAGAAGTTACTTGAGGAAAAAAAATCATACTGGATATTGTGAGAAGTTACTTGAGATTGACATTATCTCGGGCCGAGAGAACTTGAGCTAATGTAGAAAGGAACTATACAATATTATTTTCTCACACACATCTTGTGATACGTAGTTATTGTATTAATTGATATGGTTACAGGAGCATCATCATCTTGTTTAACAGCCGTGGGTCTAGTTTGCAACAACACGCCATGAGTTCTTGATTCTAAAGAATCCTTACGGATAATGCAGTAGCTTCTCCTTGCTTTCTGCAAGGGTAATGGAAAAAATATCGTTTCCGACCCTGCCCTTAGTCGCCTCTTACGACTGGCATAGACTTGGATGCCTTGGAAATTTTTTTTTGTTAAGTCCCCCTATCCACAGGGGACAAAGGGCGGAGATAGAGGGGCCTGAAGTTATAGGAGCACATGTCAATTATTAGCTTCTAAGAAAATTGGATAATGTATGACGAAGTAAAATAAAATTTGGAAAAAAACTCACTTGTTTTCACGTTTCTTCCAGATTAAAGAAGGTGCAATATGAAATTAGGAAGAAGATAGCTGAACATCAGATTCAGAAAACAAAACAAGAGTTTCAAAAACACATTATGACGTCTTCGAGTGAGGATAATAGCAATGAAATACAGAAGGCTATCTTCAGGTCAGTGTTTTACCCTGAAAAGATTTGAATTCTTTGAATCAATTGATGTGTAATAACCACTAGACCTCGAATTCTATATAGGAGTTCAAACAAAGTAGTTAAATCTGTAAATCACAAAAAAATTAAACGTTAAATTATTATACCCCCCCCCCCCNACACCCCCCCCCCCAAAAAAAAAATGAATTTTGGCATCAGGCCGCTACCCCTAGGTTGGGAAGCTCTGATTTAGGGCAGTAGAAAAAAAATATTTAGAGCACTAGTAAAATCGTGAAGTTAAACAAAGACCTAATTTCCTTTAGTCCATTACGTGGAGGGAAACCAAGATTGTATGCCCATAATGGGGAAGTCATAAAATGAAATCCCCAAAATTGATTTATTATTATTTTTTCCCTTTCAGAACAATGGAAGAAGCTGATAGTCTTTTGGATTTATTAATAATTAATAAAACAGACATTCCACCCTCTTCATTACCAGAATCGACTGCATCTCCTTCATCAAATACAACTCAAAAAGCAATTGGTACAAAGTTACCAAAAACGGAAAAAAATGTTCTAGAAGAATTACACACAATTAATATTCAACTGAAAAAGCTAATCAAACAACTCATGATAGAGCTGAGTGAGAAAGATAGTCAGATAGCAAAACTAAAAACAAAATTGAAATATTACGAGGGCTCTAACATTAGTGCCCCTTCTGATGTTTGGGAATCTCAAGAATTGAATTTAGAAACGAAATAGTATTTAAATAACATGGTAATTATAAGTGTTAAAAAATATTTATTTTTAAATTAAATTAAAACAAATACTTACCAGAAACACTGTTAATAATTATTAACATTGACACTACAATCGAATCATTCGATTCAATCGAGTCGAAGGATGGAGGGTGACTCTATCCTTCGACTTTAGTCACCCATCATCTGGACTGATGTAGAATCGACTGATGTTGAATCAAATGATTCGAAAATAGTTTCAATGTTCATAATTTTAAATAGTGTTACTTGAAGTGTTTTGTTTTAATTTAATTTTACTTGCCAACGACAAAATAAATTCTGAAATTGAAAACATATTGAAGTTTAAGAAGAGCTACCCTGTATCTCCAAAATGCCATGTTTTCAGTAAACGAAAAAAAAAAATTAATATGATTATTTCGCTGACATAGCTATCATTCCCAAATTTAAAAAAAGGAGGCGAACCCTCGTTTAAAAACAAAACACAAAGGAACAGAGATTCCAGGTGTCTACGGACAATTCTGGTGTTTTTTGACAATCTGAACATACGGGGATTCACTATAATCGATTATTGCAACGAATTTTCTATTTCAATGCCTTTACAAGTTTCAGCTGGAAAAATCAAACTTCTCACTGATTCTATCGATACCAAAACCGAAAAAATGGGATACAAGGTACTTCTTTGTGAACGAACCTATGTTACATGTGTGGGGTTGGACGACATGTCACACACAACACATTTATATCTGTCCAGGTCGATACAATTTGGACCTATGGAAAAAAAACAGTGTTACCTAATTGCTGTTTTTTTTTCGATCAATGAGTCCGAACCTTTATTACGTGGATGGGATAACTTCTTACTAACAGCCAACTTTATACTAAAGTATAAAGTTGGCTGTTTTAGTGGGCATTCAACCTTATGAGGACAACTGAATAGCCGTTATTGACGCATGCGTCGAAACGACAGAGATACTAGCTTAGCTGACCTTCTTCGTTGAAAAATAGGTGCCTATAAAATTCTTGCTCCAAAAATCAAATTTTGCTTCCAAAGGTAGAGATTTTTTGGTTTACATGGGAAAAAAATCTGGCGATCTTTTGCTTTTATCATTTCTCGTTTTTCTGAGGCTTTCTTTTCTTTCCGTAAAAACGAAACCAATTCGTGACCAAAAAATAAAGTTTCCATGCAAACAAAAACCAAGGAAAGACACTTCATGTTGAAAGAAATAAACGCCTCCTAATCTTGAGGAAAATTATATAAAAAATAATATTTTATTAGCACTGTGACAAAAGAAGTATAAAAGGGGTTAGTATAATGATAGTGAAATAAAAAATGCGACGGCCCCGTGGCCCAGTGGTCATCACATGAAATGCACTAAGGAGACGCTGATTTGATTTTCGCCTAGGTCGGAATTTCCAAGATTAAAGAAAAAAAAATATTACTTGGAATATTTTGATTTCTTTACACATGCGACCATCCTCGTTCTTACGATGGCAGGTTCCACGCCACAGGATAACCATAACCAAGGGGTTGTTGTTGTAGCGAAAACACATAATCAAATTTCCTCTTGTTCCTCGTCTCCCTCCAGTTGAAGGAAGGCAGCAACAGCTTTTGGTTGTAACCACAGATCCATGACTGTCAGTGTTGTGGGTCTCAGAGGGCAGTTAAAAAGGTGGTCTGTGTTGTGTGGTGAGCGTTTACAGAGTGGACACTCATTTGGTATTGTGGGGTCCAGTCTATTCATATTAAGAAGTTTGGACCAGCCTGATCGTAGTTGGGATAGGTTTGACCGTATTCTTCTTGGTAGCTCTTCTTCTTCGGGTGATATGGGTGGTGGTGTGGTGTGCAGCACACGATTAGGTTGGTACTGCTGAATCGTGGTTTCAACAGTTCTGGTATGGATTTCCTAGTTGCATGCTTTGATTTGTTGTTGGTCCAATGGAGGATTTTGGACTAGATTAGTTATCTTTGGTTTGGAATGTATCACAGTTTTACGTATTTGACGTGGGGGTAAAGGTGCTGTGACCACATTATTGCATGGGTGATTGTTTGCATGACAAGTAACAAGATAATGTTGTGTGATGAGATCATTGTGTGCTTCAACTGGTAAGATGTTTGTTTCTCTATGGAGATGATCTTGATTTGCCATGAGGTGACAGCCGGTAGAAATGCGAAGCGCAGCATTTTGGCAGGTCTGTAATTTTTTCCAATTGGTCTTGCTGAGTTGAGGTGACCAGATTGGTGCGGCATAATTAACAGAACGATTAATAGCTTTGTATGCAATGAGCATATTTTCCTTTTCTTTACCCCAGGTGGTGTCTGCTATCGATTTCAACAAATTGTTCCTGGCTTTTAATTTGTTAGTAGTTGTTGTGGTGTGGGCGGCAAATGTAAGCATAGAATCGAAAATTAGACCCAGAATTTTGGGGGTTTTGATTGTTGGGAGACGTTGGTTGTTAATACATATATCTAGTTCTGTTCCTACTTCTTTAGTCCACGTTGTAAAAAGTGTAGCTGTGGATTTTTCAGGTGAGAGTTGTAGGTTTCTATTCCTGAGCCAGTCGTGAAGTATTTCGAGGTAATTGTTAACATTCTCTGTCATTTTAGTGATATCATTACCAGTGGCTAATATTGTGCAGTCATCAGCATAAGATACAAGTGTGACGTCGTTAGGGGGTTCTGGANTTTCCCCCCCCCCCCGGGCACCCCTTGTTTCATTTTTCTACAGGTCGACTTGGAGTTGCGGAATTTGACAAATGTTTGTCTCCCGCTGATGTAGATGTTCAGCCATCGTTTAATTTGCCATGGAATGTTGGTGGCCAGGATCCCGCTCAGCAATATGTCCAATGAAACTGTATCAAAGCACTACGCATGTCAAGTGCCACTAAGATGGATCTTTGGCAGGGTTGATTCTGGTTCAGTCCATTGAATATCTGATTGTGAAGTTGATGGAGAGCTGTCGTTGTACTTCGCATTTTGCGGAAACCATGTTAGTGGTTGGCGAGATCTATGTTCCCAGTGATTACAGGAAGTAGAATGGTCTCAAGGAGTTTGGCTACCGGTCACAGTAGAGAAATTGGCCTGTATGACTTCGCCTCATCCATATTTTTTCCTGGTTTAAGGATTGGAATTATCCTTAAATCCTTAAACCGTCTTCCATATATTGGGAATTATTAGTGTTTGGAGAGATAGGTTGAGAATTTTTGTCAGGAATGCAATAGCATGTGGTCCTAGGTGCTTGATCATAATAGGTGAGATTTGATCAGGTCCCATAGCTTTGGAAGGCCTGATGGTCTTGATGGCCTCCGCGACATGATCTCTGGTAAGTTCAGGTAGTTCAGTTTTGTTTTTGTTGTGACTAGAGTAATTCTGAAACTGCCTTTTTGTATTTCTGCCTGCTTTATCTCGTTTATATGGATGGGTGGTGCATTGCCTATTGAACATCTGTGCACGTTTCCTAGAGTCAGTGTAGGGTTTGTCAAAATGAATGACATTATTTCTTGGTGCTGTTTGCTTGTTCATAAGTCCTTTGGTTGTTTTCCACAGGTTTTTCGGTCCCTTGTTGAAAGTGGCTTCCTTCAAGTGCTCCAACCATTTGTTATTTTTGTATTTGTAGACGGTAATCTTGGTGTTCAAATTTTTTATGCGTGGGTCAGTTGGATTTCTGGTCCTTAGTTTGTCTCTTTCAGCAGCCATCTTGACAGCCTCTGTTGGGAGGTTAGGTTTAATGAGGGGTATTCTTCCTGAGGGTATATGCAGCTGTCTCCCTTTTTTAAGAATTCTTCTAAATGTTAGTTCCCCTGATATAGCAGATGATGGTGTTGCAACATTTTCAAAGCATGCTTCGGTGAATGATTGGAAGCTTTCCCAATCTGCTTTGATGAAATTAATGTAAGTTTTATTCTCAGATTCTACAACAGTTACAGCTCTACTAATTGTTAGTGTGATGGGTAGGTGATCAGAACTCAAATGTATATCTGTACTCCAATCAATATTAGGAAGCAATGTGGAACATGCAAGTGTCATGTCAGGAGGTGAAATGGTATAACCAGATATCCTGGTAGGTGAGTCTGGAAGATTGATAACTCCATAGTTTGAAATATCTATTTCATCCATCAGGTCCTCACCTTGTTGATCTTGGTTTAAATTTGAGTCCCATAAAGTGTGGTGTGCATTGAGATCTCCAGCAATGATACAGTTCTCAAGATCAAGGAGATGGTTGATGCTAGTTTTGTATCCACTTGGACAGCTGCTTGTTGGTGGAATGTAAACATTTACAATGTTTATCTCGGTAGTTCCTGAATAGACTGTGATGCACTGTTGTTCTATTACTGTATCTGTGTTTAGTGGAGTTGGGAGTACTGTGATCTTATAGAGGATATTCTTATCAATGATAAATGCAAGTCCACCACCCTCTTTGTGAGTTCTGTCATGTCTAACTATTGTGAATCCATTTTGTGTAAGAGGGAGCTTAGATTTTTCAGAGAGTTTTGTTTCCTGTATGGCTGCTATTTTTATGTTATTGTCATTCATATATTTCAAAATCTCATCAATTTTGTTGTTGATCCCATTGCAGTTAAATTGCAAGACTTTGAGTGAGGGATCAGTTGCAGCAATATTGGTTCTTCCTTGGGTTGTGCTATGAAGGCAGCATGTACCGGTGAAAGTAGTAGTCCAGTCTCTACATGATTGGAGGTTGGTACATTTTCGCAGGTGGCACCATTGATCACATGAGTTGCATTTGACAGAGATTGCGTTACGATGTAGTTCTTGGAGGCACACTGAGCAGTACCAGATGTTCGGACCAGGGTTGGACTCAATACCAGCCATTAGAAGAAGAAGTTCGAGCAAAGAAGCTGCTCCACATATGAAAAGGGGATAGTGTCTGGGAACGTGAGGTTTCTGACTTGTGTTTCCGAAAGGTGATGGTCTTTGGCCGATTGATTTCCTGGAGGTCTTGTGAGGGCGTCCAGCATCTCTCTCGGGTCGTCCTGGCACGTAGATCCAACCATCTTGAGGACGAACCATCTTTAACCAAGGGGTATCAACTTCAGATCAATTTATTTCCCACATTTTTTTCAAAGCTAAACGTGAAAATAGCGCGATCAGTTAATTTTGAGGCAAAAACCACTACTACAAACCTGTGATTACTATTGAGTAACTGAGGTAAATGTGATTTTTTTTTTTAATGGGGACCTGAATAAAAATAATACCCACACTTTTGTTTTGTAGGGGGTTATGAGGGGAAATTAGAAATTATCTCTCCATGGCTTGTTTAGATGTACCTGTGCAATTTATATATATATAGGCATGATACTATCCGGCCGTTTTAGTTACGGCCGATTTTCCAATGTTTTCTCTAAATTTTCCGAATTTTGGCCAATATCTTAAGATTTGTCGCACCAACATATCAACTCAAAGCGAGAAAGTTTTAGGTGACATCTTTATCTCCATTTAGTACAAAAAACAACAACTCAATACGTTCCTAGTGCAAGCTGTGTGTGATACAAACTCTGCCACGGAGACCACTAAACAATAACAATTTGTATACAGGTGTTTCAAAAGTTCCATCCGATTTCAAAGGCCTATAATGGCCTAAAGAGATGTTTACATATAAAATAAGTTTAAGAATATGGTTCCGTTATACTTCTGGCGGAATCCTGAAAATTGATTTTTATTTTCAAGTGGCTGCTAATGCTAAAAATTTTCAAGGGGTCTAATGGTCATCGAAACTTGTAATTTCGCACTTGAAAAATAGTACACAAATAATTCAATAGATGGAGTCAACATCAGTAAAAGTAAAAAAAAATATACCCGTGTGCTAAATGACAGTTTTTCAAATAAATATTAGTTTTATAATTCGGATCAAGACTTTTAAAACATCCTGTACATGTGATTTAAGTGCAATAATAAATTTATGAAAATTAATATATATTCTAAATATAATAAAAGATATATATCTCAAAAATTATTGTCAAAGTGTAAAATTATAAAACCTAAATCTCAGTCTCAAAGTCAACTCGGGAAAATGACCATATCTTTGGTCGAAATATCTACGAGACACATTTCAGAGAGATTTACTTGTCAAACCATTCGTTCGACAGTAGTCGAACAACAGTGAGGGAAACCGGACTTAAGTCGTAACAGTTAATTAAGGGGAAGTAACCATTACTTGAATAAGAGAACGCTTTTCACTGGCTCCTCAGGAGAGCATGTTACGCCGACTCTCGCTACATAAATGAGATCACACTCGTTTTTCTGGGATGTCCTCTTCTTTCCACAAAAACAAAAACCAATTCGTGAACAAAAAAATAAGGTTTCTCCATACAAACAAAAGCCAAGGAAAAACAATTGAAGATGAATGAAATAACTGCCTTTTTTAAATACAACGAATACAAAATCGTTCACTGGTTTCCATATCAAAACTGTAAGAGTTGAATTTTTCAAAGGTTATGTAATATGGCACGTTGAATACCGTAAGATCACTGAAGTTAAACAGCGAACTTTTACCTAGAGGGTGTCTACGTAGGTTCGCGTCCTTGTGACTGGCTTTTTCCGGCCCAACCCAGACTGAGTGATGTCAATGTAGGTAGTTGGTTTGTAAGTTTCCAGCGAAAGTAGGGCGGAGCTCCGTCTCGAATGACCAATAGATGTTAAAGAGACGTTAACTCAAAAAGATTCGGCAGATTATGAAAAAGTTGAAAATAGAAATTGTCCCAAACAAATTTTGATAATTGGCTAACCTGATAATTTTTTTTTTTTTCAGTCAGAATTCGAACTAAGGAGATTTATATTCAAAATCAAAATTTATAATAAATATTGACCTGATAAAATTAAAGCTTTTGTATGTAGATCTATCTGGGGTATTTTTTCAGCAGGTAGGAAAGAGACACGGTTAAAGTTCAACGTTTTGCTGCACAACATATTTACCCTCAGTATTGATCATATCTTCTGTCCGAGCATACTTCAAATCAATTTGAAATTCATATAATTTAGGTATACAAACACTTTCCGTACATATATAAACTTTACAGTATGACGTCACTCTGATGACGTCATTAATGTTTCCTTTAGGTATTTTTAATTGTAAAAACTTTTCAGATTGAAAATCTTCGTCTTTTTTGTCCGTCAAATATTTAACACTGTCAGGTAATTGAACGGTCCATTTTGATGGAGCACCGTCGGTGCTAATTTTAGTATTCGATGGTAACGTTAAAAGAAGTTTCAGATTAATTGAGCCTCCGTCCGGAGAAACGTGAAACGTTTGATTTTTAATATTTGATACTGACGATGGTATTTGTTTTGAACGTGGACTTGATTGATTTGAAGATAGTTTTATATTGATCTGAAAAAGACAGACGGAAATCACATTGGGTTATTATTTGAAAAACATTCTTAGTCTTCGGGGGAATGTTCAGCCTTTTCTTATTATGTTACGCTTCGTAACACGCACATGTTAGGCCTAATCCCCAAGATATGTGAAACCAACTGCCCCTTCGCCATGGACTTCACAGGCGATTGCTTCTACGTATCAAGTCCACTCGGGAATTTTTTTCCGAGCAAAGATTGCCTACCTTTCATTTCAATGTCAACATACGCCTGTTTGTTTCGACTATAGAGTGACCAATTTCCATTAGACTACTCTAAATTCGCCATAGAACTGACATTGAATCATGCCTTTATCAAAAGTGGTTTATTGTTTCCAAAGCCTGGGGTACTTTTCACAAAATATACCTCAGATGTTAACAACGAACAACATCATAAAATATTCTGGGGATATCCTTTGAAACTGTGGTCCTCTTTGTTCCGAAAATAGCTTGAATTTCGTCGAAAACGTTAGTAACAACTTCGCCATCTAAATATTGTGGAATGCACAATTCCCCCCACCCCTCCTTAAAATTTGTTATATTTTTAAAAAAACGTACTATCAGGAACTCAATCTTTAAGGGTGAGAAATTTTCTTTAGAGAAGGGAATAATGTTGTTACATACAAGCCATGGCCATGAAACACGTTTCCTAACTCTTCTGATTAGGGGGAAAAGTACACATAAAATAGCTAAACAATTGTAAAATCACTAGTACACCTTTGGAAAGTGATTTATTGGTTTGTGCTTACTATTTCAACTGAATTGTCCTTCAAATTAATTTTCCTGATGAGATGATTGTTCGTGTCCGCAACATACAAACTGTTTTCTCTACTGTAAACACCTCCAGGTTCGTTCAACTGAAAAGAAAAGGAAAATGGTTAGTATTCTCCTGCTTGTTTACATCAGCTATTGTCTAATTATCATCATGTTTTCAAATCGATGTTACCAACAGCAAAGATGGAATCGGTCCGTGTGGATGTTACCTTCAAGTAACTTCTCATAATCTTAATTATGATTTATTTTTCACTTTGGCCTTACCTTAACATTAATGGGTAATGTCTTGCAAGATTTCTTAGCGACATCAATTTCTTTAATCTTGTGGTTATAAGAATCAGCGACGTAGACTTTGTTCTTGTCGGTACTCCACGCTACTCCTAATGGATGTTGCAGTTTTACATCCAAACCAGTTCCATCCTTATCACCGTAGGCAAATAGATTCTACAAAAAGAAAAATTGGACAGGTGAAAGTTAGACTCACACATATAGGGTTCCGTACAATTGACATAATTTTTTATGGTGTCAATTGTTATTATTTTGTGTTTTCATTTTTATTCCTTTATAGTCCATTTTATTCATTATGAAGTATTTTTTTGTTTGCCTCTCGGTAGTATGAAAGGGCTTCCGTAGAGTAATTTAAAGTCCATGTCTTCTCTTGAAAAATTCCCTCATTGAAATAAGGTTGAAACTTCTAACTTATTTGGGAGAAAAATATGTACGTAAGAAAAAAGACAGGATAATTTATTGTGTAGGAGGATTTTTTTTTAATGTTCTTTAATTACCATCTGGAGGCAAAAAAGGTACTACTTATAATAAATACTCTATAGTCTAGCATTATAACTTATAATGAATACTACTTATAATAAATAGACTATAGTCTATTCATTATAACTTATATAAATATACTAATTATAATAAATACTTTTATTTGAACAATTTTTTTTTTTTCAATAAAAGTCACTTGCGTTATTGAACGTGGTAAAGTCTGGTTGACCTTACACTCGTACTTACCCTAGGGTCCAAAGCACCACCCACAATGCCACTAACTTTTCCACTTGACAAATTAACACTTCGAACAGCAGAACTTTCACTGTCAGCAAAAAACAAACTGTTGAATGACATTGAATAAGCGAGTCCAGATGGTTGAGCTAATCCGGCCGAACTGGGATAGTCATTGTTTTTATTTTCTTCTCTACCACTGCCAACAATAGCAACACAAGTTCCTGCCTTGTATTGTCTGGAAAAATAAAAAAAAATAAAAATCGTTCAATGGAATCTGCGTAATTTCTGAACAGGAATTTTGCTCTATAGAAAGAAACTGATGTCTCACCTCTTTTTCCACCATTCAGAATTTTTCAAAAACAAAGCCCATATTTGATGAGTTCCCGCCATAGCAATGAACAAAACATTGTCTTCGTCAGCAAAGCAGACGTCCCAAGGTGATGATATGGATTGAGCAGTACCCAAATCACCTCCACTGTAATCATGACCTTGCTTCGTGGTACCAGCCACAGTTTTGACAACTTTC
Organism: Pachypsylla venusta; assembly: GCA_012654025.1. NCBI lineage: Eukaryota > Metazoa > Arthropoda > Insecta > Hemiptera > Aphalaridae > Pachypsylla > Pachypsylla venusta. The sequence continues at coordinate 18,102,757 of CM022878.1, read as the reverse complement.
TTCTTTAGATCGATCTGAAACCAAGAAAAAATATGCATACATATTAGAGTTGTTACGAGGATTCAACCAAAAAAAAAACCCTCCAAAGTAATTTCAATTTGCATCTTCACATACTTCCAGAAAACACAAATCATGATGATTGAGCGCACCCTGTAAACATAGATCTGGATATTTGGGAAGCGCCCTATTTTTACAACTCGATTAAATAAGGTAGGTATAGCCTCCGCGGCCGTTTCACTGAATGAACAACAGCTACTCAGTACTCCCCGAAAACACTATAACACGCCCACCAGCGGACACCGATTCAAAGCGGAACTGGCGTATTCAACGTGATGAAGACCAGTCCAAAAATTATGGCAAAGGAGGTAAACAACATTTGATGTGTTGGTGCTTAGTTTATCTCCCTCTGGAGGTGACCCTATACTTACATCAATGGTCAGTCCTCCTGAATTTGGCGCGGCACACGGATTTTTTTTTAAATAAAGAACTCATTAAAAGATTTGTTTCTTCTCTCTCTTTTCTTTCACGATTCGCAGGAACTTTTCGGAAGCCAGAATCAAAGGTGCAACTTACCTCCCGAATGGCGTGATTATCAGTGTCTGCCACGTATAAAATATTTTCATTCTTAAACACCAAACCTTGCGGTGAATGAAATTTGGCTTCTTCAAAATTTCCATCTTTAAAACCACTAGTTTTCCCTCCAATCAAATATTTGACATTTCCATCCAAATTAGAAATAATAATTCTATGATATCCAGTGTCACTAATAGCGAGCAGATCATATTTTGTGGTCACTTTACCAGGATATTTCAATGGACCAATACCTAAACAGAAAAAAGTGGTCACGACAACATATTCACCTCAGTCAGAAAAATTGTGATTTTTCACATTTTGAGTTTTTCCTCCAAGAGTCTGGTTAGTTTTTAATTTAAAACATTGTTACCAGAATCATCCATTCCAAATTTTAAAATGAAAATTTTAGAAGCTTCAAAATATTTAAAAATTAATAATCCAAAAATTACTACCGCTTTCAATTTGATTAGATACCTAATGAAATGAAGAACGTATGTAATTTTTGGATTGTTAATTTTAAAATGTTGTGAACTCTTGCTGGGGGGTATTTTTTGTGGTCGATTCCAAAGGTTCATTTTTGAAAATCAATATAGTGAATGGGGAATAATTTTTACTTTATAATTTCAAAATTATTTTGTAACGACTACAAGTTTAGTTAATTGATGAGTCACAGGCACTTTTACGACATCTTCTGGTGAACAGCTTTTAATTTAGGAAGGTGTCGTAACAGAAGAAAGTGCTTGTAACTCATCAATTTACTTGTAGTCCATAGAAAATCATTTTAGAAATTATATTTCAAAATGATTACAAACATCCTCAATAATATTTCTCATTTAAATATTTACTATATTCATGAAAATGAATATAGTACGACTGAACCGAGATGTTTTTTTCTTCATTATACATATATGTTTGATCTATATCAATTCTTGATTTCAGTTTCCACAAAAAGTATGAGTATTTGAAGATTTCAGGTCAAAAATGAATTTTAAAGGTAATTTTATTCCTTCGTGTACACAAAAATGTCTCATAAAACTATAAATTTACCAAGTACTTCACAGGAGATTGGTTCTAAGTACAAAGTCCACTAGGAATTTCTTTTCCGACCAAACTATCTTTCGTTTCGACGACAAAATTACCCTGTTTGATTCAACTAAGGACTGTGGACTCCTGACTTAACTAGGTTCAAATGCTGCTAGTCAGCTCTGGCATTGAATCATATCTTTAGTAAAATTGGTTTATGGTGAATTAGGCCCCAGACTTTAGCAGCCAAAAGCAAATATAATTTTTTGGAGTGATTCTTTTGGGCTTCTTTAGTCTGAAAACAGCGTGAAACGTTAACAACAACATAAAGCTTACCAACAAGGGAAGAAGTAACTTTAATTTCTGGTATACTTTTCTTAGATAATACATTTTTGTCTTCTAATATTTTAATTAATTCTTCAATAAAAATAATTAAAAGGTCTTTATGACCTTCCCCAGTAAGATGAAGTACAGGAATAGCTCCTGGCGCAAGAACAATCATTGAAGGCCAACAATGGACATTAAGTTGATTCCACATATGACCCATCTCATCGTTGACAACTGGATGATTGATTTCATATCTATGTACAGCAGCTTCAATATTTGAACTTATTTTTTCATTTGTAAATTTAGCATAATGGTTACCAATGACAACCAAACCTTTCTCCACAGGATATTTATCTTCAATTTCTTTTAAATCAGGTAGGATATGCATACAGTTAATACAACAGTACGTAAAGAAATCAAGAATGACGATTTTATCTTTCAAATGTTTATTAAATGATAAAGGTTCAGTTGTGTTCATCCATTCTTGATCTGCAAAAGAAAAATTAACATATTATTTTTCAATTGGCTGAAAGAAGAGGCTTTACTTCAAACCGATCCATGTAAACAAACCCAGTATTCAAAAAAATAGATCATATTCCAATGAAGCGTATCGGTAGATGCGCGTACGTCAAGAGTAAGCAACTGCCGAGTATATTAACACGAAGCATAGTTTCAAGGTATGAAGACCAATTTTTTTTCTGCCGCGTCCCGATGACTTTTTTTATTTTTTCATTTTATATTCATTTCGTTGTTGTATTTTAATAGATGATGTTCCCCCCAAATACGATGATTCTACATTTTGTTAAACGTGTTTCGCAGACACGTCCAAAATCATGAAAAATAACATGTTTTCATACAGTTTTTTTTCTAATCGAAACTGTCATCAAGCCTACAGCAAATTCTATATGTCGTAAAAGGACAGTTGATGTGTCATTGGAAATGGCACGAAGTAAAGACAATAACTTTGCTATAATCAAAACGCTATACTACAACCTAAACCGCATTAGAAAGCGAAAAAAAGTGGAGAGTGCATTAACATCAAATTTCAAAAATGTCAGACCGTTTTCGAGTTAGAGACAATTTTGTATATGCCATCAATAACTGCAAGGGATAGCGAAAATTTGATAAGAACAGACCTTCCTTAAAATGGAACAATTTTATTCTACCAAAATTACAAAAAGAAATGTTAAACCGTTTTTGAGTTACGACTAAGAACTAGATGCCAAACTTTTTTTTTTTTTTTTTTATTTTTTTTTTANTTTTTTTTTTTTTTTTTTAGAACCTTACCTTTTTTCCAAATCACATTACGGCCAGTAAATGAGTAAATATTCAATTTCTCACTTTTATTAATTTTTTACATCGTCTTTGCGCATATCTCGAGAACGGATATGGTTTCTTACGACACATTTTTCAACTCAGGGAGTCACAATCTTTTTTTAAAAAAAAATCGTAAGAAACCGTTTCTTACGATATAATTTCTTGTTCAGGACACTCTGGGGATCATTTCGGAATTTGTTTTTTCGCTTACCTTATGAGGTAAATTTTGAACCAATTTTGAAATTTGGGTACCGACCGAAAGCCTCTGGGTATGGTTTCTTACGACATATTTCTTAATTTTGGTCAATGCACTCATTCTGGTGTTTGATTTTACCGTTTACCTTATGGGGTAATTTTTGGTCCAAGTTTGATTTTTGGCGAGACTGTAGCATCTAAGCGCCCCGGTCTGGCACACAAGAAAGCGGGTTTTGACATTTTTTTTTATTTTATCATTTTTTATTTTTATCAACATATTTTCTTTGTTGATCTATATATTCAGTTACATAATTCAAATCCATACTAATATATAAATGCGAAAGTAACTCTGTCTGTCTGTATGTATGTATGTATGTTACGCTTTCACGCTTAAACTACTGAACCGATTTTGATGAAATTTGGTATGGAGATAGACTAAACTTTAGGAAAGGACATAGGCTACATTTTATCGCGAAAAAAAGGGGGTTGGAACTATAAACGGCCATGCCTCTAAGGCGCCAAGCGAAGCGGGCGTATTCTGCTAGTATACTATATTGAAAATAAAACAATGAAATATGGTACCCCACTTGAAAACTCATTTATAGGTATTAATGAGTTTGTGTTAAGTGGGGTTCAACCCCTTATAGAGTAGTGGAAAAAATTCACCCCAGAACACTGACCCCACCAGACCAAATAGTCCAAAGAGGAATCCCCTGCGAGGCCAGATTTTGAATCAATAAAACATCCAGTCACACAAGAAAACTCAACTCCGGACCGACAAAATCGAAAGTCCGAAAGGTTAACCATTCTGCCACCGCTCTATAAGGGGCCATAATGTAAAAGAATAATTACATGAAATTTGGTAACGACAAATACATTGATAAAGATAAGGGGAAATTAATGGGGGTGGGACGGCATTCCTTCTCAGATAATAGTATAGATTATAACATAAGTTTGTCAAGCTATGGTGAAAGATAAGACATAGCTCTCCAAATTTCAATGTTTGACATAATGGTTATATCCAATCTCAAGCAATTCGCCCGGCAAGACGTTGATTAATTTTGGGACATGATTGATTTAGCGTCTGTTGATCATAGTCTCGAGCGAGTCCTTTTTGTCGTGTATTGTTGTTTTGTCTTGGTGCTCAAGAGCCTAGTTGGGACCAGACAGATACTATTATTTTTTTTCTGAGCAACTAACCTAACTTAAAATATGATTAATTGAAAGTAGAAGGTTAATTTTCACGATTAAATGGTGGAAAATACGAGAAAACTCATTTTTATATGTTTAATTCACAATTTTATTGCTTGAAAATCGACGAACTTTGGAGAAAGCGCAAGAGTTTTTAGGGAGCGACTTTATAAGAAGAACAAGTTTAATCGAGGCATGGCCGATCAAAACGTTTCCTAAAACATTTAATGTGTAATGTCTCCCAAAGGA
>CM022878.1:18021271-18095857 GCA_012654025.1 Pachypsylla venusta | reverse complement strand
TTTTTTTGTTCAATTATATTGACTTTATTGGAAAGAACAAACATTCCCATTATTTATAGAACACGATTTCATTCATGTGGCTCCATCGATTAGCTTCGCAGTGGCGAATCCTGTCGACCCAATTTTTCAAGGTGTTGTTGGGAGTTTCGGACTGTATCTGACGAATGCCTCGTTGAATATTCAACTTAAGGACCTGAATCGTTTGTGGGTTGTCCAGATAAGATTGATCTTTTACGGTGCCCCACAAAAATAAAATAGAGGAGGAAGAGGAGGAACTTTATACAACACTGATATGCTTGAGACCCTTCCTATGACAGTCTGATTCGATATGGATATTGACATTTTTCTGCCGATATCCGATAATATCAAATCCCTGATATCGATATAAATAACTGAAATATCCAAAAAATATCGATATTTATAGATATCGTTAATATCGCAACATCCCCACCAGTGGGGTCGCGTTGAAAGTGTTACCAGACTGTTTATTGAAAATATTTTTTCCTCTGTGTAAACGGGTGATCAAATATTATAGCAGCCGCAGTATAACTCAATAATTATAAAAATAAAATTTATTATAATGTATTGCAGATTATTTATTCTCCTACAATAAATATTGTGCTTACTTTGCTTTCCGTGTCCGGTGAATTACTGTCTTAACACCAATGTCGTTGGCAGCGATGAAGTCTTGGTGGTTGCAGGGTTCCTCAATATCGGAACAGATCAGAAGATGTGGCATGACACCACAAGAACATGTTTCGTTCTCCGAAATATTCCGTTTCTTTAGGTTCGACTTACATCGTTCCACTCCGTCCCGTACTCTGTTAAGTGGTTTCCAAATATTAAAAGGAAGATCGAAACCCAGCGTTACTCTACTCTTTTAGGTCTATGATTTGTTGATTGACCCTTTCATTCCACAGTTTTATAGCCTCTGTTCCCCAGGTGTTGTGGATAATCTCTGTGATGTTTTCAAGAACCTTTTCCTTGAGTTTAGTCGGACAGGTGTATGTTGATGATTGGCCACTTAGCGTTGACCGATTTTGATGAAATTTAGTATGAAGATCCCATTTGGGGTCAAATTGAGCGACTTAAAATTTTGTCACTGTGATATATAGGGTTCCATGCTATAATTTCGTAACAAAATGTTTTCAAACACAATTAGACCCCAAATGGGACCTACATAAATTTCAAGTCTCTAGCACTCACCATTCTATTTTTATTCAAGATTAATGAAAATTGCGAGAAAGCGGCAAAAACCACCAGGGGTATATTCGCTCTGTAGCAATACAAAGAAAATGAAAATTTACTGTAGCCAGTTTAAACTAGCATATTTTCTATAGAGAGGGGTAGGTAATATTCGATTGCACCCAAAAGTCCCGAGACAACCACACCCAAATATGCATGGATACATTATAATATTTCGATTGCACATAAAAGTTCTGGTGCATAATATGTCCCTAAATATGACACACAACAAATTTCATGTCTCTAGCTCTTACCATTCCCCTTTTAGACTTATCATTCTCTTTTTGGAAACATAACATTCTCTTTTTAGACAGGAATACTGAAAGTCAAAAGCAGCAAAAACCTCCAACAGTATATTCGAATGCACCCAAAAGTATTGGGGCACAATTAGACCTCAAATGGATCTGCATACCAAATTTCATCAAAATCGGTCAATGCTAAGTGGCAAAAGTGGCCATTACGGCGTGCGGCGAATAAACCCATTTTTTTATTCGCTTTTTGGATTCTACATTCTACGTACCTTGAAGATTAAATGAAAATAATTTTGAGGAGGGTTATTTTTTTTTTCAGGACGATTCCAAAGATTCATTAAAAACCAACACATATAGGCTTATTATAGGCTGAAGAGCAAGCAAATTTTAAATAAGAAAAATAATAGTCTCATTCTCATTTCTCTAGTCAGTCATGTACGATAAAATTCACGTGAGTTTGTACGGTAATTCATTTGCGGCAACACTGCTCTCCCCTCCATCATTCTCAATCCGAGAAAAGAAAATGGATTCATTTTACAGTTTTATTTCATCACAAGTTTTAATTTTAATATCATTTCTGATTCGGAAGAGTGTAGTTTGTTTGCGCGTGAAGTGTTTTCATATTTACCATCAAAGAATACTGACTGAAGTGTTTGCGTGTTAACTATTTCTAAAACTGAAGTCCGTTTCTAAAGACTATTACTAATTTTAAATATAACAAGATTAATTCAATTCTATTTTAATGAACTCTTCTGGAAAGAGTTTCTTGTACAGTGTTCGTTGCACAATATCAACTTTATTTACTGTATTTGTAACTGCATTATTAAATTTCTTTTCTTGATAAATTAAATTTGTGTTCCGTTTTTGCTTAATAACTTTTCAAAATGATTCAAGTATTCTCCTCTCTGAGGAGTCTTCTTAAATTAGACTCCATATCTATTGATAACACAGTATTTCGTTTACATTATAAAGTAACAGTTATTCTTCTGGTTACCTTTTCATTGATAGTTACTTCCAGACAATACATTGGAGACCCAATTGATTGTATCGTAGATGAGATTCCTCTCAATGTAATGGATACGTATTGCTGGATATACTCCACATATACCTTACCAAATAAATTGATCGGGCGTGTTGGTAAAGACGTTTTGCAGCCAGGAGTAGCAAGCCACGTTGAAGGTGATGAATTGAAGTACCACAAATACTACCAATGGGTATGTTTTGCCTTATTTTTCCAAGCAATGTTATTTTATATTCCTCGTTATTTGTGGAAAATTTGGGAAGGTGGAAGAATTCGTATGCTTGTTCAAGAATTAAATTGTCCTTTCCTAATGGCAAACAGACCACCTACCAAAGAAGTAGAAGATAAGCGTCGTATGGTTGTTGACTTTTTCCATAAAAATCTTGGTATGCAAGATTTCTACGCGTACAGATTTATTCTTTGTGAATTTCTTAATTTGCTGAACCTTGTTGTACAAATCTATTTCATGGATTACTTTTTAGACGGCGAATTTTCGAACTATGGTTTTGAAGTTTGGAAATTTTCTGAAATGGACCCTGACACACGTACTGATCCAATGGCTCGTGTTTTTCCTAAATTAACAAAATGTACATTTCACAAATATGGTCCCTCAGGAAGTGTTCAAAAATTCGATGGACTTTGTGTTTTACCCTTAAATATTGTCAATGAAAAGATATACATCGTTCTTTGGTTTTGGTTCTGGGCACTCATTATCGTCACAATCTGTCAACTTATTTATAGATTTGCCACAATTATGATGCCTAATGTACGTGTAAGAGTGTTGCGAGCTAGGTGTAAATTTTCATCTTTCAATGATATCGACTCTGTAGGCAGATCTTTTGGTTTAGGAGATTGGTTTATATTTAATCAAGTATGTAAAAATGTCGATCCAGTTATAATGAGAGAATTTACTCATGAATTGTGTAAAAAAATTGAAGGGAAAGAATCAGTTTGATTATTTATTATTTGAAATTTTATGTGATTCTAATTTAGTTCAAAAGAAATCGTTAGGGGATTTTGTAAATATTGTGGCTCCCTGACCAGAGCAATAACAAAACTAGATTAATTCTGTTTTTTTTTCATTTGCAAACAAAGCATTACCTATGTACTTTGTTTCATGCTCGATTTTTATAGTTAAGTTAAAGATTGTTATCCGTCAACGTTCATTAACTAATAACGGCAATATAACGTACAAAGTTGGCCTCGTTTGAAATTTGGTAACTTTGCGAAGATTAATAAAATAACATGGTTATGATGATTAAAAACAAATTACAATGAACATAATGATTTTACATCCTGAAAGTATTATTTCAAGTGGATATTATTCACATCGACTTATTGTTACTTTCCTCGGCCTATATTTTGACTGACCTACACACAGGCAGCATTTTGAACGGATTTTTTTTATTTTTCTTAGGAAATAAAAACTGTTTCTATTTTTAGACCATCTGCTCCTTAATCTAATTCCTACAAGCAAAAAAAAAAAAAAATCACGATTATCAACATTCTACATCCTACTAGCATTTTATGTAAAATAATGTACGGAAACAACTATGAAATTTATAGGTTATAAATTAGGTGAATTTTTCCTTCACCTACAACAAAATATAAAAAGAGAACTGGAAGTGTATACTTATTTATATAGACAATAGTCCGTATTTTGTCCAACATAATTTTCAATATATTCACTAAGTAAGTATAAATTTAATATCCAATAGATATTTACTTTGCAAGAATACATGTTCTTATAATCCTTGAGAAATTGAAATAATTGCTGTAGATAGATACGTTGCGTTGGTCGACAGAATGCCACTTCCAAGAAGTAATACTAACTTGAAATGAAAGCTACATACACTCAAGGATGCACAAGTTATGTATCTGTCCTTAAGAAGTCTTGTTAAATTGGATCGACATTTGTTTTAAAAGTTGTCAAATTTGAAAAAACGAAAATCGCAAATTTTTAGACAGTTTTTTCTTTTCTTTTGTAACCTAAAGAAATTAACTATCTTCTCAAACCCGAATGATGACTTGTAAAGTGACTAAAACTGTTTTAACCCAGTGGTTAAATGTATAGTTTTGTTAATATACAGGGTGTAACAAAATAAAAAATCAGAGAAGGACGCGTCCCCAAATTACAATTTTGCATTTCTTTTTATTACAATTCCCGAGCAGCTTTCTGAATAGGGTACATCAAATTGTATTGTAATTCCTAGTTCATGTTACATGTTAATCTAAATTGCGTTCTGAAACGGTGGAAAAAATCCTTGCCTTGGATGTCGTTCTTGTGCATTTTTCTAAAAAAAAATGAGCACCCTTATTTGACCTACAGCACGTGTGATTTTATGGAACTGCTTTTTTTACACCCTGTATATGTGACTAAATATTTGTTGTAAATATTATTTCTGTAGGTTGTTAAAACATATTCATAAAAAGAAAATGCTTTCTCTGCGTGTGAAACTGAATGTTTTGTCTTTTTTCTGTTTAATATGACAACTACATCATGTGTGCATTATGTACTTACTTGTATTTCAATTTCATATCAACTTTGCAATAACATTCCTCTGACATTCAAACAATCAATTTGTTGCTCAATTTTAATATATTTATAATTATATTTGTACAGTGTGTTGATAAAGTTTGTTCCTCTCCCATCGTATCAGTGTGTTGATAAATGTTCCATTTCTTTCTTTTTAACATTTTTTTTAAAAAATTGAATGATTTTTTTTAAAAAAAAACTCATATTAGGTGTCGAACTGTCAACTACTCGGTACGGAAGTCCTATGCTTTATCGAGTAGTCTAATTTGATTGTTTCTTTTGTAGCGTTGTTCCTCTTAAAATTATCTGTTCTCCCCATTTCGAGTATCATGGTTGGGAAATAGTGGAACTAGATTGATATGAGTCCTCTGGATGGGACTTTTTTGATATGCGTTCCAAATTGTCCTGATGCGTAGAATCAGTCATTATATGGACGACGTAATTTGGTTGGTGTCAACATTATTGATGTTCATACAGAAAGACAGTTCGACAAATAAGTACAAATTTGGTAGAGTTCAGCATATACGATAGATCTCATTTCGTTAATTGAACTAAAGTTTAATTGATATACACAGGACAAGATGACTTTATGAACACTCTGTATTTAGAAATGTTTTACATTTTTGTATTCAATCATTAGCAGTAGACTTAATTATTGTTGATAAAGACAAAAAACGAGTTCATAGCAAGCTACTCACTGAGGTATTTATTGAGTGAGAGTTTGAACTTTTATTAGATTAATTTATATCGTATGATTTATCTGACTCTATCTACCTACACCTGTATGTTCATTGACCATACGCGTAGTAACATATATGGAGACTTAACATTCGGAATTACCTATTGACGTTGTGAAACTATGTACTTGTAGTTCTGTGAATTTTAGACCTGATTCAATGTCCACCATGAGGCATTAGTTGGATGAACAAGACCCCAAAAACTAATCAGCCAATGCTATGAATTTAATTTATGTCCATACCAAGTTTCATTAGAGTCGGACCGTGCGTTCGAGAATTATCGTAGTACATAGGCCTTCACTTCGTTCGGTCAATGCGGTCCGTCTACTTACTGCAGGGTTCTGACAGGCCGCATGGGCCCATGACCTCCAACTACCAGGTTCTTCAATTTATGTCTGTTTTGAGCAAATTGAGTCCATTCTTCTGTAGTGCCCCTAGGTTTCCTTTGATTGTGCCATTTTACAATGTGTCTGTCTTAGGTACAGAAAACCTCTAACCTCGGTCATGATACATTTGTACCATACCTAATTTTGGTTTCTCATCTTTCTAATTCAGCAAACTACATTGCAAATTACGAGAGATAAGAACTACGCTTTGTTTAAAAATATGAGAAAGAAACAATTTTCACGGTGTTAATTTATTTTCAATAGGACATATTGCTATCAATTAGGAGCGTTTTTTTTTTTTTTGGCAATAATGCTGTCTCGACTTTATGCCTATATGATGACAATTCATTAGGTACATGGCAGGGCTTATTTAATTGTCAATTCATAAATGTGCAGTGTATTCAAAATAAATGGCACATATGTGAACATTTTGTAGGTCGAAATTTTCTTTGCCATACTTCGTAAGGTGAAGATAAAGTGATAAAGTTTTTTCCTTGTAGTTTTTCGATTTATTTTTTAATTTAAAAAAAATATTATTAATTATTCATTTGAAAGTATATGTTTATTGTCAATTAAGTAGGTATTTGTTCAATTTATTTTCTCTATATTTTGTATAAAAAACATTTTTTGAATTAATATTTTAATATTATTCGATTACACTATTTTGTATTTTGAATTTATAGTTCGTTCGATTTATGTCATGAAATTATTATAGAATTATCAACAAGGTTCATACATTTATGTATAATCCTGAAATAATATGGAATTTATTTCGTCCAAGGCGTATGGACCCTTTGTGAAACATCTAGCAGTCTAGATCTGACTGAGACATGGCTGTAATGTAATTAAGCATAGTGTACATGTACAATTGTACTCTCCTATAGTAGTCTATGTCACTCTCTGATACATGAAACATTTATGTATAATCCTGAAATAATATGGAATTAATTTTGTCCAAGTGCATATGGATCCTTTGTGAAACATCTAGCAGTCTAGATCTGACCGAGACATGTCTGTAGTGTAATTAAGCACAGTGTACATGTTGTGTTGTCCTCTCCTGTAGTAGCCTATGTCACTTTCCGATACATGAACTATTTTTATTGATGCTAAAAACAATGTTCGCAAAGAAATAAGAAAATTACGTTGTTCCGTTACTACATGAAAGAAGGAAAAACGATCAAAAAAATGTAGTGCCGAATTTTTTGCAAAGATTTTATGTTTTGGTACAATTATAACAACCGTAATTGCAAACATAAGAAGCTGTGTTGTCGTGACGTCAGTAGTAAGCAAGAATATACCTTGCATGCTGAGTAATCATGGCCAAACCAAATTTCATCAAAATTATGTATTCAGCTGTGAGAAACGTAACAGACACAGATATACAGGGTGATTCAGGTTGTTTGTATCAAGGGAATAAGAGTTGTAGAACATAAAAAAAGAATCACTTTTTACAGGTGTGACTTTTTTATTTAGACCTTAGTTTGGGTGTTATCGCTAAAACGTGATTTTTTTGATAAACTCATATCTCCTTTAAAAATGGTCTAATTTTCAACAATTAAAATGGTCTAAAGAGTTAATTTTAAGCTGCATTTATTTAATTTACACATTGACTTTCTCTGAATCAATGTAACAAAATGGCGCCCATTTGAAACTTTCACAATTTGATTTTCTCAAAAGCCACTCCATGGATTAAAAAAAAAAAATTATCTCATTTTTGTAGAAATTAAAACAACTACAAATTTGAAATTTGGCCATTTAATATTGCCATTCTGTTACATTGATTCGGAGCAAGTCAATGTGTAAAACTAAATAAATGCAGCTTAAAATCAGATCATTTTAATTTTTGAAAATGGGACCATTTTTAAAGGAGTTATGAAAAAAAAAAAAAAAAAAATTTTAGCGATACATAAAGGTCACACCTGTAAAAAGTGATTCTTTTTTCATGTTCTACAACTCCTATTCCCTTGATACAAACCGGAATCACCCTGTATAAAACAGATAGTGTACCTGCCTACGTGCCTTTTTTCATTAATGAAATATTTATTCTACAAATCAGTTTTTGACGCATAAATTAACATCGATGAATCAGGACAAAATTATCGGAGTCTGCTAAAACTGCCTTTATTATTTTTAATATTTCATTAATTTGTATGTATTTGTAATGTAGAATCATTTAACGTGCCTTACTGTTTTTAATAATAATTTTAAGTCTTAATTAAAGATAAAGTAGTAGACTTATTTATTGTTATTTTATATAATTTATTATTTCATTATTTACCTAAGTGTAAGGAAATAGATAAGATAATAGTAGATTTTTGTTTACCATATTTACCGGAATGTTAAAACAAAATGTCCGTTTCTTAACCAAAAAGCGGACAATGTAATTTTATCCATTATAAATAGACCATTGTCCGCATTTTGTTTTTTCCGGATTTTTATTATTTCAAACAAAAATCACTTGTGAAATACGGTTTTATAGCTCTGCTCTCGTTGATGAAAAAAATAGTCATATCTCAAATCTCAATGTTGTAAATTTGGGTCACTGTGTATTTTACAGTTGGGCAGATGTATAGCATCTAAAGTTTTCATTAAACATTGAATTCTGGCTTCCATTAAAAAAGATTAATTCATTATTAACATAACACGATGATGGATAAACCTGGAAGTTTCAATATGTATATATGGAGGTACGGAAAGGAACATCAATCGATAGTGAATGACACTTTAGTGTTAAAAGTATACAGCTCAAACCGTACGAGATATCCAAACATATTTCAAAACAGTACCTAAAATTTACAAGACAACTGTCAAATCCACTCTTACTTAATTATTGAAGATATTTAACAAGTTTCTTTTAGTTGGTAGGTACTGGGTTATTTAAAAAATATAGGTGGAACTGTCTTTAACCATGTCATAAGTTGGTGGCGTTAACCGTCAATCTAATGGTCGGTCCACCAAACTGTTTTTAAGATATGATTTTTTTTCTCTCAACTTATTGGTAGATTTTTACTGTATATTATCAAATTTATAGGACTTTGTTTTAGATTTTAAGATTGTAAATTCCAATTATCAGTCCGAAGGAGTGTTTTTAGTACTTTAATATTATTGAAATTTAAATATTACCTTTACTCTCAAAACTATTCAATATTTTCTTGAGAATGTTTCTCTTGTTTGAGTTGGCAAATTAATCCATAAGCTTAGTGCTAGTTCCGTGCTTAATTATAATTTATTTCAAAAATCTCTCTGGTTTGCAAACTGAAGAGGGATAGTACTTTATCTACCTAATTATTCCTTCTTATTTTTTTTAATTTGAATGTTCCCATATTTTTTTCCCTTAGATCCTCTCTCCAAACCGCTATAACAGGTCGTTCGCGCCAATAAAATATTTTTTTTTAATATTAGAAAAACGACATGTTTGTTTAGTTGCATTTTCTATTGAATAATATTAGAGAGCTCTAAAAATATTTCCATTTAGAAAAATATAAAAATTGACAACATCGATTCAGAGTAGTTTAATTAATCATATTTAAATGAGAAATTAAAAGCTAAAAATTAACAATAATTTAAGTTGGTGAACTTTCAACAGTACTCAGATTGTCGTCATCAGACTAGAGCTATGCTAGAACGATAGTTGTGATAGTGTTCGCATTCATTGCTCTAGTCTGATGACAGTCTTTTGAAAGCTTTTCATTTTAATTTTATCTTTTATTTTCTCAAGTTAATATTTTATTTAACTAATTAAACTGGTTCGATATTGTCGAATTTTATATCCCTAATATTCCATTTTTTCTTCTAAACATTACTTAATTTGAATTTTTGTAACAAAATTAAATAATCTCCAAATTTATATTTTGCATTTATTTTCATTTTATTTTGGTTTATTTATTTCTTCTTCTTTTTTTTTATTTATTTTGGAAATATTATAGGTACCTAAAACTATGTAATAAATTAATAAAATTTGTACTTTTATATAAAACTGATATATTGTTGTTGAATTATTACATATCTATTGAATCATTCTGTGGTTAGGGTTACCAGACGATCCGGCTTTAGCAGGAGATGTCCCGATTTTTGCATGAATGCCTGGCTTTTTCCGGCCCAAACCAGTCTGGATGGGTCAATATGTGTATTTGGTTTGTAACTATCTAACCAAAGGAATTATAAAACCTCCGCCCCGAATGACAATTGGATGTTAAAGAAACGTTAAGCCAAAAAAAAGTTTTTGAAGAAAGAAAAAATATATTGTAAAAATGTTTAAAACCGAAAAATCTATTTTACCGTGAAACCCAACCAATGATCAACCTTCTTTAGTAGGTAATTTTTTAATAGCAAAATACAGGTGTAACTGTCCCATTTTGATCATATCTAAAGTTGATGAACTTCACCCCTCAATCTGAAGACCGGTCGGACAAACGGTTTTGACGATAAGTATGTTGAATGACGTAACCTGAAACTCGAACGTCCAATGTGGGTTGCTGGTTTGTAAGATTCCAGCGAATAGAGGGTAAACCCCCGTCTCGAATGACCTATAATTATTAAGGAGACGTTAAGCCAAAAACTATCAAATCCGTACCCAAACAATTATTGCCTATCATTCCACTTCCATTAAAAACACAATTTAATTATTGGAATCTGTTATAGTTCTGTGCATGCTCTACGTAATCATGTCAAGGCCACAAGCATAGCTTAGGCTTGCAATTTAGACTGAGTTGGAACTTTTGGATTGCGAACCAACTTGGAATTGTTGTTTTAGATAATAGTTTTACGAACTCAATAATAATCTATACTTATATAACGCAAGGGCCAGTTGGTATATTGAAGTACTGACTGAGGGCTATATAAAAAAAAAACTATTTGCCAGACAGGATCTGGTGATCAAGTTTAATGAATGAAGGCAGCCATGAAGTTCTGAAGTCTTGTTTTTTCTCGTCACCAAAAAACGGACAAAGAATGTAGGACGAAACGGGGGATTCAGACAAAAACCGGTAGGTGCCCCTTGTCAACATAGGAGGGCTCAGGTGGATGTTTACACCAGATTTTTTATTAAGTTTTGTAAATTCTTTGTCAGCCATCTTGATAATTAATCAATCAATGTTATTTCTTTGATTTTAAAAAATAAAACACAAACAATCATCGGAAATATGTGAATTGTGATTCTGAGAGTAATCATCTGTCCTCCCTTTCTTCTCCAACAATCATGGTTGAGTTTGGTTTTCCTTATGAATACACTTTACATTCTCTTAAGTTTTATTTGCTAAATACCACTATTATTCAATCGGCTTTACTTTACTGGGTGGCTGTAGATAGTCTGAACACATGGAATTGATATTTGAATATGAAAAATAAGGGCCCTCCTCTGGGAAACACTGCCAATCCAACTGTTGAAACTAAACAACTGTCCATGGGAAACTTATGTAAATCCCATTAATATATTGAGTAAAAAAAGAATTGACAATATTATGCTAAAATCGAACCGTGTCCCGTAAACCTAGAAACGTCTTGTAAGCTTTTACTTGTGTTACCATTTCACCCACGGCGGCCGTTGAAAAAATGTGAACCCCACAATATTGACGTTCCAAAATTTCGTGTCCTAACCTGGATGGAGAAGGAAAATGAAAACCCACTGCGTTTTTTCAACATAATCTCCCTTGACTTTAATAAATTATTTACATCTTTTGGGTGACATTTTTATGCCCGCCAATAAATAGTTAGTATCCTTACAGTCAAAAGATTCTAAAACTGCCGACCTGATCTCTTCATCACTCCCTTTTTTTTCACGCTGTTCAGGTTTGAAAATAAATAATATTTGCTAGGGGTCAGGACTGGAATGTAAGGGGGGTGAGATATCTCAGTGAAGGCACACTCACACCTTTGAAATGACAGCAAAGTGGACAGGTTTGTTTTAATGGAGAAATCAAACACATAATAAAAATGTACTCTAAACCTAAGCAAAAATGACCTTTTCTTTAAATTCGGCTTAACGTCTCTTTAACATCTATTCGTTATTCAAGACGGGGGTTTTACCCTCCATTCGCTGGAAACTTGCAAACCAGCTACCCACATTGACCTCACCCAGCCTGGGTTGGGCCGGAAAAATAGCCAGCATTACGAAGGCGCGAACCCAAGTGGATTACATAGAACAACCTCGCTGGACGTTGCTTAACTTCAGTGATCTAACGGGGACTGTTATGGGAGTTTTTTTAGCCCAGGGTCTCTACTGCAGATGATTCTCTATTATAATCTTATAGGTATTAATAATAATTATGTTTCATCTTTGCAGCAGGTTCACCATGATATCCTGGCTGTACTGTAAATGCGACTGTGCCAAGGAGTCTACACCAGGTTACATCAGAACTTTTACCCTCTTCCATGCAATATTTATTATACCATTAGACCTTATTTCATCCTCTCAAAGAATGCCATTTGGTTCTAACTACGAACTGATATTAATGAAATCAAAGGGGAGCGACAAATACTTGGTTATCAAGGTTAAGGCTATGTTCACATGACCGCGCGGTATCATATGAACAAAGTTTGTAGAACTAGTACCGCGTGGTAATGTAGACAATGTGCAACTATTTAGATAGATCTTGTGCCGCGCGTTCATCTGAACATAGCCTTAACAGAGATGGAAAGTTTGAGCTGCTCATGCCCCAAACCATGATTGCACATTACAATTACATGTGGGAAAATAAAAAATTGTATAATAGTTATATGTATGCTGGTAAACTGATCAAAACTCAAAACCTTTTTTATCAAGAGGTTTTCTATTCTCAAGTTGAAGACATTATCGAGGATGGATTTACCAATGTACAAACCACAGAGCTTGGCGTTTTCATTTATTCTTGCGGATCATCCCTGTACAATAGAGTTTCCATAATTATTTTGGTTTTTATTTCATTTAAATCTATCATTAAACCACATGGTGTAATATTACAGCAAATACTTCACGCGTAAAAACCAAAACTTCTCAGAATTCGTATACAGACTGTCTCCTAACATCTAAGATAAGCTGGTATATACTCAGAATTTTGGGACGTGACGTGAGCTTAGTTCTCACAACCAACGCAAACGTCTCTATTTCATTCAATCCGCTGGTTTTTTGTAATATAACTGACCTTCACATCACCCTTCGATTGGCACTAAGTACATAACTGACGTATAATAATAAAGTATTAAGAATCTATTGAGGATTATTGCAACGCCTCTCCCCGCCAAATCCATGTGCTATGATGGCAGAGTTTTTGATAAGGAACCAGTCCTAATTACACCACCTTACACATAGGTGTATGTATGTATACCTAATTAGACATACCTAGGTGTAATTAGTATGATAGTGAACTAGGGTTAATTCGGTCAGACACACTTAGTGAACGGTTATGTCCTGCTCCGACATATTGTAACTCACAAATTGTAATAAAAAATAACGTTGAGTTGTCAAGTTAAAATTTTATACATATATTTATTTACTTCTTCATACCCTATTAGCTGTTTTCCCGTGCTTCGCTACGGTTACGGAATTCAACATTTTCGAGATTGCCACATTAAAGATTCTCTAGAATGGATTTTTGGTGGAACAGACCCCCAGAGTGAGCACGGCTCCTAATTAGAACATTCAATATTTTACTCTGGGATATTATTTTTTTTTACTGCAGAACACCTTCGTATTAAATTTCAGCTTTCGTACTTTATATTTATACAGGTGATTTGACATTTTTAAAAAGTATTTTTGTGTGATTTAGAACAAACAGGACATTTTCCATTATTTTCAAAAGCAGACAGGACAAGCATGCAAAAAGTAGGACATTTCCTGCAAAGCTAGACATCTGGCAACCCTATACATGACTTTGTAACAATTCTATTTTAAGATTAGGTATAATAAACCTGTCTCTACCTAGATAGGTACTTGAATTTGTTTTATTTTATTGATATACAATTATTTTTCTAATGATACCTACCCGCCCCAAAGATTTCTGTGACTGAAAACAACCAGGTATATTGAAATTCTAATTGTTCAGGTCTTCATGGCGCCCGGGGTGTTAGACCCTCGTGTTCTTTACCCTCACCTCTACAAATTCCGGGTACCAAATAGGTCCTGGCTTTTGTTTTAAATTTCTGTTACAGTCAGGAATACTTTCCACGTCAGGTGCAGGTAAACTGGGTTAACTTATGCAGGTTGGGGTAACTATTTATGATTCATGGGGTAGACCTATAATTCTCATCAATAAAATGAATTTTGCAGGGTGTGAAATTGTTGCACATGCACATTAAAGGGAATCATCCTAGGAGCTCTTTAGAGCAGACTTCAATAATAGAGATAAGGATGTAGTAAACTTACAACAATACTTGATATTACGAGTGTTTATAAGTGGGCAAATTCTAATTAGGCTATTAGTTAGATCACTCAAGTTGAGCAACGTAAAGCGTGGTTTTACCTAGTGGGTGATCGCGTAGATTTGCGCTCTCGTCTGTTTTTTCCGGCCCAACCCATGCTAGATGAGTAGAATGAGGTCAATGTGGCTAGCTGGTTTGTAAGTTTCCAGCGAATAGAGGGTAAAACCCACGTCTCGAATGATAAAAAAAAACACTAGCAGCTAGCAGACCCTGTTTCCACGTGGGATCAAGTATAGTGATTCAGAAAAAATGCTATATTGTTGAAACAGTGAAGGTACATTCGGCACTAGTAAGCGAACATTGGGAAACAAAAAAATCAAAAATCTAATGTACATAGCTCGCGAAATTTGAAAATTCATCTATCTTTTTAGCAGACCTCGTATACTCTTGATCTCCTAGTCCACTATACTATACATACATCATCCGAGTCTCTTCTTTCATTCTTCTTTCACTCACCTTTTCCCAATTTTATTTGGGGTCGGCGTTCTCTTCTCTAATTCTGCCCCGCCATAACTTCCTATCTAACGCTTCCTCCCGTCTCCAACCTTTTTCTCTCATATCTTCCTCGACCTTATCCTTCCATCTCAGCTTTGGTCTCCCTCTCTTNNNATATTGTATTTTACTCTCTTTGATGTACCTCATGATCTCCTAGTCCACTATACTATACATCATCCACATATATTGTATTTTACTCTCTTTGATGTACCTCTTGATCTCCTAGTCCACTATACTATACATCATCCACATATCATATTATATTTTACTCTCTTTGATGTACCTCATGATCTCCTAGTCCACTATACTATACATCATCCACATATATTGTATTTTACTCTCTTTGATGTACCTCTTGATCTCCTAGTCCACTATACTATACATCATCCGTCCAGCTCATATTATATTTTACTCTCTTTGATGTACCTCTTGATCTCCTGGTCCACTATACATCATCCATATATCATATTATAATTTACTCTCTTCGATGTACCTCTTGATCTCCTGGTCCACTATACATCATCCACATATCATATTATATTTTACTCTCTTTGATGTACCTCTTGATCTCCTAGTCCACTATACATCATCCACATATCATATTATATTTTACTCTCTTTGTTGTACCTCTTGATCTCCTAGTCCACTATACTATACATCATCCGTCCATCTCGTATTGTATTTTACTCTCTTTGATGTACCTCTTGATATCCTAGTCCACTATACTATACATCATTCGTCTCTCTCGTATTATCTTTGATGTGCCTATAGTAAAACACCTTACACTAAATACAAATAAACATAGCTTTTTATTAATGAAAAAATATATATATTAAATCGATTTAGTAGAAACAGAGATTGTCCTCTGTTTCTACTGAAATGTAAAGAATTTTTACATGTTATATTACTAACAGGTACCGCCTGCCTCTCTAGGCGCCTTCCATCTTCTACGTGGTATCTAAGTCTGTGATACTCTATGACTGATTAATCACAATTGTAAAAAAAAAAAAAAAGAAACACATGATAATGTGGACGTCACAAAGGAAAGAAAACACGGTTAATCAATGATACAAAGTGACAGGTATTTTCGTTACTTGGGGGCTGTTGGTTCAAAGCATGGATTACTTTTTAGACAATATCACATGAGGGAAATTGCGATAAGCAGTTTTGCTTGGTAGAACATATAGGTTGATATTTGTTGGAAGGTCTGCATCAAAGAAGACACTTTTGCCATGTATCTCGAGTGGAGGTTACCAACGGGCGAGGTTAATGCTCGAGGCATTTTCTGCAAAAAAAAAACAAAACAAAAAAAAACCTTTTAGAGCTCAATTTTCCCGTGGTTCTAATCTCAAATTAATCAGGAAAAAAATCCTATCTCAGTTTAAGATTGAACCCGCACCCCCTGGTTTACCAGACGAGCGCGTAACCACCGACTATCGAGTTCTATTAATATTAATTATCGTTGCAGTGATTCGTTCTTCTTTTAAATGCGCCCAAGCTCAAAGTAATGTACCCTGGATAATTCTAACAAAACGAACACATCAGGCCGCCAGACTATCTAACATCATTATTGATTTCCTGGACCACAATACGCCAGAATCAATTTACATAGGCGATCATAATTACATACTAATCTTTACTGTTTGAAGTTTAATACGAATTATACATAGGTAATGCTATATTACATACATATAAATCAGTGGTTGTCAAGCTTTCTTCACGCATCGCCTGTTTTACTATATACACAATATAAATTTGGTAATCGGCCCCAGACTAGTTATACCAAAAAATGTTTTTGATGATGATAGCATTACAATCTACCATATATTGCAAAGCAACAGCAGCAGCGGAGCCTCTCCTACACTCCTGTGACGATTAACACATTTCCCTCTCCTTATATTTTCGGTCGCCAAGTTTTTTTTCCAAGTGACGCCAATGTTATGAGGATTTTTCGTTTTCAAGCATTTTCGACACCGTTATCTGCATACTTATTTTATAAATCTTCCACCGTTTGCCTAATCGACTATTTCCATTGAGCCTGTCAGTATTTCAAATTGGCCCCAAGGGAAGCGATTGACGTCTTTTGAGAATCACTGTCACGCATTATATGAAATCAATCATTTTTGAAAATAAAATCGAATGTCAGATCAATAATTTTAGATTATCAGATTTGAAAAGTCAAGTGATCTCACTTAGTTAGAACTTATTCTCAACATGTTAACGAGATGAGAATTAACCTAGAGGGCATTTCCCAAACCCTCTCACAGTAGATTAATATTTGGTTTCTTTGAATACCAGTATGAATCTCCGGGGGTAATGGTGATGATTGAGGTGGTAAACTAATGGTAGGTTTTAACAAACTCTGGTAAAATATAAACTCCAGTTTATGTAAACTGAAGAGTTAACTTTGTGTCTTGTTTCGCCTAGCTCGGTTAGCTTAACTCTCAAATTATCGCATGACACCATAGAGTCTTTCGTATTTTGGCAGATAATATTGTTACCTTCAAATTCGATTCCTAATTGTCAGTTCAAGATTATGAGTCTATTGACATAATTCGGAAAACGCAACGGTTAAGTTATACAAAGTGATTCGCACACAACTCACAACTGGGTTGCAGGTACCAGGTTCGAAAAAAATGGACGATGATAAAGGAAATTAAGATATCTAAAGCAGCCGAGTGTCAGTCGCGTTGATAAAAACATCACCATCTTAAAAAATCAGTCCGGAGTTGATGATTTAAATTAGCTCTCATAATTTTTACCGACCAGCAGGCAATGTGACCACTTAGCACCTAGTATCTTCAAATGAAAATGTTTGTTTTTCAATGATAGCTTTCTTTGCCAAAATCTTCATCAACTTTTCCTAAAAATGAATTATCGGTCTTTAACTATTCTTGAGAAGGATATCAAGATTCGACGAAACACTTGTTATCTACCTATATGGAACTACGCTTTTTTAATAGGTTTTTAGAAAGTAAAGGAAAATTAAATTACTATTTTTGAGATCTCTACAAAAAAATAAGAGCGGATTAAATAGGAACATCCTGCATAGGAAGTGTAATAAACCAAGTGGCTTACGATACACAATACACACTAAAAGAATACAAGTCCCTGTGTTGCATTACTTTGTACCTAGTTCATCTCAATACAATGCTTTGATACGCTATTAATTGACACATCTGTGTATAAATTCAACACTCCATACACAAACACTATACAAGGCTATATCTATAGATAACATGGGTGCACACGAGGGTAATAGAGATGCATACGCTCTCAATTGACACAACTGGGTATGAATTCAACACTTCCTACATGTAGGAAGGCAATATCTAAAAGGCAAAGAGATTGAGATTGTAAACAAATGCAATTTACCGCCGACATCTCCATGATCTTTGGTCAGGACATTATTCTTCTGTAGAGGTGATTTTGTATGATTTTATGGGAACCCCTGATGGCAGCAATAACAATCTTTTTTCCAGAATTTTGAGAGGATTAATTTTTTTCTTAAAATTGCTTAAGAATTTCATTGTCCATCCCCTTGCTCCTTATAAACAGTTCTATAACTAATATGTTAGTAATTCCGTAATTTTCATTTTCTTGAAAATATTGTGTGCATGGCTCGTAAATTTCCATCTTTTTCCGATCTACCTCTTCCGCTTGATTTATATTTACTTCTATCCTCACTGTTGGATCTATGATGTACCAATCCTTGTTTTTTGTGAATCTTTGGTTTTTGATGTACTGGATATTGGATCTTCTTTGGTCTTTGACGTATTGGATATTGGATATACTATTGTATCTTCCAGTTGCTGCACAATAAAATAATTATTCTTTAACGATCCAGCCCAGATCTTTCAAATTTCTTGTAATGATGCTGCGAATTTCATGATGACG
This sequence comes from Pachypsylla venusta, assembly GCA_012654025.1. Lineage (NCBI taxonomy): Eukaryota > Metazoa > Arthropoda > Insecta > Hemiptera > Aphalaridae > Pachypsylla > Pachypsylla venusta. The sequence continues at coordinate 18,076,895 of CM022878.1, read as the reverse complement.
CGAATTTCTTAACAGATACTGACAGGAGCAGAGGACATGCGCTAAGGTTTCTCTCTCAAGTTATATATCTTGATGTCTTGCAATGATGCTGCGAATTTCATGATGTCGTGAATTTCTTAACAGATACTGACAGGAGCACAGGACATGTGCTAAGGTTTCATTCTCATTGCATCTTCTGCATTGAGGTGTGTCCAGGGTCCTGCCAGGTATGGATTTGACTTGGTTGTTGAAGCCTATCTTGTCAATTATGATTTGTTATCCGTTGTAATTTCTCGGAAAACCTCAACATCTTTGCCTCTTTGTGCACCAGTAGTTTTCAATGAAAAAACTGAATATTAAAAATTACTGAACCATTTTTTTTTCTTGTACGATTTTATTTTATGAAATTTGAACTTCTGAACACTCTCTCATTGGAACTTGATTCTCTGTAGAAAAACTCTATTTGGTCTAGTTTGAACAAGCTCTTACGCTCGATCTCTCGTCAATAGGAACGCATTCTTTCACACTAGACTCATATGGACCAACCCTAATAATAAAAATGAGCCATTATTATGTTTATAGCATATAGTATTACTATCGTACACTGAGTAGCTAAGTACCGAGACGCATCCAATGACCATACAGAGAATGCTATCAGGATGTAGGATGAAAATACAATAATAACCCATAACATTTGACCCTGAATAATGAACAAAGTAACGACTAACAATATAATCTCTATCCAAGGGCCATCAAAATCTTTACGATAGCTTTATATCTAAAACTATTTCCACCATTTTCCAAACTTGATAGTGTGGAACAATTAATTTCTATATGACTAACAATATGTAATGTGAAACGAGGTGAGTAAAGTGACGAACGAGCAAAGATTATCACTCCTAGGATAACGTGCTACTTGATGTGAAACGAGGTGAGCAAATTATTTACATGAGTAAAGTGACGAACGAACAAAGATTATCAAACGTGCTACTTGATGTGAAACGAGGTGAGCAAATTATTTACATGAGTAAAGTGACGAACGAGCAAAGATAATCACTCCTAGGATAACGTGCTACTTGATGTGAAACGAGGTGAGCAAATTATTTACATGAGTAAAGTGGCGAACGAGCAAAGATTATCACTCCTAGGATAACGTGCTACTCGATGTGAAACGAGGTGAGCAAATTATTTACGTGAGTAAGAACAGAGAATGTCACACCCAAGATAACGTCTTCAATATGTGATGTGAATTGTTTCTCGACAAACAATTGAAATACAAACAATGGAAGCCTAGTCTGGTGGCACTTTCCAATAACATATTAGTATGCACAATTGAAAAAGTAAACAATGAACTACGGCCAATATTTGTAGGGTTCGTTGATAGGTGTTCAGGTAAAGTGTGAAGTGATCAGACAGTTCTACAGGTTCAAGGTGAATTGAAATATGCGCTAGGGGATTTGGTAGCTCATAACCAGACCATGTACTAGGACAAGTTTTCACCTTTCAGAAATATTGCAAAGGGCAAAAATCTGAAATTGGTAAACAAAAAAAAATCTGAGTAAAAAAATACACTTTATTTGATTTAATAGTGACATCATCTTTACGGATGGTAGTTGTTGTTTGTTGTTAAAGATTTTAAATGAACATGGGCCCCCAGAACCATGTCAATCACTGCAATATAATTACATCATTAACCCAACGATAATAATATTGCAGAGTTGAATTCTGTGTTATTTTTATAGCAGCAGCTCCGGTAGACTTAGCCCCTGAGGATGTCAGCCTCAGGTAACTTCTCACAATCTCTATTCTGATTTATTTTTCACTATGGAGGTTAGAAAAAGCAATTACAGTTCGAAAAAGCAATTATCCGGGACTTTTTTTTATCAAAATAAAGGTTAAAATTTCTCAATCAATGACATTTTGGTGGTCGCACAAGCTTTTCATCTAAGTAAGAGCGCCATGACGTAATAGAAACCACGTTTTGCAGATCTTTGGATATCTCCTTTGAAAGCATCAAGGAAATATAAACCCTCTGTGCATTTGAAGATTAACAATAAAATTAATTTCATAAAAATCAACAGATGTGTAGAGCAAGCAGTGGATACCAAAGTACCGTTCTTTCATTCGTCATCTTTTGAAAACAACGTATAAACACCTTTACTTTACGAATCAGTAAATTTATNTTTTCATCTAAGAGCGCCACGACGTAATAGAAACCACGTTTGCAGATCTTTGGATATCTCCTTTGAAAGCATCAAGGAAATATAAACCCTCTGTGCATTTGAAGATTAACAATAAAATTAATTTCATAAAAATCAACAGATGTGTAGAGCAAGCAGTGGATACCAAAGTACCGTTCTTTCATTCGTCATCTTTTGAAAACAACGTATAAACACCTTTACTTTACGAATCAGTAAATTTATGCACCTTTGGCAATATTTAAGTTCTGTGCCACATGCCTCATTAATAATACATTTTGGACCGGAACATAGAGAAGACTTGAAACCCTTTTTTAAATCTTTTAAGAAAAGCATAGGTACACCTTAACTGAAAATCTGTTGAATATAAAATTAGTGGACAGAAACAGGACTGGATTCAGGACGATTTATTTAAAAAAGAGTTTACTGAACGTTAGAGATAGGCTCATTTTTCAAACATTGGAAAGCTGCCACTTTGGGTCACGCTTTTTTTTTTCGAAATTCTAATTTGACAGTTGTGTCCAGGACTTTAAAATTGGAGCTTATTTCTAAAACTTTATCGTAATCGGACCATTTTTGTTGTTCTCTCTTAACATGGGAATTACATTTTTTGTTCGATTTTTTATTTTTCTTTCTACACAAAATTTCTTAGGAAAAGACGTACTTTTCATATTTCAAAACACAATCGAGAACAGACAAAAAAATTTGATCACTTTTTTCCCTCATTTTGCTTTTGTTTTTCTAAAATTTTGATGGCATATTATTTGAAATCAACGCCATCAAAAATTAGGATTAATGTGCATCCACTTTTTGTTCGGTCACACGGAACGCAACAAGCGACGTTGAAAATGACCTTCTCCTCACCCTGTAACACGACTATGCTTCATCTGGCTCACTATAGAATTTCGTAAAAAATGTTCCATTTGATCTCAACTCCCCACCATATTCAAAGGTCCCATTTATATCCAAACAAAGTGTATATCAGAAACACTGCGGGCCTTAGTCCACCCCCTGTCAAATCTATAGATTCAATCCTGGCAACCCTTCTACAATGCGCTTTACTAGGATTTCATCGTTGTTCAACATTCTATAGAGAGCTACAGGATCAAGTCTTCAGGGATGTTTATCAGAGGGTAAACTTAATCACAAATATAGGAGGGTAGTTGTGAAAAACATCTGCCCATTTAAAAAAATAGTAGGGAACGATATGACCTACAAATTGAATGCAATTCGTATACAATATGGCCACAACTGCATCAGCTGCACTTTTACTGTGGCATTGTTATGATTTTATTTGAAACTATTCAACATCACCTCTGATGATATTTTTATAGATAAACTTTTTTCGGTCGCGAAAGAGGAACTCTTTGGATGGCGGGGGAGGAGGGGGGAAGACTAGACAGACTACGGTGTACGATAAATTGGTACAGATAAATATCTCGGAACATTATACAGAGAGAGATTTTTCTCACCAGGTACACCGTTCGCTTTGAAGGGCACATTTGATACTTAGCGTTGACCGATTTTAATGAACTTTGGTATGTAGGTCCCATTTGTGTTCCAATTGCGCCTCGCAATTTTTCGTTACCCTCAGTTACATATATAGGGTTCCACAGTAAATGTTTAGCAAGTTGTGGGTCGCAATTTTAATCCAAATGGGTCTACATACTAAATTTCATCAATATCGGTCAACGCTAAATGACAAAAATGCCCCCTCATCACGGCGGACAAACAGATATTTTTTGTTCGATTTTTTGATTCTACGTATTTTGAAACGCAAAATATCAACAAATTTTGAGAGGGAGTATTTTTTCGCGACGATTCCAATTTTATCATACCGCACAGATATAGGTATCATCGTTATGCACATGCATGACCGAACTTGGTATGGACATTTATTACGATCATGGAATTATAGACCCTATTGGGCCCCAGGATCCACATAGCAATTTCATACCTTGCAATTCTTCTACTAAATTTTATTTGAAAAATAATAATTTATTTGTGTTAAAGTTTCTCATGTCCATGATTCATTGCGAAGTTTTGCAAATCACGTAGGTTCGGTTGACTCATTATTGGCATAAGGTATTTTACTCTGATAATACCTATCTAGTGTTTTCCTACTGGCGCCAGTGGCGAATTTGCTCTTTCGCCGCCCCTATGCAATTTAGAACTCGCCGCCTCTATTTTGACAAGAATTGCGATTTTGATAATTTCCTTCGTGATTACGGCAGTTGAATTTTCCTTGAATTGCTACAGAGGTAAAGAGAATGAGATGTAAAAGGGGAGATATTAGGTTCCTAACTTTTAAAGTAAGAAAAATATTTTCTTAAATTTAAATTTAATTGCGAACCGAAAATTTTCGTGTCTATATTATAAGACAGGAAGTACTAGTCGTACTCGTACTATTCCTTTTGGGTTTCTCGGATTTTTCCTCCATATTTTTAACCAACTGTAGGTAATGATTACAATTAATGTAACTCTCTTACCCCTGGTCCCAAATATTTGCGCTAATCAATGTTCCAATACACAATCATTCGAATCCATCAAATTATTGATTTGTCTCTTCATCTATAGTACTAAATTATATCTCGCCTAATTCCATTTTTTTTTTTCTTTCTTTCCCTTATCTGTAACAGCAATATTGAGTGATCATGATACTCGTTGCATGGATTCATTGAATACAATGATCGCGGTTACGACAGAATCTTTTCACCTGATTGGTCACTAAGCCTCATTAAATATTTGATCACGATTCAATGCACTGTCTTATCTATTGATTAACTTCTTATGAAACATCCTGTATGACTTCAAGCAGAATAAATGTGGTGTGAACATCACACGACATTCCTTAACCATAAAAAAAATAAGAAAGTATTGTAATGGGGTGAAATTTTCGATGAAGATGCCAAAACACTTTTTGAGGTCCAAAGAACCCAAATATCGTGTTTCAGTCATTGTTCCAGTGTGTGTGTGTGTGTGAGTCAAGAACGATTCGATTTTTTTTTTGCTTAACGTCTCTTTAACATCTATTGTCATTCTAGAAGAGAGTTTCACACTCCATTCCGTGGAAACTTACAAACCAGCTACCCACGTTGGGTTGGGCCGGGAAAGCTAGCATCATAAGGCGCGAACCCACGTGGTCACCCACTTAATTGTCTTGTTCTAAGTATATAATTGACATACATACCAAATTTCAATTCTGTAGCACCTACTGATCTCTTTTTAGGCTAGATTAGTGAAGCGTCAAAAAACACCAACGGTAAATTCGTTTTGTAAAAAATCTGGTGTGAACATCACACGACTTTCCTTATCTATAAAAAGAAGAAGAAAGTATTGTAATGGGCAAAATTTCAGCCCTGTCGAGTTTTCAATGCCAAAACACGTTTTGAAGTCCCCAGAGCGGAAATACAATTATATATTACACTTCTTGATATATTAAACTTCATCCTAAGTTGTATTCTTCAATTATATTACACTTCATCCTAAGTTGTATACTTCAATTTCTTATATGAAATTGATATGAATTGGCACCAAATTTCAAGTTCTAGCTGTTTCCATTCTTGTTTTAGGCAGAACCGTCAAAAAATGGCCTTCAACCGCTAATTTGCGGCCAACAATATATTAAACTTTAACCTAAGTTGTATTCTTCAATTTCTTGTATGAAATTGATATGAATATGCAACAAATTTCAAGTTCTAGCTCTTTTTATTCTGGTTTTAGGTGGAACCGGCCCAAAAGCGGCCTTCCACCGCCAATTAGTGGCCAACAATATATTACACTTCAACCTAAATTGTATTCTTCAATTTCCTGTATGAAATTGATATGATAGGCACCAAATTTCAAGTTCCAGCTCTTTCCATTCAGATTTTAGGCAGAACCGTCAAAAAGCGGCCTTCGACCGCTAATTAGCGGCCAACAATATATTTCAATTTTTTTTTTCAACCTAAGTCATATTCTTCAATTTCTTGTATGAAATTGATATGAATGGGCACCACGTTTAAAGTTCTAGCTAGCTATTACCGTTCTCATTTTAAGCAGGATATACGAAAACCGCTAAAAAGCGGCGTAAAACCGCTAACGGTATTATCGATTTCCACTTTATTTTGTCGTGACAAACTGACATACTGACCAAATTTCAAGTCTCTAGCACTTGCCGTTCTTGAGATATCTTGTTCACAGACAGACAGATAGACACACACACGACACAATGTCTAAACTCGAGATTTGGTCTCTGGGGACCCCAAAACGTGTTTTGGCATTGAAAACTCGACATCGAAAATTTCAGCCCATTATAATACTTTCCTTTTTATAGGATAAGGAAAGTAAAAATGCCAGTAGGGGCCAGACACTCATTCTATGCCAACTACACCTCATTTTGATCGATCAATTAGGTAGGTATTAATTGTCCTTATATTTTTCTTCGACAGTGCTCGATATTTTATCGTCCTATGTCTCTTGCTTGTGGTCAGCGGGACAGGAGCTGAAATACAGGACTGTTCAATCCAAACGACAACAGTGTTCCACTAGTGAATATAAATTAATAGTGTACTTGTATTAGAAAAAATACCAGTAAGACTAGTAATATTGACTTCGGGTTTATTATGAAATGGGCACCTAGTCTCCCTACGTATACCCCAAAAGACATAAATATGTATACATTAGGTAAGTAGATATTATTAGAGCGGACCGAACCTATTGTACTCGTACGACATAGTTCCCTTCATTATTATAATTCTACCCTCATTACATGTCATTATTGAAACATTAAATAGGTACTTCCGGACAGGTTTCTCATACACGGTACACAGACAGACGTACACAACAGATCGAGAATAAGTATTTATTATACAGTCTGTGTTATAAGTCCTATCCACCGGGGGAGCAAGCCAGCTTCATTAGGTAACGGCCCTAAGCCCCTGTAAATACAGAAAAGTTTGGTGTTGGGAAAGTCATCCAGCTCTGCTTCAAATCAGTTATAGAAAATCAGCAGCAAATTGCAGTTACTACGCATTAATACTACAGAAAACGAGGGTTACCTTGCAGGAAAGGAGACACTTAAAGAGAGTAGGTACACAACAGAAAGTTTTGTGGCGTGGCAGAATTAAGGAAGGCAACATCGCCCACTAAACAAAATTGGGAAAGGGTCAAGTTAAAGAAAAAGTAGAAGAGAATAAGTCCTGTCCACCAATCTTGACTTTTGAATGGCTGGGATTTAAATTCTATAAAGCTTTAGGGATTAGAAAAGGCCATTGAGAGAGCTTTTGCAGCAATATTCAACACAATTTCTAAATTAAATATTCAACACGTTTTATGTTATACCGGGTGAAATATTTTTTTAATTTGAAGGCCTCTAGCATCGCCCCTGATTATTTATTTGAAAAAATAAGTACATGAGAATTTCCTATTTTATTGTGAACATTATATTTACAAGAAAATGTACAGTTCCATTAAAAATTCTCGAGAAACCAAATCTTTTGCCACTTGGGGAAGTCGAACCAGGATTTTACCATTGCCAATCGAAAGACTATGGTTCTTTTTCGATCCCTCTGGAGCTCTGCAGAATTCTGAAATTCTCAGTCGTTTAAAAGTTAATGGAGGTGGACGGGACTTGTGAGACAGGATGAATATCACACATAAAACAAGAGGCGTATGACAGAGTTGGTGGTATTATTATTACCGAAGGGTGTGGAAACTTTCAGGTGAGATATTTAAAGCAATTTTCTCATTGAAAATATAAGAACAATATTAACACCAATGTTTTATTAATTTTTATAGAAATATCATCTTGACCTCAATAGATTTAAATCTTTACCTCAAAAAATTTCCCTTGTGTTTTTCTATATAAGATGGTTATGAACCTCACATCGCAAATTACGTGAGTTCAATGGATACAAAAAAAAGCGGAAAATTCAGTGTTTGGAATGTAGTTTCACTTCTCTAAAACAACATGTTCTTTTTACATTCAGTGTTCGGAATGTGGTTTCAACTATGCCATACTTCTCTAAAACAACAAGTTCTATTTACATTCAGTGTTTGGAATGTGATTTCAACTATGTCATACTTCTCTAAAACAACATGTTCTATTTACATTCAGTGTTTGGAATGTGGTTTCAACTATGTCATACTTCTCTAAAACAATATGTTCTATTTACATTCAGTGTTCGGAATGTAGTTTCAACTATGTCATACTTCTCTAAAACAATATGTTCTATTTACATTCAGTGTTCGGAATGTAGTTTCAACTATGTCATACTTCTCTAAAACAATATGTTCTATTTACATTCAGTGTTCGGAATGTAGTTTCAACTATGTCATACTTCTCTAAAACAATATGTTCTATTTACATTCAGTGTTCGGAATGTAGTTTCAACTATGTCATACTTCTCTAAAACAATATGTTCTATTTACATTCAGTGTTCGGAATGTAGTTTCAACTATGTCATACTTCTCTAAAACAATATGTTCTATTTACATTCAGTGTTCGGAATGTAGTTTCAACTATGTCATACTTCTCTAAAACAATATGTTCTATTTACATTCAGTGTTCGGAATGTAGTTTCAACTATGTCATACTTCTCTAAAACAATATGTTCTATTTACATTCAGTGTTCGGAATGTAGTTTCAACTATGTCATACTTCTCTAAAACAATATGTTCTATTTACATTCAGTGTTCGGAATGTAGTTTCAACTATGTCATACTTCTCTAAAACAATATGTTCTATTTACATTCAGTGTTCGGAATGTAGTTTCAACTATGTCATACTTCTCTAAAACAATATGTTCTATTTACATTCAGTGTTCGGAATGTAGTTTCAACTATGTCATACTTCTCTAAAACAATATGTTCTATTTACATTCAGTGTTCGGAATGTAGTTTCAACTATGTCATACTTCTCTAAAACAATATGTTCTATTTACATTCAGTGTTCGGAATGTAGTTTCAACTATGTCATACTTCTCTAAAACAATATGTTCTATTTACATTCAGTGTTCGGAATGTAGTTTCAACTATGTCATACTTCTCTAAAACAATATGTTCTATTTACATTCAGTGTTCGGAATGTAGTTTCAACTATGTCATACTTCTCTAAAACAATATGTTCTATTTACATTCAGTGTTCGGAATGTAGTTTCAACTATGTCATACTTCTCTAAAACAATATGTTCTATTTACATTCAGTGTTCGGAATGTAGTTTCAACTATGTCATACTTCTCTAAAACAATATGTTCTATTTACATTCAGTGTTCGGAATGTAGTTTCAACTATGTCATACTTCTCTAAAACAATATGTTCTATTTACATTCAGTGTTCGGAATGTAGTTTCAACTATGTCATACTTCTCTAAAACAATATGTTCTATTTACATTCAGTGTTCGGAATGTAGTTTCAACTATGTCATACTTCTCTAAAACAATATGTTCTATTTACATTCAGTGTTCGGAATGTAGTTTCAACTATGTCATACTTCTCTAAAACAATATGTTCTATTTACATTCAGTGTTCGGAATGTAGTTTCAACTATGTCATACTTCTATAANCACGAATAGTCATTCACACAAGACTAATGATGACTGACTGTCAAGACAGATCTGATGGAGATTAGTTAAGATGTCATGTGATTCTGTCCCGTCAGATGAATTTAAGACTGAGAGCAACATGAATAGTCATTCACAGAAGACTAATGATGACTGAATGTCAAGACAGATCTGATGGAGATTAGTTAAGATGTCATGTGATTCTGTCGCGTCAGACGAATTTAAGACTGAGAGAATACCGAATAGTCATTCACACAAGTCTAATGAAGGCTGACTGTCGAGACAGAACTGATGGAGACTAGTTAATGTCATGTGACTGTCGCGTCAGAAGAATTTAAGACTGAGAGAATACCGAATAGTCATTCACACAAGTCTAATGAAGGCTGACTGTCGAGACAGATCTGATGGAGACTAGTTAATGTCATGTGACTGTCGCGTCAGACGAATTTAAGACCGAGAGAATACCGAATAGTCATTCACACAAGTCTAATGAAGACTGACTGTCGAGACAGATGTGATGGAGACTAGTTAATGTCATGTGACTGTCGCGTCAGACGAATTTAAGACCGAGAGAATATCGAATAGTCATTCACACAAGTCTAATGAAGACTGACTGTCGAGACAGATCTGATGGAGACTAGTTAATGTCATGTGAGTCTGTCGCGCCGGACGTATGTAAGACAGAACGAATATAGGACTACTTATTATTTTATGATGCTATGGGAGATGTCGATAAAAGTTCTGGACACTCATTACAAGAACCAATAATGAGGTTCAATGAGACCTCATATGTGTTTTGAAACATTAAATTAATGTTACAAATGTAACCCGGTACAATTCCTATCAGTTCGACGGGTAATTATGTTTCTTCACATTAATTTCATGAATCACAAACTATCAATTCCTATCATAAACTGAAAACAACTGTGGTCAGTTGTTCTCACGATTGTATGTGTGTGTATAGGCAGGCGAAAGGTTTGTGGCAAATTCGATGAAATTTATCTAGAAATATCTGGACACCTACCCTGGCAATCACAGAAAATTTCATCAGAATTAATGAAAGGCATAAGAGTTGCCTATGAAGGTAGCCACCGAGGGGAGCAAACCAGCAAGTCATTAGCACATTGAAATTACTAGGAATTCATACTGTGAGAAGAAGCAAGTGGGGGTTACCGTGCCAGGAAAGGATACAGTTAAAGAGAGTAAGCACAGAAGAGAAGGTTAGGTCATGGTAGAATTAAGGATTAAGGAAAGACCCCAAAAAGAATTGGGAAATTGTGAAGTTAAAGGAGGAGAAAAAGATAAGAGTTTCCTGTGACGATCTATAGAAACAAGCAATGGATTACAGACAGACACCGAAGACATTTGTTTCTTGATACTTTACTAACGTATTTTGTGGGTGGAAATTTTCAATTCTGAAGATGGAATAGTTTTTCAAGCCCTGCTTCATGAGGGACTGATCCAAATGCATGTAGATTAACAGAACCTCGCCCGTAATTTACATGTATTTGGATCAGTCGCTTGTGGTATCCTGAGCCTGTAATAGCCTCCAAAGGACGACCGGGGTAAAGGTCATCAAAAAATTACCTCACAGACCCCAGACACAAATAGGAGCCAAAGCCTATTCAATTCATTAATAATTTTTACACGAGCGTTCTTTTTCATTGGAATTGTGCTTTACACTATTCTTACATCACCATTTGGGTACCTAATAGAAATTAAACAAAAGAGGCTCAACAATTTTTAGGTCCTGAATTCTTATTGTTTTTAAAAAAATAAAAGATCTAAAAATAAAACAAAAGCAACTCTAAGATACGAGTGTGATGGTGGGGGAAGGTAAACCATTTTGGTTCTTTGAACTTTACCAATGCAGACAACTGTACCTGTACATGTAGACACATGAGTCCTTGGTTTGCAAAAAATAAAAGCATCTACAGCACTCATCATTGAGAGGGGTTTCCAATATGCGAAGTATCCTTGGTTTGGACTAAGAATTTCCTAATACGGCCACATTTCCTTTGAGGATTTAGGATTCCTATTAGGTCCCTATTTCCTATCATTAAATTCACCTTTTCCCAATTTTATTTGAGGTCGGCTTTGTCTTTCTACCATGTCACAAGATTCTCTCTAGTGTCTACTATCTTTAACTGTATCTTTTCCTGGCACGGAACCCTCGCTTTCTTCTCATAGTATCAGTGCGTAGTAACTGCTATTTGCCCATGACATTCCATCTTTGGTTTGAAGCAGATTTTTAAAGGATGGATGCACTTTTTAACAACAAACCTTCCGTATTTTCACGGGCTTAGGATCACCACCTAACGAAGCCAGCTTGCTCCCCTCGGCGGCTACATTCCCTATGAGGTTCTTTTATTCCAGTTTAAACTAAAAGATGTATTTCCGTCATTGGTATTACGTAAAAGTGGAGAAAAGCATTCGAACAAAGGACTGATGGCGGGCTTCAACAAAGATTTTTCTCAAGTTAACTAATTCTTTGGTAATTTGGAACACGATTCTAGTTTCATTTGATAACTAATAGTGTATTACCAGAAGATCTGTGAACTGTAGACCTAATTCAGTTAAAATTGCCACCATGAGCCTCCGGGTGGCCAAATAGAGTACAAAATATTATAAAGGTCTAAATCAAATATCATTAAAAGCAGCCAAGAGTTATCGTGGAACGAACATATGTTTAGTAAAAATTAAGTGGAGTTAAATCTAGACTTTACTTTGTGAAGTCATAAATTATTCACCAAGTTAGTTCTAGAGTTAATCACACTCTGAATATCCAATCACTTCTGAACTGGTTCTGCACATTCTGCAGTCTCCACAAAGTTTATTCTAGAGTTAATCACACCCTGAATATCCAATCACTTCTGAACTGGTTCTGCACATTCTACAGTCTCCACAAAGTAAATTCTAGAGTTAATCACACCCTGAATGTCCAATCACTTCTGAACTGGTTCTGCACATTCTGCAGACTCCACAAAGTAATTTCTATAGCTTATCATGAAGCTTGTGTCTAGGAAATATGGTGGGATATAATATCGTAAATGGCACGATGACTTTCGATCCGAACTATTGAAGATAAGAGAAGCATTCGGGCAGAGGTTTCAAAAATAAATTGTTCTCACAAATAAAAATTTTAACTTGAATATTGCTTCTGAACTGTCGGAGATTCGTATGCATTCCTACAAATTTGAAATCAACGCTAAGTAGCAAAGCTAAGTGTTTTCATGACCATTTAAACATCAAATGGATAGTGCCTACATAACAAATTCCAGAAAAATCGCTCACCGATACGTTGAAAAGGAGCCACTTACGGCGGACGAATGAATTTCTCTGTATCTTCATATTTTGAGGGGGGGGTCANGGGGGGGGGGGTCGTGGACGATTATTCAAACTAATAATAAACCAAAATAATTTATCCCTACAAAAGAGAGACCCTTGTCTGCTTGTCTGGTGGTTATCACAATGGAATTGTTCTCCTTGGTAAGGATTTTACAAGAACTAAAAAGATCTTAAAAAAGTGTTCGGATGTGTTACAGAGATCATTCAGCTTTAAAAGAAAAATTAAATACACAAAGTAATGACGACAGCGGTACGCGGTACACGATACATTAGACAGCCAATGAAATGACTCGCTCTTCGGTCGTCCTTTTGTCGACAATTGTTTACCCTATTTTTAATTTATCAAAAAAAAAAATAATAATAATAATAATAATGAAGCTTAAATACCAAGCCTTTTTTCAAAGGGTAATAATTCTGAGTAATTGCCGTTTAGAGGAGGAGTCCAAATCGTTATGCGTATATTTTATTAGAGAACATACCCTCACTATTTCATGTTCTCACTAGAGAACATACCCTCACTAAGGAAAGCACACGTTTCCATTATGCTCTTTATAAGTACAGTTATCTTCCTACTGAAAATGAAATCTAAATTTTACTTGGTATTGGTAATCTATTCTGTAATAATTCTCATGAACACAAGTTTCCGTTACACACTGTATAAGTAGAGATATCTTCCCACTGAAAATGAAATCTAAATTTTACTTGGTAATCTATTCTGTAATAATTCTCATGAACACAAGTTTCCGTTACACACTGCATAAGTACAGATATCTTCCCACTAAAAATGAAATCTAAATTTTACTTGGCAATCTATTCTGTAATAATTCTCATGAACACAAGTTTCCGTTACACACTGCATAAGTACAGATATCTTCCCACTGAAAATGAAATCTAAATTTTACTTGGTAATCTATTCTGTAATAATTCTCATGAGCACAAGTTTCCGTTACACACTGCATAAGTACAGATATCTTCCCACTGAAAATGAAATCTAAATTTTATTTACATTTCTCATGTAATGAGAATTATTACAAAATAATTCTTATGTATTGTACATGTAGGCCAGTAAGAACACATGACGGACTGACCGCAGATCCAAAATTGTTCCCGGGTGACTACAATTGAATCAGTCATTTCCCATAACTCAAAAATATCAAATTTTCAGAAGGCGAAGAAAATCTTTTATGATGTTTTTGAAATGAACGCATTTGAGTTCTAACGTTTCTTATAGAAACACCATGGCGCAGATAATTTGTATGGAATTAATAGAAGATAGTAATATGCGTTCATTTCAGAAATACCATAAACCATAACTCACTGACAGTTAAGGCGTTTCTGAAAAAAACGCATATTACTATCTCCAATAAATTCCACACAAATCATCTGAGTTATTGTCTATAAGGAACGAGGCGTTTTCATGTCCTCTTTCCACTGGTATTAATATCTCAATTAATCAATTTCGAAAAATAATGAGTAATGGGGTTTTAGAAATGACTGATTAAATTTAAAATCCGGGAATAACTCATTTTAATAAAGTGCTTGGGTCGGATCTCGAAGGTCGAATAATGTAAACGGCCGTAAAGGCTGTATTCATTTTAAGTCAAGTTTTTTGAATCAAGACTTGACTAATAAATGTAGATCCGGATTTAACAATGTTTTCAAAACGCGATATTCTGAATGCGTCCCATAACATCATCTCATTGTTATTGCCCAAGCTCTTTATCTTCAAAACATAACTCATGTGTCTTATGCCATGGCATAGTTTCTTTGAAATAGGCTCTCATGAGCGTTTCACACATTTCAAGTGTTCATTACAGTGTTACAAGAATTATTTTCATCTCCTGTACTTCAAACACTCGTATCATTTGAACATATTTTTTTAAAAAAAATAAGTTTAGGGAGAAAGCGTTTTTGCATAAAAAAATCATAATCAAAACCTCGCTCATTTGACCCTTTGAACAGGATGTACATGAGGTAACGACGCGCATTTGGTTTATTATTTTCAAAAATGAACCTTTTAGAAAAAAATACCTCTCCTCCAAAAATTTGAAATTTTACCTTTCAAGGTACATACGTTCAATTCAAAAATCGAATAAAAAAAAAACCGTTTCTCTGCTGCGGTGTGAACTTTTGCCATTTAGCGTTGACCTCTTTTAGTAAAATTGGTGTAATTTTAACAACATGATTTTTCTATAAAATTTGTTTTGTCGCTCTTTTCGTTCCTCGATAAGTCCCAAACACCTAGTCCAATTTTTATTAAACTGGGATTGAACATTGCTATTATGTTCATAGAATTTTCTGATAAGTTTTTGGGACATACGTGGCCAAATGGGCGGTCAATTATTTGAGTAAGGTGTTCAGTTCACTATTAGTAAATAAAATATATGAACATAAGAACTAAAATTGGCAATCACAGCAATACAATAATGAAAAAAGTATTTTCAGTACGACACCCGACTTAGAATCTTATTGTTTGAATTCTACTTGTACACATGAACTGACTTGGTTTGATATTAGTCGTATTGTATTTTGAGTCATTGAACTTTGGTTGCAGAAGTTCACATTCTTGTTTGGTTCGTAGAGGTATCTAACTCACTATAAGGTTTCTGGTTACTTGCTGTCCTCTAAAATATTATAGAATCTCACACATGAGGTTTAGGTATCAGTACAAAGCAAATAATATTACGAGAATGTTCAACGATTTGGAAATTTAACTTCTAGAGAAAATGATCGAAGGATCGGAGCAGAACATGACCCAAAAAACAGAAAAAATTACCTTCCATATATTTTATTAACTTTACGTATCGACTTCATTTTATATAAATGGAGTCTGGTTCACATAAAATAAGAACAAATAATTTATGACCCTCCATATTCTGTAAAAAGGAAAATATTGTAATGGACTGAAATTTTCGATGTCGAGTTTTCAAGCCAAATCTCGAATTTTTAGATCTGGTGTGTGTCTGTCTGTCGCGAACAAGATATCCCAAGAACTGTATAAGTGGTGGAGACTTTCAATTTGTTTTCAATGCAGGACATAATCGCACGCATTACACAGTAATACAACTTTCGTAATTACCCTATAAGCTACTTAGTGGGTTTTTTACCCGAAAGAAGGTTTTACCTACGTAACTCACGTGCCCCCCCCCCCAAAAAAAACGAAAAAATACCCATAAGCGCACAGGTTTGTCTCTTTTTTTCCCATAAGCACATAACAATGTCCCCGTAGTTTTTGCATTGCCCTGTACCAGGGGCGGATTTAAAGGGGGAACGATTTTGATTTTACAAATACAATAAGACATAATGATTTTATAAATTCAAATAAAACATTCCAGATATAATACAAAGTCATAACAACGTCCCAAACTCCCCTCGTCAATTGCCTATCTTTTTTACATCAGCTGGTCCAAGTGCTTCGCCCCCCCCCCCAAGATATAGCCTTAAATCCGCTCCTGCCCTGTACATTTCTATTTAAGAGAGCAATGCCATTTTGTACTATTCCTTACGTTTGCATTAGTTCCTCCCAACCAGAGAGGTTAGGAAACATTTATACGGCCTGGCTTAATTGTATAATCACAAATTACTGGTTTTTATGGAAAGGGAACCAAAATTAATTAAATTAAATGGGATTACTTGTACTCATAAAATGGAATATTATCAATAAAAGTACTTTTCTGTTTGAAATTTTGATAGCTTTAAAATTTTAAACGTGGTCACCCTTTAAGTAAAATCTCGCTGGAAGTTGCTTGACTTCAGTGATCTAACGGGAACTCTTGTATTTAACGTGTCATAGACGCTGGCTTCTCTATTATATGCATTAATGCCTTTTAAGTATTTTTACAGAACAAATATATATATATATATTTTTTCCTCTCTATTTTTATAATTTGAATTTTGAATCCGAATCTCATTTAGGAGATACACAGGACAGAATATAAGCTGGAATCTATTCATAGCTTTCATTGAGGCTCAATTTTTTTAAGCCTGAACCAACATTAGGTACATACTGTGTCTACCTGACTGTCTCAAACTAAGGACCTCTTGATTTACGACTCATGTCCCTTTCTTTTATCTTTCTTTACAACACTTATTTTATATTTATGATCCTGTGTCGGTTTTGTTTCTAAGAACTTCTTCTCGTGACGCTTGTATTCATTCTCAAGATAAAAACACACTCTTCGTCAAAATATTTGACAACCTAGAACATGGTTCGTACAAAGAAATGATATTTCTTTGAGTGAATATGTCACAAGTCACAACTCTAAGTGAGCATTACAAGAAATATGGAAACACTTTTCCATCGATTCTATGTCACAACTCTAAGTGAGCATTACAAGAAATATGGAAACACTTTTCCATCGATTCTATGTCACAACTCTAAGTGAGCATTACAAGAAATATGGAAACACTTTTCCATCGATTCTATGTCACAACTCTAAGTGAGCATTACAAGAAATATGGAAACACTTTTCCATCGATTCTATGTCACAACTCTAAGTGAGCATTACAAGAAATATGGAAACACTTTTCCATCGATTCTATGTCACAACTCTAAGTGAGCATTACAAGAAATATGGAAACACTTTTCCATCGATTCTATGTCACAACTCTAAGTGAGCATTACAAGAAATATGGAAACACTTTTCCATCGATTCTATGTCACAACTCTAAGTGAGCATTACAAGAAATATGGAAACACTTTTCCATCGATTCTATGTCACAACTCTAAGTGAGCATTACAAGAAATATGGAAACACTTTTCCATCGATTCTATGTCACAACTCTAAGTGAGCATTACAAGAAATATGGAAACACTTTTCCATCGATTCTATGTCACAACTCTAAGTGAGCATTACAAGAAATATGGAAACACTTTTCCATCGATTCTATGTCACAACTCTAAGTGAGCATTACAAGAAATATGGAAACACTTTTCCATCGATTCTATGTCACAACTCTAAGTGAGCATTACAAGAAATATGGAAACACTTTTCCATCGATTCTATGTCACAACTCTAAGTGAGCATTACAAGAAATATGGAAACACTTTTCCATCGATTCTATGTCACAACTCTAAGTGAGCATTACAAGAAATATGGAAACACTTTTCCATCGATTCTATGTCACAACTCTAAGTGAGCATTACAAGAAATATGGAAACACTTTTCCATCGATTCTATGTCACAACTCTAAGTGAGCATTACAAGAAATATGGAAACACTTTTCCATCGATTCTATGTCACAACTCTAAGTGAGCATTACAAGAAATATGGAAACACTTTTCCATCGATTCTATGTCACAACTCTAAGTGAGCATTACAAGAAATATGGAAACACTTTTCCATCGATTCTATGTCACAACTCTAAGTGAGCATTACAAGAAATATGGAAACACTTTTCCATCGATTCTATGTCACAACTCTAAGTGAGCATTACAAGAAATATGGAAACACTTTTCCATCGATTCTATGTCACAACTCTAAGTGAGCATTACAAGAAATATGGAAACACTTTTCCATCGATTCTATGTNAATCAGTCATTTTTCTAGCCCACGAAGCTACTGAGGCTCGTATGATTGTATATTTTGTATATTTTCTGGGACTATTCTAATAGTATAGAATCCATGAATGAAAGTTTATAAGAAGCGTTAGGTAAGAGGCCACAAAAATAACAACCCTCATGTAAATTGATCCTTCAGAATATCAAACAAAAGAGGACACAACTTGTCTGACAAAGTACAGCCTACAATTTGAGATCAAATTTCATATTTCCTTCAACGAAGAACCAACTCAACAAGAAACACTAAAGGTAGACGTTTAGCAAAGAAAGGATTCCTCAACATTTCATCTCTATACACGAATATTGGAAATATTTACCATTACTGGAGGCAGGGCCGTAGACAGAAAATCCGGGCCGGGGAGAAAATTACGGCCCCCCTATTATTCTTTCATTTAAAGTCACCATATGGGCAGTAAGAATAGTAAAAGTAGACAATTCACGTAGTTGAAAATCAGTGTTCTGCAATAGCCATTATTGTCCCATATTAGCCCACTATCGCTAAATTTCTAATTTTGTGTGTTTGAAAAATTTTCAAAACTTTCAAGTGGATTATTCAGAAAAAAAACTTGAAATAATTTCATTCTGACAATTTTCTCACCGGGCCTCTTAGGAAATCCCGGGCCTGGGGGGGATTGCCCCCCATTTCCCCCCTCTCGTCGGGCCTGACTGGAGGACATGGAAGGGATAGGGATATTCAACACTTCCATCACTATCACTTTCCACGATGGAGTAAGTAAGGAAGGAAGTAATAAATTATTTTCACTTTTTTACCTCCCGGGGCCCCCATAACACTGCGCCTGAAATTAAAACTGCATCTCAATTCACAAGCAGATCATGTTCGGGTATTTAGAGGGCGTGTGTAGTGGGAACCGGAAATCGATGTTCTCTGGGAATCAATTTTGCTAAAATTGAAAGATTGGTACGTGGGAGAAACAGATCTTACAGCTGTAGCATTCATTGTGTGATATTTTTTTTAAATAATTTTATTCTAAATGGTGGATTGCTCAAAGCAATATTTAACACTTAATACATAAATATGTGTTGATACTAGTGACGCAAAATCACCAGCATATCAAAGAAAATGGAAGAAAAACAACTAAGATGGTAAGGACATGTAAAAAGAAGACAGGAACATCATACGGTGGCACAAGCTATGAACTAGAAACGAGGAGGCGGACCAAGACATAATATAACTGGATGAGACAACAAAAAGCAAAAATCAGTGGCAAAAATAGAGAAGAGCAATTTGACAGAAGATGATATCCCAAACAGAAGAATAAATAATTTTGCGTACAACAAGAGCAGACCCCAGTAGCCATATGCAGCTAATACGGGCTAAGGCGAGAGAGATAATATATATTAGTGACATAAACTGTGATCATATTATAGTGCTAACCAGCACCTATGTACTGTCGGATACATTAATTCCCATTAGATCACTAAAGTTAAGTAATGTCAGAGAATTTTTACTTGGTGGATGACCACGTAGGTTATTTTTCCCAACCCAAGTCAATTTGGGTAGCCAGATTGTAAGTTTTCAGAAAACGGAGGGTAAAACCCCCGGCTCTGATGACAATACATAGATGTTAAAGAGACGTTAAGCAAAAAAAAAAAAAAAAAAAATTAAAANTTTTTTTTTTTTTTTTTTTTTTTTTTTTTTTTTAGCTTAACGTCTCTTTAACATTTATTGGTAATTCAAGACTGGGATTTTAACCTCCATGTTCACCATGCATGAATCAGGATTCTTCAGTTTGGGTTCTTAAAGGGCATTATAGGTATCCAACATATTATTAAAATTTGTATTTCAAAACGCTAGGAATGCTTTATCTTCCAAAAAAATACGATTATCGTCAAACTGAATTTATCTACTTTGGTATGACAAATAATTACGTCACACACTTAATCCCTAAATAAATATTTCCAGGGACAGAGGTTCCATTATTAAAGTGGAAACAGTGTGGTGTATCAACAGTAGTAGCTCTAAAAACTGTAGACCTCATTCAAATGACGGACCGCCGCGAGGTCCCGGATGGACCAAAATATCTATAGGAACCGTCGCGTCATCTACGGACAGCTGATTATTAAAATCCATACATTTTCATGTAATGTCCGAAATATTTTAGACCTTTCCTGTCCAAATTTTGCACACACAATTTTATGTTTTTTCACAAATCCAAAAATCGAATAAATACCTAGTAGATCTGTGAACTGTAGACCTCACTCATTTAAAAAGGACATGAGGCCCGTGGTATGTAGATAGAGCCCAAAAACTAAAAGTACTTCTTTTTAAAAAATTGAATGCGTATTCTCTGGGATAATACGAGTAAAGAGAAAATGTTTGTTTAATGATTTCATAGAGTGTGACGTATGATTTCAATTAACACGTTCCATGCGTATGACGTACATCGGCGTCCTATTTGGTTGTTCGCCTGTACGTATCAATTTTTGAAGGTTTCACCTATGTGCGTTGGACGCCAATCGGCGTTATCTCGATCGTTTCTGTGTGCGTAGGACGCCACGTATGCGTCCAAAGAGATGTTCATATTTGAGAGCACTTTGTACATTATTTTTTAAAAAATAAAACAAAACAACCATCTTATAGGGAATGACCTTTGCTACAAGTCGGTATAAATCGTTCTCGGATAGCATCACCTCTTGGACGCCTATGAGCGTCTTTCTTAATTAATAGATCTTAATTACTGTCAAGTGTATTTTTTACAAACGTGAAGGTGTAAAAATACCTCAAGTGTATTTGTATTTTGCACTTTTTAAAATAATACACAGATAGCTTTCTAAAAAAATGTTCTTCTGATATAAAACATTGTTTTCTTATTTCTTGTGAGAGGACGCGTACGTGTCGTCCATGCGCACATAGGAAGCAATTTCCTTCCCATGTGCGTCGGGCGCCAATGTGCGTCATATCTAAATTGAGGCGGAAAACGCGAAAATCTGTTATTTTTTAAATATAATTAACATTATTTCAAAGTTTCAACCCAAAAATACCAAAATTTTGTTCTCCGCACAGGGGAAGTACCCAGAAAAAGTTGATACGCACAGGAGAACATCTTGAGATAACTCCTATGGGCGTCATACGCATTGGTGGAGAACTCCCAAAAATCCATATGCATGGAACATGTTAAATAATCAAAGTTTGTTCAAGCCACAATAGTTTTATTCAAAACTGTGTATCAACGATATATATATATTTTTTTTGCTTTACGTCTCTTCAACATCTTTTGGTCATTTGAGATGGTGGTTTTACCTTCCATTCGCTGAAAATTTACAAACTACCTACCCACATTGACCTCACCCAGCCTGGGTTAGGGCGGAAAAATAGCCAGTATTACGAGGGAGCGAACCTACGTTGACACCTACTAGCTAAAACCTCGCTGGACGTTGCCCAACTTCAGTGATCAACTGGGAACTGGTGTATTCAACGAGCCATAGACGCTGTTCAGAAAAATCTTTAATACATTTTAGTTTCCTTAAAATATTTAAGTATATTTTAATAATAAGATTTTTTTTTTAATTTGGCTTAACGTCTCTTTAACATCTATTGGTCATTCAAGACGGGGGTTTTACCCTCCATTCGCTGGAAACTTGCAAACCAGCTACCCACATTGACCTCACCCAGCCTGGGTTGGGCCGGAAAAATGAGCCAACGATACGTGGTGTTCCCAAACGGTTACCCATCCAAGTACTGACCACGCCCGACGTTGCTTAACTTCAGTGATCTGACGGGAACTGGTGTATTCAACGTGGTATGGTCGTTAGCTATAATAAGATCTAGGTACTTGAAAAATTGAAAAATCTAAACTTATAACTGACTGACTCATGCGTAAGCCAGACGATATTTATGAACAGTATAGTTACGACGATATGACAACAGTATATCTTATGGGGTAATTTTTGGTCCTTTTGAAAATTTCCCGTGGCTATAACAGATTAAAGACTTGTTCTGGACCGGCAAACGTTACTTTCCTGGGAGTTCTTAAGTTTTCGCATGATACCCCGAACTGAAAATTGTATACCTTATGGGCTTTAATGCCCTGAAAACAGCCCCCGGTGTGTAGCCCTGTGAACTGTAGCCCGATTAAACTAGATTAAGAGTTCCATTTTCCCCCTTCCTCTGCACTTACGTGGAGAAGAACTAGTTTTACGTGAAGCATAAAAAATACAAAATATACACAAAGAAATTATTAAAAACTGGTTCTTTGAAGGCCACGCCTACCTCCTCCGAGATAGAAATAATTAAGAAAGCCTGCAGCGCAGTCAAGTCATTTGAATTTTGACCTTGGTTGGATCCTTTTTTTTTATTTTAAGATCTATCTTTCAAAAAATACAATGCCCAGTCCCTATAGAGGATCGTTTCTTTTCGTTTACATTATTAACCCTCGGCGATTACAGGCTTAGTACCTGAATTGGTTGGCCCCTGGGAGTAATTTTCTAAGTTTCCCGGAGACCAAGATTAATACTTTTGGTGTTGTAGGAGGAAAAGTTTTAGTTTTGCACCCGGCTTTCGAAGTAGGTAGGGACCCAGTACTACTGACGCACAAACGTAAGTTTCGGGGTAGGTCTGCTGGATGGCGCTGTGCTGTTTCACATAACCTCAGGTTGAGCAATTGGGTAGGAGATGTCAGAGACGGATCCCCGTCGCGGTCCATTGCTCAGCTGACTGGCAGATTACCGGTGTCAGCATGTGAGCATCGAGGTATGCAGAGCGGATCTCTCTTCTCCTACACTATCATTGGGATATTAATTATACATATAAAAAAAGATCGGTTGTTTGAGCCGGTAGATTCGTATCCAGGAGGCTGCTGGTTCGAATCTAAATCAATCTCCGACCCTGTCACAAAATATCTACATAGATAAAGATCACGGTGATAATTGCAGTCTCAATAGAGAACTGCAACCGGTTTAATAATAAAACTCTTGGTAGTTACACAAGGTGTCAATTTTCCGAAAGTAAACGTCCAGACTTATACTGGACTAATATGTGGTTGACTATCCAGTCAAACACAGAGGTTCGGGGTGTATAGGAGACTAATAAGTGTTTGGCTGGATAGTTGAAGAGGTTCGGGGTGTATAGGGGACTAATATGTGGCTGACTGGACAGTTAAAGAGGTTCGGGGTGACTAATATGTGGTTGACTGGATAGTTGAAGAGGTTTGGGGTGACTAATATGTGGCTGACTGGATAGTTGAAGAGGTTCGGGGTGACTAATATGTGGTTGACTGGATAGTTGAAGAGGTTCGGGGTGTATAGGGGACTTCCATTTTGTTGAATTCAAACCATTTGGCGGAATATACAGAAGAGCAGACTGGATGACAGAAGCTCCTCTCTCTCTCAAAAAAAAAAACAAAAACAAATAGATTTATACAATGGTAAACATACACACATACATACAAGATACATATGTAGATATAGATACATAACTAGACAGACAATTAGGATTTATTTTAGTTTTGCTATGTCGGGTTAAGATATGTACATCTGACACGTCATTGTTAACTCATGAGTCCCTCACGGGTAGAGATTACGATCCCGGGATCCCGCCCGAAAATTGCTGAAATTTTGATCCCGGGATTCGCCATCCAATCCCGGGATTTTCGGGATTGACAGTGACATAATAAAAACAAACAGAAAACATATTTTTTTATTGAATTTGAAAATGAGGCCCCAATACATCAACCTTGAACGTTACAACATGAAAATCGATGTGCTGTCATCTGCCATGCAATAAAAAAATGCAAGACCTTTTAAAAATCCTTCTTTAAGTAGACCGAATTCACCGAAAGAACCGATGACCGATGTGTTGTTTGTATGACCCCTTTCGGTATTTCACTTGTTTCAGTTCAAAAAATAAATTTTTAATGTTCTAATAATCTAATATATTTTAACATCTTTTTTGAACGTAACCACTTTTGTTCGATTTGACTTTAAAATGGACGGTTTTATATCGCACAAAAAAGATTTAAATCCTTCACTCGTTTGGAGTCATTTTCTAGTGTAAAAAATGTGATGCTATTTTGAAAACTCTTGGCGGTTCCTCAAAAGGCTCCACACACATCTCTCAAGTTAAAAACTTCATTTTATTTTATCTACTTATTATAGTACATATACCTACTTCTACTTGATTTTTGGAAGGTTCCGATTCTTTTTCTAATCCCGGGACCAATCCCGAAACTTTGGGATTATCAAGAAGGTTCGGGATCATAATCTCTACTCACACGAAGACTTGACCCTTCGTGTTACTCTCAAAGAGGTTGTGCCATTTCGGGTTAAGATCTATGAGACTCGTTATCTGGTCTACGTCGATAGAATCTCAGACCAAGCAAGGCAGGTACTTGTAAAATGAGCGAGGGTGTATCTTTGTGAATGAAAATATAGGAATGTGTTTTGTTTCTAAGAAGTTAAAATAACTCGTGACTCTTAGAAATGGGACCATAAACCAAAAGAAACAGGGCTGGACTCGAGAAGTAATAGAATGATGTAACTACAAATCAAGGTTACACCATATGAACGAGGAACAATGTGAGTTCATTTTATCTGAATGTACCCAGAGCACGGATTTTTTTTTTTAATTTCTCCCGTTCGGTTTGTATAGTGGTAGGAGTCATTTTTGGCGATAATGCGTTTTTATAATAATTCTATAAAAAAATATTTTATTATGCGAGTATAAGTTCTCGAGTTCTCTTAGCGTTTAACAATCTTCTACCAGTTGAACTTTCAATTTTTTTTTCTTCTTCCTTATTCCTCAGCTACATACTAAAAGATAACTCTGTAGCCAGTGTCAATAACACGTTGAATACACTAGTTACCGTAGGATTTCTGAATTTAAGCAACGTTCACGGAAGTTATTATATTTGTATAAGTTCTCGAGTTCTCTTAGCGTTTAACAATCTTCTACCAGTTTAACTTTCAATTTTTTTTCCTTCTTCCTTATTCCTCAGCTACATACTAAAAGATAACTTTGTAGCCAGTGTCAATAACACATTGAATACACTAGTTACCGTAGGATTTCTGAATTTAAGCAACGTTCACGGAAGTTATTATATTTGTATAAGTTCTCGAGTTCTCTTAGCTTTTAACAATCTTCTAAAAGTTTAACTTTCAATTTTTCTTCTTCTTCTTCTTCTTCTTCCTTATTCCTCAGCTACATACTAAAAGATAACTTTGTAGCCAGTGTCAATAACACGTAGAATACACTAGTTACCGTAGGATTTCTGAAGTTAAGCAACGTTCACGGAAGTTATTTTATTTATATAAGTTCTCGAGTTCTCTTAGCGTTTAACAATCTTCTACCAGTTTAACTTTCAATTTTTCTTCTTCTTCTTCTTCTTCCTTATTCCTCAGCTACATACTAAAAGATAACTGTGTAGCCAGTGTCAATAACACGTTAACTACATTAGTTACCGTAGGATTTCTGAAGTTAAGCAACGTTCAGGGAAGTTTTACTTGGTGGGTCACTCAGGTTCGAGTTCCAATACGCTGCCTACCACAGGCTGGGTGAGGTTAATGTGGTTAGTTGGTTTGTAAGTTTCATCGAGCTGATGGTAAAACTCCCTAACGTTAAGCCAATTTCAAGTTTTTAGTTTTAGCCATCGCCGAGTTTGGTTACATTGATTATGATGAGTCAATCAGTGAGCATAAAAACTGGCACAGTGATCACACTCGGCTTATATTAACGAGGTTCCGGGTTCGATTCCGGGAGGGGTCAAAATTTTGAAAAATGTTTTTTTTTTTAATTTCGTTGAATTAGGATACTATGTCAAGTAAAACCATATTAAGACTATATAATATTAAGATAAAATAATATCTTCACTTGACGATAAAAGTTAAAATGGTGTTAGAGCTGACTAGTTTTGTACTCACCTGAGCACATCATCAGAGCTAGGCCGAACAATATTTAATCTGAACAGAAATTTTCCATGTGTTCCAAAAATATCTTCAAATTTTCAAAAAAAGTATGCCCAAGAAAGTTATGGACATATTTGTGACGTCGGGCGTACACGTGTAAAAAAAGATGAAAAATGCGAATAACTCAAAAACAAAGCTTTTTATTAAAAAGTTGAAGGGAGCATTTTTGTAGGTATTGACATCTAGAATCAGCCCATTAATGATTGTCCTCCTTAACTGGGACACTCTGTATATATATAATTTGGTTTAACGTCTCCTTAACATCTATTGGTTATTCGAGACGGCGGTTTTACCCTCCATTCGCTTGAACCTTGCAAACCGGCTAGCCACATTGACCTCAACCAGCCTGGGCTGGGCCGGAAAAATAGCCAGCATCACGAGGGCGCGAACCCACGTGGACACCCACATGGAACAACCTCGCTGGACGTTGCTTAACTTCAGCGATCGAACGGGAACAGGTGTATTCAACGTGCCATAGACGCTGGCTGTGTTTTTTTGAATTTTCTGCTTTGTCGGTTGTGTTTGGGGGCAACTCGCCCTCCTGAGGACAATTGAGTAGCTATGGTAATAACGCTAAATGGTAGCATTATAAGGTAGAAATTGTTAAAGTGTAGCTTAAGCTTAGTGATACTTGAGTGAATATTGGAAATACCTTGTAATGCCATGATGCCCACAAACATTATTACATTCACATTTTACTGTGATGTATTCTTGAACATTTTGAAATGCTCACAAAAGTATACCATAAAGAAGTTTTTCTAGCATCTGGGTTCACGTCCACCCCTGAATTCTACATACCAGAACGATACCTGATCCTAGCTGATTACGCATTCATTCTAGATCTGGGAACACGAGAAGATGGCCTATAAATCATGAAGGAGTAATACCAGAATGCTTTTTGAACACCGGTGGCGTGTCTTGGTGATCATTTTGGGCCCTAATATATTCTTTATAAATTTAAACCAAATTAAAATGTTTCAGACCCTCAGGGATTGTTTCTATTTTGAACAAATCTTATCGAATTGAGGTCCTTTTTTCACGAACAGTTCCAATCTACGAACGAAAACTTTTACGAACTGTGTTCCAATCTACGAACGCAAAATTATCACGGACTGTGTTTGAATTCACGACCATCAAAATGTCACGGGATTGTTTCTAATCTCCGAATATAAAACTTTCAGAGTCTGTGTTCAAATATACGAATGTGTAACTTTCAGAGACTGTGTTCAAATATACGAATGTGTAACTTTTAGAGACTGTGTTCAAATATACGAATGTGTAACTTTCAGAGACTGTGTTAAAATATACGAATGTGTAACTTTTAGAGACTGTGTTCAAATATACGAATGTGTAACTTTTAGAGACTGTGTTCAAATATACGAATGTGTAACTTTTAGAGACTGTGCTCAAATATACGAATGTGTAACTTTCAGAGACTGTGTTCAAATATACGAATGTGTAACTTTCAGAGATTGTGTTCAAATATACGAATGTGTAACTTTCAGAGACTGTGTTCAAATATACGAATGTGTAACTTTCAGAGACTGTGTTCAAATATACGAATGTGTAACTTTCAGAGACAATCTAGGGACGCAAAACTTTCGTGAACTGTCACAAACTGTGTTTAAATTTATAACTGTGACAGTTTCAAGGGCTGTGTTTCAATATACGACCATGAAAATGTCATGGGCTATGTGTCCATCAACGAATGTAAAACTTTCACAGACCGTGTTCCTATCTAAGTACACAAATCTCTCACGGACTGTGTTTCATTTTATGAACAGTAATATTTTACGAGCTATGTTTCAATGCACGTCCATAAATTTCATACGAGTCATAATTCAATACCCAATCATTTTACTTACATGTTTCATATTTCAATATTCGGATCACACAGGAGTAATTTCTTCAATCTCCCGTCATATACATTTGTACTGAATTTTCTGATAGTAACATTGAACTGGCACGTGCCGTATTTACAATGGCCGACACTTGTGGTAGGTCATACTTGGTGTACAGAACGGAGACCGACATGTTGGTCTCACTGCCGCCATCGTCATGTTTGTATTGATTGGCTTCCTGAAATGATAAAACAAACATTCGCCATTGATCGGTGACCAATATCAACATTGGTCGTACTGGGACACAGCTTACACTTCATATAGTAGGTATGTTTGAGAATCCCACTCTTAACGGGTTAAAATATTCGAATTCTGTAAAGCTCTGGGGATAAAAAAAGGCCATGGTCAATCGAATGGTTATGGTGAGATGCAGGTTCGAAACTAGGAAGTAGATGCATGGCCTTTTTAAATATAATGACAAAATAAGTAAAATTCTTTTTGTTATTCATTCTAAGAAAAATAATCAGGACAATCGCCTGAGGTGTCAAAAGTAATCATTGTTACACACTGTCTAAAAATTTGGATTTTGTCACTGTATAACAGGGATCAATTTGAATTTTGAAGTAATTTGTGTTGTAGGTTAAGAAAATCAAAGCTCGATTAAAATGATGACTTGAAAACAGCCATTTTGGATTAGAAGATCTGAAGTGAGGCTGTGATTTAAGACAAAGAGAGTACCTTTAATAAGAAACAATTTAAGCAAAAAAAAAAAAAAAAAAAAAAAAAAAAAAAAAAAAAAAAAAAAAAAAAAAAAAAAAAANAAAAAAAAAAAAAAAAAAACATTAACCCTCTGAGGTACCCACCTGCATGCAGTTGATAATTTCACTGTAGAAATGAGGGAAGCAGGGAGGTTGGTAGAAAATAATATGACGAATACCACGGACTCGAATTCGTCGAAAGAAATGAAATCTTTCACTGTAGAGAAGAAAGTGTTTTTCAGCGTGAAAAAATAGATCTCTTGCTCGAGCAATTTGATTGTCCTGAAACATAAAAATATTTTGTCAAAAAGGACAGTGTAACCCGACAATTCGAGTGAGAACGATGATTTGGTGACGTACATCAGATTATCAGGAATTCGATCATAAATTAGAAACGCATATCAGATTATCAGAATTCGAATTAAGGGAAGATGATAGTTGGAACTTCAGTGTGACTCTAAGATAGAAAGACAGAGGATCTCCTGGTAAGTCCCATTCTTATTACCTTTTTCACTGAGTCGAACTTATAACATGTTTTAACCTAATAAATACAGATACTCAAAGAATATTATAATAGTTCAATAGAAGCTCGTCTTTTCTTTTGACGAGACCTTCTCCTAGGACTAGATTATCAGAATTCGAATTAAGGGAAGATGATAGTTGGAACTTCAGTGTGACTCTAAGATAGAAAGACAGAGGATCTCCTGGTAAGTCCCATTCTTATTACCTTTTTCACTGAGTCGAACTTATAACATGTTTTAACCTAATAAATACAGATACTCAAAGAATATTATAATAGTTCAATAGAAGCTCGTCTTTTCTTTTGACGAGACCTTCTCCTAGGACTAGATTATCAGAATTCGAATTAAGGGAAGATGATAGTTGGAACTTCAGTGTGACTCTAAGATAGAAAGACAGAGGATCTCCTGGTAAGTCCCATTCTTATTACCTTTTTCACTGAGTCGAACTTATAACATGTTTTAACCTAATAAATACAGATACTCAAAGAATATTATAATAGTTCAATAGAAGCTCGTCTTTTCTTTTGACGAGACCTTCTCCTAGGACTAGATTATCAGAATTCGAATTAAGGGAAGATGATAGTTGGAACTTCAGTGTGACTCTAAGATAGAAAGACAGAGGATCTCCTGGTAAGTCCCATTCTTATTACCTTTTTCACTGAGTCGAACTTATAACATGTTTTAACCTAATAAATACAGATACTCAAAGAATATTATAATAGTTCAATAGAAGCTCGTCTTTTCTTTTGACGAGACCTTCTCCTAGGACTAGATTATCAGAATTCGAATTAAGGGAAGATGATAGTTGGAACTTCAGTGTGACTCTAAGATAGAAAGACAGAGGATCTCCTGGTAAGTCCCATTCTTATTACCTTTTTCACTGAGTCGAACTTATAACATGTTTTAACCTAATAAATACAGATACTCAAAGAATATTATAATAGTTCAATAGAAGCTCGTCTTTTCTTTTGACGAGACCTTCTCCTAGGACTAGATTATCAGAATTCGAATTAAGGGAAGATGATAGTTGGAACTTCAGTGTGACTCTAAGATAGAAAGACAGAGGATCTCCTGGTAAGTCCCATTCTTATTACCTTTTTCACTGAGTCGAACTTATAACATGTTTTAACCTAATAAATACAGATACTCAAAGAATATTATAATAGTTCAATAGAAGCTCGTCTTTTCTTTTGACGAGACCTTCTCCTAGGACTAGATTATCAGAATTCGAATTNGGTGATATGATTATTAATGTGGGAGTCAGATTTATTATCATTTTTTTCTCTCATCTTCTCGAAACGAAGTTCGGGTACTCAGCTAGTTCGAAGATAAATACAAGAGGAAAACGTACTCTGAGATTTGGTGAGACAACCATCGAACCATCCATAATAGATCTTAAAAAACAGTACTGTCAAGATTCAAAGTAGATGCTCATATTTAAAATGGCGTTTTTTGTTTAGTATTTTGTTATTCTATTTTTAAAGAATTTTGACTGAGGCCTTTACTGGCAAGAGTGTTAATAAATACTCCAATTGACTTCTCTCTCCCTCTGCAGTAATAAATTTCCATTGTGATTTGCTATTACAAGCTTCATAACCACCACACACCTACGACAATTTTTTAAAAAAATCAAAACGACTTTGCCAATGTGACACATTAGTTTACTATTTTAACTAGCTAAAAATACCAGGACAATCACATTTTTTTTTTTTTTTTTTTTTTTTTTGATTCTACGTACCCTGCAACGTAAAATATGAAATTTTGAGGTGGGGTATTTTTTTTTTCGTGACAATTTCAAAGATTAAATATTAAAAATAGTAGACCAAAACGCCTTATGGTTTTGCCTACATAACACTCCTCTCTTTCCTTACCTTTGAATATTCACAAATCTGTACAAAGCTGAAGTCTTCTTTCTTCATGTAGTTCCGTATTCTCGTATAATCAAAATAGGACGGAACATAAATAAGAGTGTGATTCATAACATCTGGTTTGTACTGGGATAATATTTTGGTAGTGAAATATTGAAATCTTTCTTCCACAGCTTCTAATGGAGATGTACAATAGATTCGATGAAATACCTGAGAAAATGGGATAGTAATAATGAGTATGACTGAGAATCCCGACCGGAGCATTTTATTTCGAGAAGGGGCTCCAGGATAGAATCAATAACTCATACGGTGGGTAACCATTGAACTAGTAGGTCTGTGAATGGTAGACTTCATTCAGTTGTAATGGCCACTATAACCAATGAGGTCCGCTAATAAGCGAATTCTATGAACATAACTCATGTCTATACTAAGCTTCATCAAAATAGGAAAATTCGTTCCAGTGTTATCGTGGAACGAACAGAAGTTTTAAAAATCGTGGAGTTAAAATTATTTTGTTCAGTCAACAAGATGATGCCATCTGGGACTCTATACATCCGTTGCGTTCCTTGTGGAAGCTTGGCTGACTCTCAAGATGTATTCCTCCGATCTGGCTGTTTTCTGATGTCCTTTGGGCTTCTTTTTCATCGCCCAACCCGTAGATGGAATGTTTTTGACCCAAATTTTAAGAGAATGTCTGAATAGAACATTTCAGGAAGGTGCAATATTTGTCGGAATTCGCGCATTGCAATCAGATACGAATGGTTGTTTTCAACATATGCGTCGTACACAAATACACGGTGCTCTAGTAACCAATATGTGAATAATAACCGTTTTACGTATCTAAAATCAATATCTGAAATATGGGAAATATCAGGTTTTTCTGGGTCACCCAGTAATAATGTTTTTCTTCGGAATGAAACATTTCAACCAATCAAAAGTGTGTATTTATCGAATTAGATATTTTTTCGATAAGGAACCTGTTCACGCGTTTGAACATAGTTCCCGCGGAGTTACTCTGTTGTGTTCACGAGTTTGAACACATTGTTCATTATGTGTTATGTATGTGGGAGTAAATTTAGGCTAATTTCCAAGCACAAAAAGCCCAATAGAGGCTTAGGTGCAGGGGCTTACATAGCCCCAAAGAGGAATTTAGCTCACGAATATACGAATGTGGGAGTACTGGAGGCTGTAAATTCGGCAATTCGGAGGAATACAATCTTAGATTTTAATCAGAATGGTATTCATATTAATTTATGGAGTATGGTCGTATGAACGACCCATAAAGGGCCACCCTGTACATAATATAAATATATTAGGTCATGAATAATTGATATATAGGACTCAGTATTAAAGATTAAAATTGGGGAAAAAAATGGACGGTCCACGGAGTAAACCTTGATCTTCAATTCTGTCCGTTATGTGTTCATAGACGATTTCAAACTAACCTCCTGAGGATAAAAACCCTCGAATTCGAGTGAACCAAGTTGAACTAGTTTATTATGCAAAGAAAATCAAGTTCGGTCAGGTTTGTTCACAAAACTCTTTTCTCTCCGGATGAGAAATGGATTTATGATAAAACTTACTTGTGGCAACTTGACAACAACGCGTGTTATGGTCCCTGTCAATTTTGGATTTAAAATTTGTACATTTCCCTCGTAGTTGTGACATTTTCTGCTGAACAAGGCTGATATTTCCGGTAGTAGAAGCGATGAAAATACAAGAGTTTGTCTATAATATTTGGTCCATCCATTGACGGCCCAACTTCGAACCCGAGAAAAATCAGTCCCATGAGCTTGTTTGGGTTGTAAATGCAAATGATCTAACACATGAAGGACATGGTCCCAATTCTAAAACAAAATGACCCAAATGTTTTTTTTTTAAATGAACAATTTGGCAATTAAATTGGTTTATTATTTTTCTTGGATATTTTATTATTATGACAGTACTGCCAAGCTTTGGGGACTGTCTACACTGCAAATGGAACCTGCATACCAAATACCATTCATTTAGATCCATTTAGGGAGGTAAAAATGTCACATATCGATGAACGTATTTTTTTATTTGACTAGCGGGTTGACCCTCAATTTGGTTCAAATATTTTTCAACCACGCTTTTCACGCTTTGAGTTGATAAATAACCTTACAAAATATCAGGCTATCTATTTTTTTTTTTTAGTTTGGCCGGATATTAGCCATAACTCTAAAACGATTTGGCATTTTGAAATTCTGGCATTTTTTCTGAGTTCTAAGCCTTCGGGCAAAAAGACCTCATTAGAGAGGCAAAAAATTAGCCTATAAGCCCATAATGTGATACTACACTTGAGAGATGAAAGATTAGGTTACATTGATTATTACACAAACAAAGATAAATATATAAGGGACTGCTTGGTATCCCCAGAGTTAGTGAAGTCAGTAAATCAGAGAAAGATGTCGGGAGATAAAAAACACTTAATACCAATTAAAGAGCAAAATGGCATTTATTAGATGACAGTGCGTCTTTTCAATCCAACTGCACTGCCATCTAGGCACCCCAGGAGATCTGGAACGCACACCATCACAGTTCCAGACAAGGGATATCAAAACCTTTTCGGTTACCTCATATTAGCCTATTTCTACCATTATTCCAAACCTGTAGTTAAAAATAGTTTATTTTCAGAAGAATACCGCTATAACACACAGATAAAAAACTGATTAATCCCAATAGAGCGTTCCTCTTTTTCTATCTTCGGTACCAGGCAAATTTGACTCAAGAGACCCTAAATCAAAAGTGCTAAAATAGCATGAGTACCGACTTAGCGTCTGATTTTTTTTGGGAAAACGTAATTAACTTCATTTAGGGGAAACGCTAGACGAACTTGCATAAGGAAAAGTTCCGTTTGATCTAAAATCACAGGTGCTACAATAGTATGTGTACCGACTTAGCGTCTGATTTTTTTTGGGAAAACGTAATTAACTTGATTTAGAGAAAATGCAACACAAACAAACCTGCATAAGGAAAAGTTCCGTTTGATCTAAAATCAAAATTTCTATACTAGCAAGAAAATCATACTCTCTATTTCGTTCCCCCTCAGCACCTATCATCACTCTTAATCCAAGAGGAGAAGCGATTAAAATGTCGGATGAGTAAAAGTCGGCATAGAGCTTCAGACTTTTCTTGGTAATGGACAAACCAATGCGGAATGTATCTTCGGTGTTGCCTGGAACATAGCAAAGAGGATATAATGAAACAAATGAATTCAGAATAAAGACGAATCTAAAATCAAATTTACTTTTGATTTTTGACTTTTGAAAGGCGTTATATTAATTGTTATCAATAAAATTATTATTATTTAAAAAAAAAAAATATTACCATAACATCGGTATATCTCATAGCTCAATGATCACAGCGTCTGCCTGGTAATTCAGGGGCCGGGCATGGTATGTTATCCTCTACATGAGATTTTGACCACATAATATTAGTTGGGCTTACTGCCTACAGAACAAGACAGTTAAGGTACTTAATAAGGCAGTATAATAAGTCTATTATAATTATAAAATATCAAATTGTTCAAAGTCTAAAATAATCACTTCAGAATAAAATACAGGTTGGCACTTGAGAAATTGTAAAGAAAGACAGGTAACATTCCATTTCTTCATCACAGCATTTCTCTTCTTAGCCCGGTCGTTCTTAGCAAGCGATTTTATGATTGAAAGAACAATCGCGAAGTCGCGCGTATACAACGTGTCTTGTTTTCATTTATTACGAGCCTGTAATAGCTTTCAAAATACGACTGGTCTTATTAGTCAAGTTGAGCAGTTGTCCCTTGAATAAAGAGTGTTTCTGTACGACACATTCGTTCCTTCACTCCGCCATTGTTCTCTGGAGTGCGATCCGTACGTGGTGCACATTGTGCGTTATTGTTCGATCATTGACAATGAAAAACACTTACCCACAAATGTTTTCTCATAGTCAGTAGGGTGCGGATTTTTTCTAGGCAACGCCACATCATGTCCACTGAATTCGTCATAAAATCTTTTTTTATTGACAATGTTCACTTTGTTTTCATCCGACAACAAAATGGAAGAAATCATTTTAACAATTCGTAAAGCAGAATCTTTGAATGGAACAATCAGAAGCACTTTAGGTCGAACTAAACCTTGATCTCGGAACTCATCTGGGATATCATATTTATCTGTCAAACGTGCATTGTGATGTATTACTTTGAGTCTTGTTTTTAAACAATGATTTATTGTATGAAGACAGTAAACAAATCTGAGAAAATAAAATAAATTGCACAATATGTGTACTATTTACTAGCACACACAAGGTTCTCTGTGAACATTTGGACCGACCTGACAAGAGGAGACATTCTGAAGTTATAGCCAGAGTAAGCGTCTTACATACTACATGACCGTGGGGTTAATATTTTCTTAATTTTATATTACCAGAAACTCCACATTTGAGCTGATTTATTAAGTTGGGGAAAAGAAAAAAAACACCAGGGAACCAGTTCAAGTGCGTAAAATGTGTGCGACAGCAACTCATAGGCAAGTTCATGTCATTTGAAGCAAGGAATCCAATCATCGATTGGTAACGTTTTTTTTCTTCATTGTATGAAAATACAATGCCGATAAATCACGGTCAAATCAGAACTTATCAATTATTTTAAACATTAAGTAGCCAGCGTCTATGGCACGTTTAATAGATCACTGAAGTTAAATGTCCAGCGAGGTTATATCAAGTGGGTGTCCACGAAGGTTGGCGCCCTGGTGATGCTGGCTATTTTTCCGGCCTAACCCAGGTCAAAGTGGGTAAGTGGTTTCTATGTTTCAAGCGAATGGAGGGTAAAACCCCAGTCTCGGATGATCACTAGATAGGGTAAGCGTTAACAAAAAAATGTTTAACAAAAAAAAAAATGTTAAGTGTTGTTATTTGTGATTGCAAGTTTTCTCAACAACGCTTCCTTCTCCTCATGATGGCATGACAAAGGCACCATATGGTGCCATCATGAAATCTAGTTTTACTCCACGTTCTTTTCTGTAAACGCCCATTTGTGTGTTCGTTCCCGAACGCCAGGCCCAATTTTGATAAAGCTTACTATGGACATTTATTACGTTCATAGGATTGTCTAATTAGTTTTGGACAACCTGAAGTTATCATTATTATTATGTTATGGCGGTCCATTGAATGAATTCTACATTTCACACAACTACTATTCGGTAACCCCATACTATCTAATTTATTTCCACCTTTTTTTTAACCTTAATTTCGAAAAAAATTATTGTCATAATGTATTTGTTTAATTTCTTAAATATTCTGTTTAAGCTTGAACTTGAACCAGCAGGCTCCAGATAACGGATCTGTCACTCTACGAGCTAAGCTAATCAAGCATGAAATGGAAGAACAGTTGATTTAAAGAGGAATGTCTCCATCACAATAAGAACACTTGTCTGAGGTTTTCAAACAGGGAACTTACAGTTTACAGTACGAGAGTTGAGCGTTTTGAGACAAAAAAAAGTTTGCACAGAGCGTTTTGAGAAGAAAAAAAAATATAAAAAAAACAGCGACAACGTTGCCTCTCTTTTTCCATGGCCTTATATGTAAACAAAGATTATTTCGCTCTTGACTTATCTCTCTTAATGCTAGCTGTACATATTGATAAGCTACCCTCGTACAATCCATTGAAACATCGCTCAGTTCCCAGATATTACTCCCCCTAACAAAAAATCTTACCTTATTTCTTCTGAATTATTAAAATTTCTTTCTGGATAATATAGATCTTGGTAATTATTTACAATACTGAACAATTCTGTTTGTAAACTTGTAAAAGAATCTACTTTACAATACTTTAACAGGGCTGGACTAATGTTATTCTGTATTTGGGATTTAACAAAACATTTTTCCAGATCAAGCTCTTTGATTAATGGAACGCCATTTGGAATAGCAAAGACTTCTGTTTGTGCTAATATTGTGGATAGTTTATCAACTTGATTCATTTTAGGAGTTCGTATAATTAGTTGCCCTAAAGTTGGCCATTGTTGTTGACAAGTATCTAGACTCTTGTTTGATAGACTGTTTAATAATTCTAAACTTATGTCGTGTCTTAGATGAGAGACAAATGGATCCTGGAAGAGTGGATAAATATGATGGTGAAGCTCGTATCCCACCATTTGTCATTTTGGAACAATAGATTCAATTTGGATGTTTGGTGTATATTTGTGACCCTATCACACTGATGAGACTTTCAAATACAATTATTTGCTTTCAAATAAGATTTTATTTGTTGTCCACCATAGCAACCAGATATTTATCTGTAATAATTATCATTTCGATATTTTTCCTTTTTCCTAAACGATTTCTGATTGAAAGTTAATTTTGTTTTTGTTTTTTCACTTGTGTATTTTCGATAATTGAGAGTCCACACACGCCTCAGAAATATTATTTAAAGATAGATTACTGAAATAGTTTTCAAAAACTATCAAACAATAACAAACATGTTTGTCATGAGTTTAAACCCTATCAGACTATTAAGACACATTTTGGTCACTTTTGTGTTTGATCCAAGAATACAATCAAATAGTAAATTTGATCAAACATATTGGTCGATCACACTGTTCGGTACTGCTTGAAGTCAAAAATGACAAATTTGGCGTTATGACAAATAGTGTGATAGGTACCTTTAAGTCGATTCCAAAGGTTCATTATTAAAAATAATAAACCAATAAAATTGCATTGTAGTTGAAATTATTTTAATTCTAAATTATGAGTGGCAAATATTTTAAATTTAAATATTTTAAATGATCTGAATGATTAAATTTTATAAAGAACCCCTGATTTATTATTAATTTTTTTTTTCAGGTTTAATTATTATTTATCAGTTATTCTAATTTATTTATTATTTTTTCAGGTATAATTGTAATGTGTTAACAACCACAACGGTTGTTGAAGAACACACTAAACAAATAATTATAATAATCGTGCTCTACCCTACACTTGATGGCTGGATGTGATAGGAAATCGCCTTTTCCTTCCACAATATTTTTAATCTAAAACTGTACAAAAATATTCTATTTTATTAATTTTCTTCCTTTTCTATTTCATACGAAAACTGTCCCCCACAATTTCATATTTGAACTTTTTCGCCCACAATTTCATATTTGAACTTTTTTTTATTAAATGATAATAGATGTATTATTATTTACCTCTACACTATCTTCTTCCAATTCCTCTTTGACGCTACTTTCATCTTCCTCATCTGCAGCGTTATCATTTTCATAAGACATTTCATTGTTTTCAGATTCATTATCAGCATCTTTGATTTCATCATTACTTTCTATGTCATCAGAATTATCCTCTTCTTCCGAGTTATCTTCCTCTTCTAATTGCTCTACGTCTGAGTTATTCCCATCTTCTATCAGCTCCTCGGAGTTGTCTTCCTCATCTGCAATATCTAAATCTGAGTTATCTTTTTCTTCGTCAAGCTCTGAATTGTCCTCATCTTGATTTAGTTCAGACAGATTTTCTTCCGGATGAAAATATTCATCTGCAAAAAAGATAGAAGGATATGATTATTGAATTATAATTTGTTCTCGAACGGTTTCAGGTATAATTGTAATGTGTCAACAACCACAACGGTTGTTGAAGAACACACTAAACAAATAATTATAATAATCGTGTTCTACCCTACACTTGATGGTGACGGTTTGCAGTACATGTGTATTTTGAAATTTTTAACAAAACGCTAAGCATTAAAAAAAGAGCTCCGGCGAATACCCTTCGATTAGGTACATAAAGTTTGTAGGATATAACTGATTTGTGTGTAAGCATGCGGAGATGTAAATTGGAACCGACTTCGAGGCTCTTTTATTGTACTCGCTACAATGAAAGGGTATAATTATTTTGTTATTTTAAAATTAGGTTAAATTATTTT
This sequence comes from Pachypsylla venusta, assembly GCA_012654025.1. Classification (NCBI taxonomy): domain Eukaryota; kingdom Metazoa; phylum Arthropoda; class Insecta; order Hemiptera; family Aphalaridae; genus Pachypsylla; species Pachypsylla venusta. Next base: position 18,037,451 of record CM022878.1, on the reverse strand, counting down.
GTACACAACCGAAGAGTGTCATTTGGTATATTATCAAATAGTATGAAACCAAGCAGGGAAAATTAAGATTTTATCGAACTCTCTTTTTGGGAGAAAAGATACCCGAGCCTAACCGTACCTAAAAAAAGAAATCTCACAGTTGAATCTGTTTGATTTCCAAGAAGGTGTATTCTGAGAATGTGCCGGTGTGAGAGTTACATTTTAACTTTGTTAATGAGTTTCAACTTTTCCGGAGAGTGTAAATAAATTTCTAAAGCGATCAGTAAGATAATAAAAAAGTTTTCATGTTATAAAGTGTTCGAAGAAAGGTGACTCCCACCGCACAGCTTTCAATCTTTACACACTTACCTTCGCTCACCTCGCTGTCTTCACTCTCGCTACTGATAGCAGAATTAATCTGAATGACATTAAGTGATTGTAACAATGTTTTATACATAAACCCATGTTCATCGTCATTTTCTTCTCCACTCGAACTTTCCTCATATTTCCTTTTAATCACATTTATCACATTTCTTTTTGGTACTTTATTTTGTATTGGTTTATCTTTTTTTACTAATTTTCTTTTTTGTATTGTATTTATATTGATTGATTCTTCTTGTTTTTTCTTTTTCTTATATTTACTATCTTCGTCATTTTTTTTCTTTATAAATTTATGTTTCTTAGATTGTGAAAACAATTTCTTTTCGGCTCTTTTCTTTTTTAATATTCTATTTTTATGTCTCACCATTTTGAATTATACGACTGTTCTAAATAATTTTGTTTACAAGCCTTCAAGAAAATTCTAAAAAAAATATTCAAATAGAGGGTGTTTTTGATATGTCCATCTTTCACGAAGAAACGGATCGATGTGATTAATTAATTCAATACAGTTAATACGCCAGTTTGACATAAGCTACATCTTATTATACACGGGAAAAACGAGCTTCTAAGTTGCCTGGCGAAGCTCGTCCTTTTAATTAGATGAAGTTACTTTGGCATATCATCCACAACTCTTATGGGTTCAGGAAATGTATATTAACTTGCCAATTAATTTTAATAGATCTAATAATTTACAGTTTGCTATTATTCCCTATTTGTACATGGCTACATTTTTAATCGCGGGGTCAACCCCTTCAGTTCATCAGGTTCCTCAGAGTCAGGTAGTGGGTCCAAATTTAAGAAAAGAACCAATCGAGATTTGCGCACTAGCCACCACACGTACTTGTACCTTTCATATTACTAACTTATTATTGTCAATGACCAGTTAACGAGATTATCGTTTCACAAGATACTTACTGTCTTACTACTCAGTCAACCTTTATCCTTCGACTCAACTAAACTAATGATGAATCGAATTATTCATAAATACCTATAATTATAAATAGTGCTTTGTTTTAATTTATTTTACTTAAGAAGTAAATATTTTTTCAATACATAACTAACATGTTATTCAGAGATTTAAATACTTACTGTCAAATAATGAATGAGGAAGATTCCAGTTACGTCCTTATTCTATCCATGTATCCATAATCGAATTCTGTTTTGCATTCGCACCATTGAGTATTGACTTATTTATTTAGGTATTTATTTGGATTCCTGGATCCCGATTAAAGCAGCCAAGCACGTGAGCAAGTTACTAATCAGGAGTTAAATTCAAATTATTCGCGCGAACATGCTTCACTTGTTATTATAAAACTAAAGCATAAAATGTTAAATTTTGAGAAAAATACTGTAATTACGACTTTTTTTTATATAAAAAAAAATTGATTATCGTACGCGCGAAATATTTAAGTTTTCAAAATTTTTACTGATAGGTATATGATAAGCAATAATAGTGATAAAAATATTCTCTTTGACTTTAAAAAAAAGGAAAAAGAGATTGCTGATGGAACCTTGAAAGAAGTGATACGCAATTCTCTAATTCTACCTAGGTAACTTTCTTTTTCTTTCACGATAGGTATAAAATATATATTTTTGATCTATTACTTAAATCATGGACTGGGGACGAGATCCATTTAAATTTTACACGTCATTTGTTGTTTCTCTTCAAATTGAGTAGTTTAGTTCCTCCTAAGGATATTTAAAATATGGTAAGATATAATGCTACTATTATTTTTTAATTTTTGCTTCGAATTTATTGGTAAAGAGAAACTAATGCTGGATTTCATGTTCGATTATGCCAGATTGGCAATTTTGGTCCGATTTTCGCCAAACTTGTTTTATTATGTTTCTAGTATTGTAAAAATTACAACTAGGTCTGAAATTCAACTCAATACTACTTCATTTTAGATTAGTTAGAGACAAGTTTTGAATTTGAAAAATAAAAAAACAGCCAAAACATTCCCCCTCTTGTGGTTGTAGCGGTGTTCCTGTCTAGATTTTAGAGGTGAGAATGTTAGAAATAGCTTTATATGAGGTTAACGATTTTTTATGGCCTTTAGCTGGAACTGGCATGCGTTCCAGGTCGTTCTGGGTCATACGACTTGCCATCGCGAGGATGTTACCTGATTTATTTTATTGTGTTTCTTGAAAAGTAAACTGGAACATTGTTCTGACTACTGATTTAAACATTATATATTTGAATGTTTTATCATTAATACCAAACTAACATCCAGTGCTCATTTGTCACCAATGACGTTTTTTTTTAAACATATTTTTTATATATTTTCAATAATACAGGTAAAATAAATACGAAAAAATGATTGATGATTGGGCTGAAATTTTCTAAGCGTTTTTCAATGCCAAAAGACGTTTTGGGGTCCCCAGAGTCCAAATCTCGAATTTCAGCCATTTGTCCGTGTGTATGTCTGTCTGTTGTTGTTTTTGTAGTAGCGGTTTTTCTCAAGAAATCAGCCGTTCTTCCATTTATAGATGCATGATTAATTAAATAGTAGAAACAGATTTATATGAGTGTACCGAAAAGATTTTGATGCCCCTTGGCTGGAACTATGGTGGTATGCGTTCCAGGTCGTCCCGGTGCGTAGAACCGGCCATCGTGAGGACGTGTCTGTCTGTCTGCCTGTAAACATGATATCTCAATATTTTTAGTGGTTTTAATTTTTTTATATCAATGTTATGCATGGAATGCAAAATGATACTTGTAGTTGAAATCGAATCTACTCTTGCGTAATTGTCGCTTTTTTAGCGGTTTTCACGAGTCTGGCATAAAAAGAAAATTGTAATTGCTGGAGACCTGATTTTTTTTACTATTTCAATTTAAATAGAATAAAAAAATCGAACGCTCAAGTTTGTCCGGCCTAATGGGCATTTTTGCTACTCAGCGTTAACGAGTTTTGATGAAATTCGGTATATAGGTCTCATTTGGGGTCTAATTGTGCCCCGAAACTTTTTGTCACCGTCAGTCACTTATATAGGGTTCCATACTAGTGGTTAAAGTGCCCATCACCGCGGACGTATTTTTTTATTCGATTTCTGGAACCTACGTACCTTGAAACTTAAAAAATTAAATTTCGAGGGGGGTATATTTTTCGTGACGATTCCGACAGTTCATTATTGAAAATATTAAACCATAAAAATCTTTTCTTTAGATAAAATAAAGTTCATTCGTATTGAACATGATAAGCTCTCATTTACCTCACAACTGACCACTCACATACACCTCATACATACATCACTTATATTGTTATCACCTCATTTCGTTATCTTTGCATAATGTCTTAACACTGTATAGTGTTTATATATTGTCGATTTGACCTTGTCAATGCACTGAACTTCTACATACCTACTACCTGCCTGGATATCATTCCTGTTTAAGTTTTTATGATAGAGTGACGTACAATTGTTAGAATCACAGAAAACATACATTTCCTTGTAAAACGATTTTGGTTATTTTTGTTTAGTTATAAAAATATAGTAACTTCATTCCTGGTCAATTTTATTAGATTAATATTTACTGTATTATACGAGTAATAATAAGTATTTTTTTTAATGTAGTCACTGAGGGGAGCAAGCCATGTTCATTAGGTGACGATCCTAAGCCCCTGTAAATACAGAAGGTTTGGTGTTGGATGGGTATCCACCCTTTAAAAACTTTCCTTCAAACTAAAGATGGAAAAATCATTAGCAAAATGCTGTTTCTATGCAGTTTTTTTGGATGCTGTGAGAAGCGAGGGTTACCGTGTTTGGAAAGGGTACAGCTAAAGAGAGTATCTAGGCTCAGAAAAATAGGTTATGCCAAACAGTCACCCTCTTTTTGAAGTTAAAGAAGAAGAAGTATTTTATTTTTCTTCTTATTCAATTTACTTCTGTGAAATGCAAAGGCAAATGGCTATTAGCGGCCCCTTCAAAAGATATGTACAACCAAATACATCCCTTCTTAAGCAACGAGTTCTATTTCATCTCTAAAATTTCAGTTTTCTGGGTTCAGTAGATCCTGGGATATTTTATATAGCACAGAGGACCTTGTTTGCTAATTATTAGAGTGTAAAAGACCTATATTTTTGTGTGTTATTATATCACGATTTTTGTGGGTATGATAGCATTACACGGTATTATTGAAATCATTCCAATATCACAGGGTGTTTGTTTTTACATGAATAGAACAAACGGATACCTCAAGGCTGTATTATACTTATTTTCACTATTTGTTTCATAAGCTTAAAAAAAAAAACCAGACACCCTGTATAAGTTTTTTTTTTTTTGGCATAATGTCTTTATAACATTTATTGGTTATTCGAGACGGGGGTTTACCCTCCATTCGCGGGAAATTTGCAATCCAGGCACCCACATTGCGCGAACCTACGTGGTCTCCCATTTAGTAAAAGGGCTTAGGACCTTCGCCTAATGAAACTGGCTTGCTCCCCTTGGTGGCTACATTAATTTACCATGGTTTATGGTGCAACTACAGTGCACTTGCTAAAGGAAACATCTTAACAATAATTAGACACGGAAAATAAGGCATGCTACGAAGTCAGCCACAGGGCGGATTCAATAAAACACTAATTTCTTTTGTTTGTTTTTTCTTTCAGAGTACTGGGGAAGCTTTATTTGACCACAACATTCTTCAACATTTGGATTATTCTGATCTTAAATCTCTTTTTAAACAAAATTTAGTGAACCCTTCTTTGGGATTTGGAGATTCGCTTTTGGTGAGACCTTTGAGATTGACGGATTTTGACCATGGTAAGTTATCGTACGCATTAGAAAAAAATCTACCATCATTCAAATATATAATCTAATTGGTAGAAAAAAATCTACCAATTTAGCACAATTTATTATTTTACTGGCTGAAATCCCCCCCCCCAATTTTTTCACTTGGTTTTTGTATTTTTCGTACCTAGAAACGTAAAATACCATATTTTGAGGGTGTTCATTCTATTTCTGTAGTATAATTCCCAGGTTCATTATTGAAGATAATAAACACAAAAAGTTCTATGAATGTACTCACAGTAACATGAAGCAAGAACGACTCTGAAGAAGTGCAGATGCGATTTAAGGTTTAAGCCAAAAGTCTCTAGGTTTAACTATCGTGGAGCTACGTTGATTATCAATGAGTTAGTAGTTAATCAGTGAGTCAGTATACCAACTGAGCTTTGTGTTTTATAAGTATAGATTTTGTTTACATCGGACTAAAAAAAATCCGCAAAAACTTAAAATAAACTGTGGACTATGGTCTAATTGTTATTTTTGAATATATATACGTAATTAGCAGCCTTCCTGGCCTAGTGAGTGTCACACTGGCTTTGAACTTGTGAGACCACCGCGAAGCAACTTCTCACTTCACACTCCTCATTTCGCACTTTTCAAACAAAAAAAAAAAATGGAGTGAGGAATATTTGCGTTTCACGAAGCAACTGCTCACTTCGCACTTTTAAAAAATAAATGGAGTGAGGAATATTTGTTTTCCATGAAGCTTTTCAAAATCTTCCGTATTACAATGCTTACACTGGCCTAATGAGAAGTTGTTTACATTTTTTTCATCTCGATTTCATTCTCAAAATTTACTGAATTATCTAATATACCGATTTTATTTTTCTTCTAATTTGATTTATTTTTAGGGTGTTAAGTTGAATTTAGTTCCAATATTCAAAATATTCTATATTAATTAATATTCAAAAGTTTAATATTTAATATTAATATATTATTATTCAAAAGTAAACTGAGGAGTGAGAAAGTTTTTTGCAGAAAAAGACACATTTTACTCCTCACTTTGCAATCATAAAAGTTTCATGGAACAGAAAGTAAACAAATCAATGAAATTTACTTTGCATTACAACTCCACTTTTCACTCCAACTTTGCACTTCTCAAAAACGTTCATGGAATAGAAATTGAGAAGTTGGAGTGCAAAGTTGCTTTGTGGAATAGGCCACTGGGTTCGAATCCTGGCGAAAACGATTTTTTTTTGGAACTGTGCTTGGTTGTTCGGGGTACACTCAGCCTCGTAAGGACATTTGAGTAGCCACTTTAATGTGACTAGCTACCAGTGGCAGCATTACAAGAACAAATAATATATAGTGCAGTAATAGTTAGTGTAGGAGCTCTTGTAATGTTGTGATACGCTCAAAGCTAGATTGTGACAATGCAATCTTATGAGTTAAAAAAAAAAAATCATAAAAAGATTTTTTTCTTCTTCTTCTTTTAGGGTTTTTGGACTTGTTAAAACAGCTGACTGTTGTTGGAGAAATTAATAAGGAAATTTTCCAGAGTAAGTAATATTTTTCTTCTTCTTCTTCTTTGTAAATGCTGATACAAGGACGAGTCAAGATTTGAAATTCTGACATGATTCGTTTTATTGACAAAATTAGATGTTTCTTTTTGCGTGAAGTGATTGTTACTGCAATGAAGTTTTTTTGTTTTGTTTCCAGAACGTTTTGATCGTATGAAAGCCACCCAAAACTATTTTGTGACCGTAATTGAAGACATCACAACGAAACAAATTGTTGGTACCGGTACTCTTATTTTGGAACAGAAATTCATTCACGAGTGTGGATTGGTGAGTAGTCTGAGTCGGATTTCTTGCAATTTTCTGTGAATTAAAATGAGAAATTGGAATACAAAAAGTGTGGTCTGAAAACTATTCGCAATCCTCGTTATATTATTCAAAGAGACTTTCAGTAGTGAGGCTTGAGATTGTTGCAGTATTTCTCTCAAAATCGACCGTTCTTATTTCGATATATTGGGCTAAAAAATAGTAGAAATAGGTCGATATGAGGTGAATGTGATCTAGTCAGCCTGGTGCATAGAAACTTAATTACGAGTGTTTGAGGAAATTCTAATACAGGGTAATTCTGAAATGGGAGCAAATATTGAAATTACGTGTTCCTTGGGTCAAATAAAAATAGGTAAACTCTATACATATTGGGGTCAGAAATGGACACTAACGGAGATAAAAAAAAAAAAACGTTTTGAAGTCATTTCTTAACTGATTTTCTTGTTTTTTGGTATACAACCTAGGATAATAGTTTTACATATCTAACTAATATTTTTTTTGTACGTAAAATGGCTAGAACTTTTGGTGCGTATAGGTTTTTAGTATATTGAAGCAAAGAACTTTCCTAAAATGTATTTTTCTACCATAAAGAATGGAAAAGCCATTCTCTAAACAAGCGGTTCATAAAGAAAATCACCAAAATGAGGATATGAACAATTTTAAATATTTTTAATAATATATGAAATGTCAATTCCCACATTGAGTTCTTGTTTAATCAGTAGAAATAGAATGGCCAGTCTGGGGATCGGACCGGAAGATTACGCATTTCAATTTAACCAGGCACTATTTTATCTCCCTATCTCCGCTAAGGTCCATTTCTGACCCCAATATGTATAGATTTACCTATTCTTATTTAACCCAGGAAACCTGTGGTTTCAACATTTGCACTCATTTCAGAATCACTATGTAATCTTTTTGGGCTCATCTAATATTTTTCAGCCGTTAAAATCTGTTGAAACATCTGTGGATAATGAGTTGTCCCCATAATACAACATGCCCTAGAATGACAATTGTTGGCGGTTGTCACCTTTTTCGCGTCCCGAAGTTAAAATTTTTTCGCGTTAGAATAGCTTTACGAGTACGTGTTGAGAAATGAAAGTTTCAGGAACGAGTGAATTTTCACAGAAAGCAGTGTTAAAATTAAACAAATGTTGGAGAAGGTGAAATTATGAATACATATTTTATACTTGGCCCAATTATCCGTGTATCCTAAAGACAATATAATATCTACAACTCTTGAGTTTCTCTTCTAAAATCGCTTAGCGTTCGTCCATTTAAAAAAATTAATTCTCTTCTTTCAGAAAGGTAAAATTGAAGAAATCGTTGTGGATGATAATTATCGTGGAAAAGAACTTGGCAAACTTCTGATTGCAATACTTGTAAAACTGGCTAAACATTTGCAGTGTTATAAATTATCATTGGACTGTAAAGATCATCTGATTCCTTTTTATGAAAGTTTTGGATTTAAAAAAATGAACAATTATTTACAAATTTATTTTTAATATAAAAAAATTATAATGTAATCAGATTCGTATCAATCATTGGTTTTAAATTACTTTTTCAAGTACCTAATAATTTTTTTTAAGTACATATATAGAACACATTCCAAACTTGCATAATAATAATACTTTATTTCTAATGTACTCTCATTAAAAAATACGTAGATATAATAATTGCTTTTCTATTAATAAAGGACATATAATCATCATTAGGTAATTCAATTATAGAGTTCGGGCGCCATATTTGTTGTCCAATTTGTTCTTAATTTTTTTTATATTAGCAATATATATTTTTTAAATTCAAATTTTCATTTCCACATATTATTTTCAAGATTACTTTTAAAAATTAACTAATGTTATATTAAATTAATTTTTAATCTAGTCATAGTAGTCATTACAGTTATTTGCCATTTATTTGATTATATATTGTATATATATATATATATATATTCATTTTACTGGTCACCTCCTAGAGTAACCCATGTTTTANCCAAAAAAAAAGATGAAATATTTTTATGCTTTTCCATGGTAAACACAAGTAGAGTGCTCAAAATGGTTTATAAAACAGGCTCTTTAATTGGTAAAAATGAACATAAAACACAATTCCTTGATCATATTAAAAAATTGTACATGAAAAACACACCAAATACGATTCAAATGAAAAAAATGCAACTTGAGATTGTAAAGTCGGGAAATGAATATCATAAAGCACCCAACATTGATTATCTTCCAATTTTAACAAATGAAGAACCTTTAGATTTTAATATCAACGAATATTATAATAATTTAAATACAAAACAATTAGGCAGATTAATTATTTATTCTGAAATTATGTCTTCATCTCATAATGTACTGGATGGACCTTCGTTGATTAATGGGTTAACAGTTATTCCTCGACAACAGACCCAAGGAACAGGTCGTTCAAATAATATATGGCTAAGTCCTCTTGGTTGTGCAATGTTTTCTATGCAATTACATATAGATTTAAAAACTCGATTAGGTAAACATTTACCTTTAATTCAACATATTGTTGCTATAAGTATTGTATTAGCTATAAAATCATTTAATAATGATATAGATATAGGTATAAAATGGCCAAATGACTTATATGTAAATGGAAATATTAAATTAGGTGGAGTTTTAGTAACAAGTTCAATTCTTTCAACTTTTGAACAACAATTAGCTGTTTGTAATATAGGGGTTGGAATGAATCTAGATAATGAAGAGCCCACCACATGTTTGAATAGTATATTTAAAAAACTAAATCCAAACAGTTCAACTCTTTCGTTTGAAAAATATTTTGGTTTGGTGTTTACTCATTTAGAACAATTGATGGAAGGTGATTTTGATGAAATTTATGATTTGTATTATAAACATTGGTTACACAATAACGTTCAGGTCACTGTCATATCAGAAAGAGGGGAAGCTCAGAAAGTTAAAATAATTGGAATTGATGATTTTGGATTCTTAAATGTACGAAATGAAGATGGATATATTTATTCTGTTAGACCTGATGGTAACACATTTGATATGTTAAATGGGCTTATTGCACCCAAACCGGTTGGATCAAGTTGATATATAAAGCATTTGATATGTTAGGATTCTATCTGTAAATGGGCAATCAAATTTATTCAAATGAGAAATTTTATTAAGGATGTTTTGTAATCAGTATGAAATACAAATTTCTGAAATAATTTTGTATCGACTACAAGTTTTGTAATTGAGTCACGAGCGCTTTCGTCTGTTGAGATATTTTCTATATATATATATATATATATATTGCCTTTGTTTGATTAGTTANCTTTGGTCTGTTGAGATATTTTCTATATATATATATATATATATATATATATATATATTTTGCCTTTGTTTGATTAGTTATTTACTATGAAATACGAATTTCTGAAATAATTTTGTATCGACTACAAGTTTCTTAATTCAGTCACAAGCGCTTTCGTCTGTTGAGACATTTTCTATTTTTTTTTTTTCCCCTTTGTTTGATTAGTTATTTACATTGTTACTTGACCTATAGATTTATATACCTAACCTATTTATCTATAACTATATACCTACACCTATTTACATAATTCACTAAACATATTTATATAGTAAACCTATATACATTTATTTTAAAAGAGATATCATTGAATTATGCATGGCAGCATGGCATCCTCCATCATACATAGCTAGCTTAGCCTCAGTTCACTAGAAGATGTCTTAAAAGTCGAAAGCGCTCGTGACTCAATTACAAAACTTGTAGTCGATACAAAATTATTCCAGAAATTTATAATAAAATTTATGTTAAAAAATGTCAAACATGATGTAATATTTTTTTTACGAAGTCCCTGGAATAAATTAAATAAATAAACATTAAATAAAATTGATCACATCTAACTCCGTCACTGATGAAATTATACGAAACAAGTGCATATTTAAGTCTGCTCCCATGGAGATTTTGGAATGATTTTAAAAAAAAAAATTAAAGTCTCTTTAACATCTATGGTCGTATTAGTCGAGACGGGGATTTTACTCTCCATTCACTGGGAACTTACAAACTAGCTACCCATATTGACCTATAGCCTTCACGGGGGTTCGAACCTATGGTCATCCATCAAGAAAAACCTCGGTGGACTATGCTTAACCTATATTTTTCCAGAAGATTTTTTTCTCAATTTTCTGTGAAAATACGTTGGTGATAGTATGAAAGTCCAATAACATACACGAATACAAAAAAATCACCGCTTGCCTCTGGCGAGTTTAAATAGCTACGCAAAAATAAATAATCGTGTCAAAAATATATTTTGAGCAGAAGAAACCGATTTTAAGTGGTATCATTTTAAAAGGCCTGTGGGATTATGTTCAGTTGTCTTGGGGAACTGGTGTATTCAAGGTGTGACTCTGGATAGTATTATTTTTGGCCAGCATTTTTAAGCGTCCTTTAAAAAGAATGTGAAGTCTGAAGCCTATTATAATCTAAATGACAGAGAAATCTATATATATAAAAGTGAATGTCTGTTTGTTTGTTTATTTATTTATTTGTTTGTTTATTTATTTATTTGTTTGTTTGTTTGTTTGTTCGCTTATAACTTACGAACTACAGCTCGGAATTGCACGAAACTTTGCACACTTATTTGTTTTTACCCGGGGAAGGTTATAGGCACGGTATTGTCCGGCCATTTTAGTTACGGCCGATTTTACGGCCGATTTTCCAATTTCTTCCTCAAAATTTTCCGAATTTTGGCCAATATCTTAAGATTTGTCGCGACAACATATCAACTCAAAGCGAGAAAGTTTTAGGTAACATCTTTATCCTTCATTTAGGACATATTTTGCAAAATTGTGACTAGCCATTCGAGGGTTACAAGTTCGAATCCGGGATCGGGCACAATAAAATTTTGACAATACTCATTGTTTAGCCAAAACGGTAAGAGATATAGAAAAATTGATGGGAATGAACCCCCCCAAAACCATAGCCTGAGACCCCAGAAAAATGATCACAGTTCAAAAATATGCAACCGTTTTCGAGTTACGGCCGATTTTCCGATTTTTGTATGGGAAATCATAGAATACTATAAGAAACGGTAATAGATATAGAACATTTGATAGGAATGGCCCCCCCCCCAAAAAAAAACAAAGACTGGGAGCCCAGAAAAAATATCAGAGTTGAAAGCCCTCCAACCGTTTTCGAGTTACGGCCGATTTTCCAATTTTTGTATGGAAATTAAAATTTTTGTTTGATTTAAATAAAATTATGTACAAAAGCGGTTAGTGCAATGCCGATATAATTTAATAGAATTGAACACCAAGTTTGTTGGGTAGAACGTGTTGGGAGTAGTATTGGGTTAGGTTCCAAAAAAAATAAAATGCGTGTTGAAGTCTGCTGAGTTTAGGCTGGGTCTGCGACCCAGCCTAACCTTGCGCAGACTTCAACACGCATTTTATTTTTTTTGGAACCTAACCCAATACTACTCCCAACACGTTCTACACAGCTTAACAACCCGTTACTACTCCCCATGTTCTACATATAGGTTAACAAACGTGTATGTAATATGTATTCTATGTGCATACTCTGATCGCGTTTAAACGGTTGTACCTCGGTGATATGATTATTAATGTGGGAGTCAGATTTATTATTAATTTTTTCTCTCATCTTCTCGAAACGAAGTTCGGGTACTCAGCTAGTGGTTTATATATCAGCTATTTTCTTGCAGATGAAATAGGTATTAGTTACCTATATTATTCGAGTCGCGATAATATATTTTAATAATTCTGAACTATATTTTAAAATTATCTCAAAATACTGTCGAAGATTTCGTATGCTTTACGCACTACTTTTTAAACAGCTTATAGGTGATAGATCCTAGTTGCGTAGCAGGCGTATAAAACCCTAAACATTTTAACAAGGAATATCTTTTTATACACTGCTACCAACCTTTTCATAACAAGTTTTATCAATTTATTATCATTAAATTTGGGATTGGAGACAAATAACCTACCCATATATTTTTTAAGAATTTAAATAAATAATACGTAGTACTGAAATATCGCTTTAAATCATCTAAATGAACAATTAATACGAAATAGAAATCAATGATTTCTTATCAGAGGCGTATTTTAAGTCCTCGCATATTAATAATTTAACTATTATATTTTAAATTTAAACGTTTTCCAACAAATCATTACGAAAATAGTAACAATAAAAATAGCATGGACGTAATATAAATAAAAAAAATCACTCTCATCATCATCATTTTTTCATAACGCGATTAAGAAGTATAACTTCAAAAATCTTTGATTTTTTGGAACAGTATTTTTGTTCAATGCTCAAAAATATCAGGTATTGAAAATACGACTTTATTTACCGCGCATGCGGTTAGTAAACTTTTTATGTTGGTAATCTTGCAGAAAAAAATTGTTTATCTCAAAACTATTTTGGGAAGGGGCTTGTTGTTTCATCCCGTCCCGTTCACGTAAAGGTAAGAATTTTATTTAATTTTAAATTAATTTTATTTGTATCTATCTCTATTTGCAAATAATAATTAATATTAAAAAAAAAACATAATATTATTGTTTGTAATTCAACCCCTCTTTTATACCACATTTATCTATTGACCTTCATTTAAAAGTTAATGAAAAAAGTTATCTCTTAACTATCTAGAACAACTATGGCGCTTTTTTTTATCAGAAAAAAATATCATTGTAAATTTTAGACATTTATTTATAAAAACGTTGTTTTTTTGGGCAATGGATTTGTTATTTGTAATTTCTTCGCATTTCATGAATCTGTATTAATGTCATCATTTAAATTGTATTCTATGTCACTATCTTTTAAAATAGGTCATATTAATATTGATTTAATACACGCTAGTGTTTAATGTTTCTATGGCATTCTAGCGTTGCATCATGCAGTTAGGAAGCATGGTTAAAGGCATGTGTATAGTTGATAATAAATATCTTTAAAAAAATATGGTTGAAGTTGATTCCACCGCCCATGGGAGGGAAGACAGGTACATCTCATGTTTAAATGGGAATAAACCAACCTGAAATTAGTACTTTACTTTCATTAGTCGCATCTTCCTGGCTGATGTTAGCCAACTGTATGAGACTTCAAATAGGTGGTTTTCTACTGCCAATTTTTTTTTCATCATACCTACATCAATTCTTTGAGGCTGATAATTGATATGGGCCCCAGAACCATGTTAATCACTGCAATATAATTACACAATGGCAGAAGAATATTAGTTGCAAAACACAAATGATATTACAGAATTGCTCTCTGCGTTATTTTACACCATCAACTCAGGTGTTTAATTTCAGTTTGCCCCCTCAAATTACTTCCCATTATCTCACGCATGATTTATTTTTCCTCAAAGAATGTTAGTAAGGGATATAGGGACTGCAAGAAATTACGCGTTCACATTTACTTACTTATCCGTGTCCAAATGATCAGCTTGTGAATTTACAAAAATCCGCTACTGCGATGCGACGGTGACAGGGGTGCACCGGATGAGGTCCTCAGGGTGCAGGTTGTGCCAGATAATTAGGTGGTCTTCTTGTTCTCAGCCTTCACATTACATGAGCATGCCAAAATTCATGTCTAGACTTGGATTAGAACGATTAGTATCCAGTTACGTATCCATTGCTCTATCAATTGTGGCCTGTTGGTAAACTTTAAAATTGAAAGATATATACCTTACCTATCTTACGCTGTAAATCTTTGCTAAGGGATGAGGCAAGGGAGATGTTATATATATATATATATATATATATATATAATGTATCGAAGAGGGAAGATAACAACCAAGTCGATCTTGGAACGATTTTTGTTGGGAAAAATTTGCTCCGAGCGGTAATCGAACCCAGGTGGTGGGTTATTGCTTCACTACCATAAGATTTTTATTGTTGGTCTATTTCCGGTTATCTTATGGTTTGGACTGTGTAATTGTACCGCAAATTGTCTTTTTCGCTTACACTAACCTCCCCTTTTTCCTTTCCTAATTCGTACTGTCATACTGAAAGGAAACTCAGTTTTTAGTTTTGGTCATCGATGAGTTTCGCTGATTTTTAAGTCAGTGATTGAATCAGTATACCAATCGCGCTTTTTGTTTTGTAAGGTAATATTATTAAAATAAATATTGCAATTTACTTGAAGTCTTCTTTGTTGTTAAATTTGGTATTGAAATACATCAGACAATGTTTTTAGTTATTAGTCAGTAAAACTAGTGGCCTTGTACCTTGCATACATACGCCTCTGGGAAGCCATGAAAAAACACTTGTGTATTTTTCAATGAGTCACTTATCTAATGAGCTGTAAGCTGTAATTAACTCAAAACTCTCATTATCTCACTGCACACTATGAACTAATATTGTGAAAAAATATTTCTAAGCTTTCAGCAACTTATCATTACCTACTAATTGCACAGACTTCAGTGTCTTCATAAATAAAATAATCACGAAATTTGGTTAGAAAATGTACAGAAAATCACGAAATTTTCAAGTGACATATACTTTCCCCTCCACTTCCCCACATTATGAAACAGAGTGCTGATAAGGAGAAGTCGGTTGTTCATTATCCTTTTTTTTACCTTTTAAAAAAAAATCTTCCATAGATACGAAATTTCAACAAGTAGCTCCTGTCAGCAAAGAATTTTGCACTCAAAAATTAGGTCACTATAAGAAAATTGCTTTACAAGGGTTAAGAGGGGTTGGATGTGTAACGTAAGATTGCTTGAATTGTTTTTACCTCTAAAATAATAAAAATGGGACAGCCAGAGGAAAAAGAGGTTACAATAGTAAAAGGAAAATATTTTCCGGTAGAATTTTTTTTTGAAAAATTCAATTCTTGAAATTCATAAAGAAAATATACCCTAATTTATACTGTGAGGAATTAGAGTAATATATTCACGAACCGAGTCCACCTATGACTATGCCCTACTCATTCATATGCTTCCGTTTCACATCACTCCAGTTGGTATACTGACTGACTCAATGATCGTAGCTCGACGATGGCTAATCTTAAAAACTTGATTACCCAGTTTCCTTTCTGTATGTAGGTCCTTAATAAGGAAGCAAAATCGAAAATGGAAGTGAGTAATCCTCAAGAAGACGATTTAGAGGTGCAATTACACAGCCTCGAACAGTAAAGGGTACCAAAAATAACGGGTAATAGGCTCAATCCCCCTTACAAAGAAGAACGAAAAAATATAAAATCCAATGTAGGTGTCTTGGTTCATACAGAAGCGGATACGGGGG
>CM022878.1:17950952-18012494 GCA_012654025.1 Pachypsylla venusta | reverse complement strand
TATGCTACCACTTGTTGCTATCCCTTCTCTTTTTATAACTTGTTGTTCTGTGCACAGTGAGTAGCACGTTTAATTTGGGGTCTAAATAATCCTCGAAAATATTCGTTACTCTCAGTCACACTACATCTGATCCTCTATGCTACCACTTGTTGCTATCCCTTCTCTTTTTATAACTTGTTGTTCTGTGCACAGTGAGTAGCACGTTTTCTGATTTTAATTTGGGGTCTAAATGATCCTCGAAAATATTCGTTACTCTCAGTCACACTACATCTGATCCTATATGCTACCACTGTACTCAGGAGGCTGAATTATGTACATAGGTTGTTTTTTTTGCTTCACGTGCCTTTCATATCTATATTGTCATTCGAGACGGGGGTTTTACCATTCATTCGCTTGAAAATTTCAAACTAATAGCAACCTACATTGACCTCACATAGCCTGGGTTGGGCTGGAATGGAAAAAATTCCAGCATTACGAGAACGCGACCTTACGTGGACACCCACTCGGTAAATCTCGCTGGACGTTGCTTAAGTCCAGTGATTAACGGGAACTGTTGTATGCCACTATGCCATAGATGCTGGCTAAATACAGGTTCCTTTACTAGAAAAATATATTTTTTATTTTCTGTGTAGAATTCCTCATATTTATGATAAATTCAAATAAGAAATATTATTGAGCATGTTTGTGGTCATTTTGAAATATAAGAATTTCTAATTCATTTTGTATCGACTAAAAGTAAATTGATGAGTCACGAGCGCTTTCGTCTGTTACGACATCAGTTCACTAGAAGATGTCGTAAGTCGTAACAGACGAAAGCGCTCGTAACCCATCAATTTACTTGTAGTCGATACAAAATGAATTAGAATTTCAATTGATAAAGTTAATTCCCCACCACGTTCGAGGCGTTATGTTCGAATGTGCCAGAAACTTCCTACCAATCTGGTAGAGGTTTTTAAAAAAATGTGGTTAGAATTGAAAATTTCCACTCGCAAAATGTGTGTTCACATTTGGTTCCTATATACCGAATTCTATTTGGGGTCGATATAGCTCTCTTTAAATCGACCATGCCTCAACCTTCTTTTCAGCTGTACCCTCTTCTGGCTCAGAAGCCCCCGCTTTCAAAGATCGACTTCCGCTTTTACCCTATGTTAAACAACACTCGTTTCAATTTGATTTATCAGGATTAAGTGCAGCTTATCAGTACTTACTAAATGGGTTTTATCAGTAATCACAACTTTTTTATGATTACAGTGACTAATAATTTATTTTGATAAGACGAGACATTTGATGACGAGGATTCTTGTTTAGAACTCAGACAAAGGCCCTCTATTGTGCAAGTAAAATTGAACGCAGTGACGGTCGAGTTTAACACCATGATATATCTTTTGATTGATTAAAGGCCCACCCGGGGCCAAATGGTGGCCATTTGATGTGTGTGAGATCATAATACACAAAACTACTAGTTGATACGGTGCACTGGTTATTATTTTGAATTAATCTTTGGAATCGACCACAACCCCCATTCCTCAAATTTTGATACTTTGCGTTTCAAGTTACTTGGGCCTAGTCCACTGAAAATTAATTACACTTTTTATCGTTTAGCGATTTTGATGAGATTTGGTATGTTTTTTTATTACTTAAATTGGTTATGTTTGTCCATCTTGGGGTCTAAATGTTCACCGAAACTATAACACACAAATGGTTCCGTAATTGAAAGAATATTCCCGGGCTGCGTTCATGCATACTGATTTTTAAAGAGTTTTGTATACCGATAGTAAGATAAGGATCTTTCTGAAAATAGAGCATTACATTTTGGGTCCGGGTTCAATCCCCGGCCGGGTCGGAACATTTTCGATTTTGTGCTTGTGATTATGGGGTGCACTCAGCCTCGTGAGGACGTTTGAGTAGCTACATCACCAGACTAAAAAGATTGGAAGATTGAAGAGATTAATAGTGGAAGAGGCTTTTATAGGAATGCTGTGATACCCACCAAAATTTTGAAAAGGCCGTTGGGCCTTAACACAAAGAAATTCTATATTTACATTTAATAATTTTAATTAATGAATGCATCTACAAATTAAGTAATTAATCGACAAATTAATTAATTAAGGTATTAAACTATAAACTAATCAATTAATTGACAAAAAATCTATTGTATGTTCTGCCCACAATCATGTAAAAAAGGTTTGGTACCGATAGATCAGGTACTTTTGTCAGTTAAGTGCTTTATATAATGGTCATATAACCTGTGCCAGTTTGGACGTTACTTGGGATCCATTACTAATGGGGTCACACCCCTATTGGCACCCCTAACTTTTATAACTACTCTGCCTTATCTTATAATTATACTATTGTCTCTCACTTGCTCATTACATTCAGACATGTGTGTGTTTAAAATGACAGATAAATGGAATGTCTCATACGTACAACAATTTCAGATGGAGATGAACTTAACACTGTTCCGGCCAACCAATTCAGTATGTGTTACAATCCAAACTTCTCTCATCAAATCAAAACACAATATTAGTTGTTGTTTCTTTGCTTAACGTCTCTTTAACATCTATTGGTCATACGAGACGGGGGTTTTACCTTCCATTCGCTGGAAACTTACAACACAGCTACCCACATTGACCTCACCCATCCTGGGTTGAACCCAAAAAATAGCCAGCATCACGAGGGCGTGAACCTACGTGAACACCCACTCGGTAAAACCTCGCTGGACATTGTTTAACTTCAGTGATCTAACGGAAACTGGTGAAATTATTTTGCAGAAGGTGAATATAAACTGCTAGCATGCTCCGCCCACGGCCTGCTTCACTTGACGCCTAAGAGCATGACCGATCCCGTGCTGCTGTTATGCCCACAATCATTTGAAATAGTTTGTTACTGATAGTAAGATGAGAAGTTATCAATTATATTTGATACACCTCATTTATTTAACTGATAGTGACGAAAAGTATCTAGGACCATTTTGACATCAAATGAGACCTACCCACATACCATTTTCCATAAAAACAGCTAAAGGACAAAAGTGCCACTGACGGCGCGTGGCGCGGTATTGTTTTTCTTTCTATTTTTAGATTCTACTTTTTCTATTTGTGGTTGTGGTTGTTTTCCTTTATTCTACCATGCCACAACCTTCTGTTCTGTGTCTAAGATACCTTCCAGGATATCAATCGCTTGTTTCTCACAGTATCCAGAGGAACTGTAAAAACTCAAATTTTGCCGATGACCTTTCATCATTGGTTTGAAAAAAGAGAATTTTAAAGGCTGGATGTCCTTCCTAACACCAAACCTTTTGTATTTGCACGAACCTAGGACCGTCACCTAATAAGCTGGCTTGCCCCCCTACACGTAACTTGAAAAATTATGTATATCAAATTTTTGTGTATTTTTTTTTTNGGAGACCCCCCTTCTAAGCCCTGTCTGGAGCCACAAACACGACTCGGATGAGTGAGTCATAGTGGCCGCTGACTTGACACTTGTCCCCTGTGTGCAATGGGGACTGCAGGGAGGGAATAGTGTTAAGATGATCTCACTCACAAGGTCACATAATCAATCAGATGATTTATCCGTCGACAATCAAACAAACGTGTTGGAAACAATTTCATGCAGGGTTCGTTATGGTCATGGGCAACTGAAAGTGGCGTGGATTTGAAAAACTTCCAATGTGACACATGGTTCTATATAGAATTCATCTACGTATACTTCAAATATCAAATTTTGAGGGGGGGTGGGGATATTTCTTTTGTGACGAATCCAAAGGCTCGTTATTGGAAAAAAATAAACCAGAAAAAACAACCATGGAATTGTTCTAGATTTGATTTTTGGAGCACCTGTGTGAAGGGAGTTTCTTGTAACTAAGCTGAACACATTGTAAAAATATACTCGGCCCCTAAACAAAGATGACCTGTCATAATCAAAGTATTTGGGTAATTTTACCTTTTATTATCTTTTGACAGTGTAAGTAATACTAGTAACTACTCATATTTACATGTTAAATGTGTGCAGCTGGTTTGTAAGTTTCTACCGAATGGAGGGGGTAAAAATAACCCCGTCTCAAATGACCAATAGATGTTAAGTGAAAAAATATTATCAGAACTACAATACAAGAACCCTTTGTTGGTCGGGCCACGGACTTTTGGAACCGTCTTTGTTTGTAGAATTCAATGGAGAATTTAAAAATGCAATAAAAATAGTTAGTTTCATTTTAAGAAACAAAGTTGACCCTTAAAGACAACCTTAAAGGATTTATTGAGATCTTAATAACATGTCCCTCTCGATAGCATGAAATTTTGGGCTGAATTTTTTTATCTCCAATTAGGATCCCTAAGTGGCAACAGATGAAATTTCGTAAAGCAGGACAGTTAAAAAAACAGGACATGTTTAATTTATGGTAAAAAAAAAATAGTTATTCAGGAATTTGACAATGTGCAATACAATGCATGGCCATAGCCATACTTTTCAGAGCTCTGGACTTTTGTCAGGCGGTTTTCTATCTCAGGGTATAGAACTGTTCACAATCCATATCACTAAACTTCAGAGAGATGGAATATTTGTGTATACAGGTGATTTGGCACTTTAAAAATTCTTTTCGTGGGAATTTAAAAAAGCAAGACATTTTCCATTATTTTCAAAAGCACGCAAGACAAGCATGCAAAAGACAGGACACGTCCTAACGAAGCCGGACGTCTGGTAACCCCATCTCCAATAGGATCCGAGATCTGACTGTTCTACTTAATATGTCACCCTGTAGAACTAGAGATTGTCTTATAGTTCTCACGCATGAATCATAAAATACCTAACATACCAGAAACCCATACCATGCGAGTTCTGTTCTTAAAAGAGATATTAGAGGAGAGAGAGGTGTATGAACCAAAAAACGCGCAATCTTTACAAGACATACCTACATTTTGGTTAGTTTACAAGAGGAAGGGGAGAAACCAAACATTCTTAAGATACATGAGGATATACCAAGTACCAAGGATATCGGACGCAAACTTCAAACAGACTATTTAATCAATGTGGTGACTAGTGACAAGTGTTGTGTTTTTTCTGTTTTTAATCTCAATCTGTTAATTCCATTTTGTTTGAGTTTATTCTTCAATTTTTTTTAGAAAGAAAAATATTAATTAACAATCAATAGTTTTTATTAATTTATGACTTGTGTTTTTTTAAAAAAAAGTAATAATACGAGAGTGATTATTTTGATGGTAATAATTTATCTAAAATTATTTGTTTATATAAGAGTATACTATTGAATAACGGGAATTAAAAAAACAAGGAACTTGGCAGACTATTTGATCGTTGTGTTGACTGGTGACAAGCGCTGTGCTTTTTTCTGTTTTAAATCTCAAACCTGTTGATTCCATGTTTTTTTTTAGTTAATTCCTAAATTTTTTTCAGGAAAGATTATTAGTAATTAACAATCAATTGTTTTCAATAATTTGTTAGTTGGTTTTTTTTAAAAAATAATACGAGAGTGATATGGTATTAATTTATCTAAAATTATTTGTTTATGTAAGAGTTTGTTTTATTTGTTTATGTATTGAACATAAACATTATTTGTTTATGTATTGAACAACGGGAATTAAAAAAAAACACTATATTTATATATTTTGCGGTGTTCATTTCTCTGATAATAATGTATAGTCTGTTGTTGTCCGGTTTATTAGCGGGCCAGTGGAATTGTATCGCAGTTTCAACCCTAGCTGTGACATAACTACCAAATGGGGGTCCCGTATATTTTTGCAGTACGGAGCTCTGTAATCGAAAATTCAATAAGTCAGGCAACGGAAATTAACAGTTGTCACACACTTGTTTGTCAGCAATTCTTTATCGTTTGCCTTGATGCCTTTTTCTATTTTAACAGTAATTAGTGTTTCTCTCCTCGCTCTTCATCATCTGACTACACGTGTCGTTGCATTCATTGCTCTAATATTGTTTTAATCGACAATTCTAGTTATTTTTTCCCCAAACAAATAATCAATAAATAAAAATGACTCGAATAATATTGAAAAAAAAAAACGTTCTATGAAATCAGTTTATGTAAACAAAATTACTCTCGCTTAACTTTTTTTACTTGATTAAATTGACAGTTGCTTTTTTAAAATTTATTTTCTTAAAAAATTGCACAAAAAATATTTCTGCAGATTTTTGTTTTTGTGGCTCGAATATAACAATTTTATCATTTAATTGGAATTATACGTCACAATCTATGAATTCAGTTTATGTAAACAAACATTTTCTCTTGGCTATCTTTGACCCTAATATCTCAAGGAACACATCTGTGTCACTGAATCTGTGATTCTTTGTCTTTGTCATTTGTCTTGACGCGTGTTTCCATTATCAACACTTATATTGTATTCCTCGACTCTCTCTTCACATCTTCTGACTACATGTGTCGTTGCGTTCATTGCTCCAATGTCACACTTATTTGTGATTGAATCTCTTTGTCATTTGTCTTGACGCGTGTTTCCATTACCAACACTTATATTGTATTCCTCGACTCTCTCTTCACATCTTCTGACTACATGTGTCGTTGCAATCATTGCTCCAATGTCACACTTGTTTGTCATTGAATCAGCAAGTCTTTGTCATTTGTCTTGACGCGTGTTTCCATTATCAACACTTATATTGTATACATCGCCTCTCTCTTCACATCTTCTGACTACATGTGTCGTTGCATTCATGGCTCTAATGCTGTGATAATTGTTGATTGAGTTCTTTGTTCCTCCATTAGCAAAATAAGTACGCGAGTTGAGTGGTTCATTTGTATGTTCTGTGTTATGCTATTTATTTTTCATTGTTTTTTACGTCTCGATAGATAAATTTATCTTTTGAAGTTCATTTATTTCAAAACTGCATTTAGTTTTCTTTTATTATCGGTCGTGGTTTTCGTTACTTAATAATTATTTTATATTATTTCCTGTTGTTTTGTATAAAATTAAGTCTTCCTTTAAGAAATAAAATTTATTTCCACTTATGAATGAAATAATTTTCATTCTTTCGTATAAAAATTATTAGATAAAAGATCTTTAAAAATTCTTTGCTTTTCTTAAAATCTGCAAAGAGTCAATAAAATTCTTGTTTTCTTTTCTTTGCAAAGTGTGTTTTTGGTTCTAACCTAAGCCATTTATGGACTGATTCTTTTTGGGGGGCAAAAGTAGTCTCTCCTTGTGTGAAAACATTGTGAATGTCGTCAAAAAAACCAACAACATATAGTTTTTAGGTATTTTTGTTTGGACCGTGAGATCAACCAAATTTTGAACTGACTTTTTTCCTGTTCAGAATTTTAGTTCCAACATGGCTTCGTAATAACATAAATGAATTGTAAGAGTTTAGTTTTGATCCAGGCTGATATTTTTCAAAGTTACTTTTGATCTAGGCTGATATATTTCAATGTTTGTTTTGATGAAGGCTGATATTTTTGAAGCTTGTTTTAATCCAGACTGAGATTTTTAAGAGTTGGTTTTGATCCAGTCTGATATTTTTCAGAGTTTGTTTTGATCCTGCCTGCTTTGTTTTCTGTTAAAAAAAAAAAGAAATCCCCTTTTGTTAACATATTTGTATTATTATTATTTTTAGATTAAATAATTTATTTCATATAATATAATATTTCGTATAATATAATATTTAATTGAATCAAATATTGATTTAAATTTTAAAGTTATAAAATGCTCTTTTTTAATTTAGAATATACATTGAAAGTTAACTTTGTGCACTTATTCAATATTTTGGAATTTTTGCTTTGTCCACTTGGAAATCATCTATCGACCAATGAGAATGACATCTGTACTTTGCAGTAATCATGAATAATTGTCAAAGGTAAAAATATTTGTTTTTGAAATTTTGAAACACTTGGGCATAAATGTGGTAATTTTAGTGAAACATCGAGAAAAAATTCATGGTCACTATTTTATATTTCCCCCAAAAGTCAATGTATATTTTGATTTGAATGTTTTTATTTATTTATTTATTTTTTTGTAAAATTAACCGTTTTTCAAGAAAATTGACATTAATTAAAAAAAGACTCACCCTGTATGAAAATATTTTTCTTCGATTTTTGGATTCTTCGTACCTTGAAACGATAAAAGACCCAAGTGGTCGCCAAAATTAAGAAAAAAAAAACAAAACAAAAAATTAATATTTTCATATACAAAATGCTATAATAACCATCGTGTATTTGTCAGCAGTAGTGAGTGTAAAATAGGAAATTATATTATTCCTTGTTCGGGGAACAAAATGAAATGAAGTTTTTTTTTTTTAATGGGCAATTTTCATGATGCAAAGTTACATCCTGTTGCATCATATCTTTTTGACAGACAGTTTTCTGTCTATTTTATCGTATCGTTCCCGACAAAACAAACAAATCAAGGAATTTATCAAGTTTATTTTACATGATAAAAAGTGATATCATCTTAGATTGGGGAAAATCATTATTTGATTCGCATTCAATATACCAAAGTTCAAACATAATCCTTCAATAGATGTAACAAAGTTGAAAAAAAATAATAAAAATCGGCAATCTTCTGACAACTTGTAAAATCTGTACGAGAGCGGTTCCAGAAGTTCGTGGCCTGGCACTCTATGCCTGAGAATAAGTAGTTAGTATCCTTACAGTCAGAAGACTGTACAATAGTTGACTTGATCTCTACATCACTCCCATTTTTTTTCCACGCAGCTCAGATTTCAGTTTTGAAAATAATAAAGTCTGGACTGTAGAGCAGCCTTTGCAACGACAGCGGTATGAACAGGGTCGATGTCATGGAGGAGCTGAACACATCGAAAAAGGTACTTGGAAACTAAACAATGAATGACCTGTCAATTTTTTTTTTTTTTTAAATTTGCATTATTTTACCTCGTATTATCTCTTAAGACATGTAAACAACTTGATAGATCTACAACACATTAACCCTTTGTTGGTCGGCCCACGAACTCTGGGAATCACCCTTGTATACGAGTACAAACATTCACTTGTTGTAGCCGTGTCTTCTTAAAATCAACTATTTTTCCCCTTTTTACATACAGGTTTTGATTAATGTTTGAAAAGATTGATACCTCACCGTAAAGGTTTGGCTGGAACTGCATTTTCACATCTTTCAAATTTCACATTTGATAGAGAAATTATTCGCTTCTAACAGTATTTCATGATTTGTTTCCTTTTTGAATTGCAGTGTAGTATAAAAATTAAAGATTTTTTTTCTTTTAAAAAAACCCGTCTACTATCTAACGGTATATCCTGGTATCTCTCTCATTCAGGTTGTTTGGTATCTGTTAGAACTCTCGTAGTGTATATATTATGATGTCAGGTTACCTCTCTTCTCAAGTGAAAGTGAGAGAAATGAAATGGCATCTCTTCCATTCCACTTGTTGCTTGTTGGTTGGTACACCTGTTTGAAAGAGTTCCTTTAGTTGTTCCGAGTTTAGTTTGAACTCTGAAGGTAATTTAATCAGTGTCGACGGGTATATCTCTAGTTTATGGTATATCTCTAGTTTGTGGTATCTGATCTTTTTGAAAGAGTTCCTTTAGTTGTTCCGAGTTTAGTTTGAACTCTGAAGGTAATTTAATCAGTGTCGACGAGTATTTCTCTAGTTTGTGGTATCTGATCTTTTTGAAAGAGTTCCTTTAGTTGTTCCGAGTTCAGTTTGAACTCTGAAGGAAATTTAATCAGTGTCGACGAGTATCTTCAACTTTGTCCTGATCTCGATTTTTCTTCGCAAAAATACAGTCCAATCATATCGTTATGTGTAAGGTCCCTCGAGATGGATATATATACCAGTTATCCTTTTTGTTATCGAGACCTCCAACCTCGTCCTTATATTGTGTTTTACTCCTGCAAAAATGATCCGAAATTTATTTCCGTTATTTTGTTTTAAATCGTCCTTACTCCTTCGGGTCGAATGAAATATTATTTCAGAAATAGCATCCTATGGATACAATTATCCCAGTTAAATTTGGTAGATTTTTTTCTGCAAGAATACGAACTGCATTCCTGTAACTCATCGACCTTTATAATAGTATGGTCCTTTGAGCCTGATGAACCTGTCACCTGTGACTACTGTTCTTCTTTGGTAGAGTTCGTATTCCCTTTCGATTTGAGTGTTTGAAAATGCAATCAGACTCCTGCAGTTGTACTAGTCTTTATATATAAAAGGCAATGTCCTGAGTGACTGATCAACGTAGAGCCGAAACTATTAATGCTATAGACTTGAAATTTGGCAGGGGCCTTCGTTGCACCATGTAAGTGTACACTAAGAAAGTATTTTGCAAAATTTTAATTTTAAGGGGTAGAAATTGCGAAAAGTGAACAATCCCCATAAGAAATACAATGGAGCGAGGGAGATAGCATGATATATCATTTAAAATATGCGCGGGCGAAGCCGCGATCGGTTTTATAAGTTGTGTCCACCTTTGTAAAAACTTACAAAAGAAACAATATCATTTGTCTTTTTACAAATCAGAATCCATCTTGGTTCTGATAAATTATGGGTTTTCTTTAAGTCAGATTTGGGTTTCCAATCCACCACTGATGATTGGGATATTAAACTGACCAAATTATGAATGAAATAGCTGCCGTGGAAGTTAAATTCAAAGCCAATGAGAAAGTAACAACAACATATTGCAACGAGGGAAGGACGGACGATTCTATAATAGAGTTATGTTACTGTGTCAGACTGCGAGACTTTGGCTCATGAGATTCAAGACGGAAGTACGAGCGGCATGAGAGAAAGGAACCTTAGGCGATGCGATGGTTATAAAAATACTCGTGAGAGTTAAATCAATTTACTCGCGCTAGATTTTTGTTGTTGTTGTACTTGCGAATATTGGACTTTTGAGAGAAATCTGTGTTCCAAGTTTCAAGTATATAGGTTAAGTCATCGGCTATTTACGTTGATTATGAGTCAGTAATTCAAAAATTCCAAGCAGTTCAAAAGTGTCTGATTATTATGGATCACACCGTATTTGCTTAAAACCTCCTCTTTTAGAAAGAACCACGGTTTTAAGGAATATATACATAATTTTAATAAGCGCCCTCTTCCAAAGATTATATTTCAAATTTTGTGTCGAAGAGGGGGGGATGTACTTCCTGGTTACGAATCCACTGCTTCAACCAACTGAGCTACTGAGGCTTCTTAAAATAGGCGATTACGGGAGATATTTCAGAAAATAATGGATACTGTGTTTTTTTTTTATTTAATGGGATCAAATTTTGAACCCGATTCAACAATTATTTATGGAACCCATGTCACTATTGGGTTGGAATAATTCTGTATAATGGAAAATGGAAGACGACTTAAATTGCACCCAGCGGAACTCTGACCACACCCGAAATAAATATATTTTCAATAATCGAACGAGATCTATGGTTGCATTGATCATTTGCATATTTTTCATTTATGTTTGATTTGCTCAGCCTTGTGTGCTAGGACACACCTAACAGAAATATCGCGATTCAATAATTTCCACTATGGACGAAATTAGTCATTACTCATTTTATGATGAGGAAATCGACAACCCTACTGATAGAAACCATACAGTTCATAGAGACGTCCACAACAGTATTTGTATATTACAATCGCGTGAAGCGACCATGAGGTCCAGTCAATCAGCTACGTGTAATTCAGAGGCTCCAAATCGGAGATGCATGAAGGTTTTCTCTGGAGGGGCACGAAGTTTTTGAAAATATTATTTGAAAAAAATTAAAACTTTTCAAAATTATATCGATTGAGTACTTACTGATGTTCAGAACTGCGTATGCGCCTTTGCCCCCTTGGTGGTAAAATTCCTTTTGATTAAAATAATTCGATCTATTTTTTAAAAACCGGAGGCTGCCAATTTAAATTAAATAAATATTTAATAAAAAGCTGTGACAACAGCCGAAACCTGCCAAATCTAATCAAATCAATATTTTATTAAAGAGCTGTGACAAGAGCCGTAGTCCGCAAAATCTCACTAAATAAATAATTTACTAGAGAGAACAGCCGAGGGTTGCCAAGTTTAGTTAAATGAATATTCAACTACAGATCAGGAGCAGCGACAAAAGCAGAAGACTGCCAAGTCCAATTAAATTAATATTTTACTGAAGAGCTGTGTCATCAGCCGAAGGCTGCCAAATTTAATCGAATTATTGTTTTAGTAAAGAACAGCGGCGACAGCCGTCGTTTTCCAAAACTAATTGAAATATATATTTTTTCTTACTACAAATGAAATAATAATATGTTCAATACAGAGCATTCGAAGGTTGCCAATTTTAGTTGAAACAAGGAGGATGAAGTCTAGTACGGGAAAACCATGCAATTTATTTCTTCTCAAATATCGGAAAATCTGCCTTGGGATTTTCCTGAAAATTCTGGATATGAATTTAGGGAGTCAATTTCTGTAAATTTTTAATATCGCTTACTGTTTGGACTTGAGACTTGAAGGCTAATAAACTACTTTTTTTGGCGATAACGCACTTCAAGATTTCAAGATGATCTTCCGATTTCCTTATTTATTTCGTATACCTACATTGCAATTGTAACACAAATCTGTATATTCCATACCTAAAGTTTCTTCATTTAGCCATATTGGAACAGCGCTGATTATTAATGAATGTGTCAGTCAGTAAACGACTTAGGCTTTGCGTTCTATTAGTAGATATTTTTTCTAAGAAGCTATTACAGCTTAGGAAAAGTTCCTTTGTGTAAAAAAATTATATATAAAATGAATAAATAAATTTATTATTATTATTTGGAAGGAGGTAATCCGACGTAATGGAAAAAAGTGGTCAAACCCTTGAATATCGATTCATGTGCCGATCACTCAGTAGGTATATAGATGCTGGCAATGAGTCATGTATACTTTATTGTAAATTAATAATGTTTGATTTGGTGAGTCGGTATTGAGAACACAAGTGTTCATTGTCCCAGTTTTGTCTATGTTATCAGCTTTTTGAGCTCATTCCGTGTCTGCCTGTATGTTGTTGTCTCTATTGCACTGCTATTAATATATTGCATACCTAATAGAGGATGTTATTTTAATTTCCTTATCATATAAAAAGGAAAGTATTGCAATGGCCTGAAATTTTCCATGTCAAGATTTCAATGGCAACCACACGTTTTGAGGAGCCCATAGCCCAGACCTCGAGTTTCAGCCATTAGTTCATGTGTGTGTCTGTCTGCCGGTCTGTGAACAAGATATCTCAAGAACGGTAAGTGTTAGAGAATTGAAATTTAGTATGTATGTCAGTTTTATGCCATGAACGACACACAAAACTTTTAATTCAAATCGAATATACACTTGGCGGTTTCTGCCGCTTTTTAGCGGTTTTCGCAAATCCTGCCTAAGAGAATGATGGGGGCTAGAACTTGTGATTTGGTGTCTATTCATGTCTTCAATGCTCAAAGACACTTTTGGTTGAAGTCTTATCTATTAGTGACGTTTGCCGCTTCTTAGCGGTATTTTGCCGCTTTCTGGCGGTTCTCTCTTATAAGAGAACGGTATGAGCTAGAACTTAAAAATTGGTACCTATGTGTAACAATTTTATGCATGGAATGCTCACAGACACTTTTGGTTGAAATATGAGCTAGAACTTAAAAATTGGTACCTATGTGTAACAATTTTATGCATGGAATGCTCATAGACACTTTTGGTTGAAATCGAATCTACCTTGTGCGATGTTCACGAATCCTTATTCATAGAACACACTAAGGAATTTTTTTTTAGTTTAATTTACCGTTTAGCGATTTTTGACCGCATTCTTGCGGTTTCCACTACAAAATGTGTTTGGGCATTGAAATCTCGACATCGTAAATTTCCAATACTTTCTTCTTTTTCTATAGATGAGGAAAATCGTGTGATATTCACACCAGATTTTTTTACAAGAAAAATAAGACTGCCAGTTTAGATGGACCATGAGTTTTATTGATATTGACTCTGGCTATATTTCGTCATTGTCATTTATATTCGAAAGAGTCCATACTGAAATTTTACCATCGAACTTTATCTGTGTAACTGTTTTGCCCTAGATCCCGAGACAAGGTCCCTCATGTGTACTATTTCGGGGTGAAGGGTCATACGTGATATCATTTCAGGTACAGTGCATGACGTGGTAGAGTCCACAGTTTGACTTTCTATTTATAAATATTTTTGGGTGTTTGGGTTATTGATAACAAAATGTTTTCTAGTGATAAGAAAATGAAAGATTAGTGACACTATTTTGTATTATGAATAAACAGCACTTTGCTCTCTCGCTTGCGTTAAAAACTAAGTCTTTCATCTCCCTTACCCTCATATACTAAATCATCAAAGGCTAAGTCTCTACCACTATTAGAATCTAATGACTTGATGGTTAATTTACTGGCATGACTACCTACACACAATGTATAAGACAGAGCGTTAATGGCACGGATCGAAGCCACCTTATATTTTAAAGAGACGTTAAGCCAAAAGAAATAAAAAGCGACATTCCGTACACAATGTTTTAAAATTTAAACTTTCAACACCTTTCATGAGATTGAAGCCTGTTACAAACAGTCATCATAAGTGTAGGAAAAGTATTCCGTTGTGTGACCACCTAGACCTAGATCAATGTGGGTAGCTGTCTCAAGGTCATCTGAAATATTTTGGGCAATGCAATACATGCTAATCTGTTGTACCCAGTAAAAACTCAACTAAAATTTCGACAATAAGTTTTGCATCCTTTAAAAGATATTACTAAAATATATTCTTGCACTTTAACTCAATGAGTCCTACTAGCCCTAATAAAACCAGATTTCTAGGTTCAAGCGATGCCTAAATATTTTTAGGTAGGTCATCAAACGGAGGAGACATCCTTTGCTTATTATTACTTAGATACAAATAGGTTTCAAAAATCTCCCATGCAATCCACAAATATATTGTTTTATTCGCAAAGGCTTTTGTTTTATTAAGAGGAAGTATATGAACGCCTATCAAAGGTTATTCTGATTTTGGGTTCAGTTCTCCATGAGCGGCGTTAGCTCAAGAATTTATTCTGTGTATATTTTCTTTTAGTATTGGTTGGTGATAAATATAATTTTAATACAGAGTTTCCCAGCATTTTCAAGGTAATCAATTTTGGTTTATTATTTTCAGTACTGAACCTTTGGAATAGTCACGAAAAAAAAAATACCCCCCCTCGAAATTTGATATTTCACTTTTCCGGGTACGTAGAATCCAAAAATCAAAAATTAAAAAAAAATACGTTTGTCCATCGGCGCCGTACTCCCTGACGGGCAATTTTGCCACTTCGCATTGACCGATTTTGATAAAATTTTCACATATATAGGGTTCCAAACTAAATTTTTAGGTATGTGCCTGATGGTGACCAAAAGTTGCGGTGCGTAATTGGACCCCAAACGGACTTGCATACCAAATTTCATCAAAATCGGCCAATTTCCCTTCACGGCGGACGGTGTAATGAACCTTTGGAATCGTCACGTACAATTGTACAGTTTTCGTCTATAATATTTCAGCTGTCTTCAAACCTTGGGTTGTTTTTTTGCTTCGGTGTTCCTTCTAAACTCTAAAATTCACTTCCATTCTATATTAAAGTATGGGAAAATAGTACCTACAAATAGGTTTGTATAAGTTTTCTGATAAGGTTTTGATGTGGTTCTTGGCTGGAACTAGTTCGCAGAACCGGACATCGTGCGGATGCCCACTCATCTGGTTTCCTTCTACGTTTTATCTCAGTGGTACTAGCAATAGGTATCCCGACTTAGTGAACACCCGGTGTGGTATACTGACGGTCAATCCCATGAACCCATTTATTTGACCGCAACCAATAATTGGAAACATTCGATTGGACAAAAAGAAAAGAAAAACACCGACACGGCACCATCTACATATAATTATTGAATTATATAGGAATGCAGATTGCAAGCAAAATTGCATATTGCATTTGTAATGATTTTTATTTTTAAATCTGAATAGTTTAGAATAGGATGACTTGAACCAATATGTTTGGACCGGTCCTCACGATTGCCGGTTACAGCACAACATTATAGTTCCAGCCAAGGGTCATCAAAATCTCTCGTTAACCTGATATCGTCTTATGTCTACCATATTTCTGAACCGGAATTCAAAAATGGGGAGAACAGTTTCTATTAAGGGTAACACCGTTACAACAACAAAAACAAAGTTTGTATAAATTGAAATTTGATTTTTAAAACTGCGCGGTTCACAGCAATTTTGGGTTCCATGAACCAACCTAAATCTTCTCGTTAACTTGATATCGACTTATATCTACCGTATTTCTAAACTGGAATCCAAAAATGAGCAGAACAGTTTCTATTAAGGGTAACACCATTACAACAAAAACGAAGTTAGGATTAATTGACATTTGATTTTTAAAACTGCGCGGTTCACAGCAATTTTGGGTTCCATGAAGCATCAGACACGGAGACAAATTTGTTCCTTGGCTCTACTAAATCATATTTACTTACAAGAAATTAGCCAGCGTCTATGGTACGTTCAATACACCAGTTCCCATTAGATCACTGAAGTTAAGCAACGTCTAGCGAGGTTTTACAAAGTGGGTGATCACGTCGGTTTACGTCCTCGTGATGCGTGATTCCTGGGGATTATCCTTGTTATAGTAAAATTTTATTATCATGCTTTGGATTCGAACCAACAACATTCTGGTTACGAATCTATCTACCGAGGCAGGTACTAAATCCTAAATCAATTATACAATGGGTTCCATACTAGAAAATAAAAATGTTTTTTTATTTGAATATGTAGATTGTACAAGAATACAAAACATTTCTTTCCTTCCTTTGGTTGTAAAAAATCTGAAACCGTAAGTGAACTCTGTTGAATTGCTATCACTTACCCATAATGACATACCCAAAATGACACAATTCAGGCTCAGATATCCTTCAATTTATGTGTTATACAGGTGCATGCATTCTGAGTGCTAAGTTCACCATTGACTTGTTTGTTCAGCATACCCATAATGACACCATTCAGACTCAGATATCCTTCAATTTATGTGTTATACAGGTGCATGCATTCTGAGTGCTAAGTTCACCATTGACTTGTTTGTTCAGCTTACCCATAATGACACCATTCAGACTCAGATATCCTTCAATTTATGTGTTATACAGGTGCATGCATTTCGAGTGCTAAGTTCACCATTGACTTGTTTGTTCAGCTTACCCATAATGACACCATTCAGACTCAGATATCCTTCAATTTATGTGTTATACAGGTGCATGCATTTCGAGTGCTAAGTTCACCATTGACTTGTTTGTTCAGCTTACCCATAATGACACCATTCAGACTCAGATATCCTTCAATTTATGTGTTATACAGGTGCATGCATTTCGAGTGCTAAGTTCACCATTGACTTGTTTGTTCAGCTCACCCATAATGACACCATTCAGACTCAGATATCCTTCAATTTATGTGTTATACAGGTGCATGCATTTCGAGTGCTAAGTTCACCATTGACTTGTTTGTTCAGCTCACCCATAATGACACCATTCAGACTCAGATATCCTTCAATTTATGTGTTATACAGGTGCATGCATTTCGAGTGCTAAGTTCACCATTGACTTGTTTGTTCAGCTCACCCATAATGACACCATTCAGACTCAGATATCCTTCAATTTATGTGTTATACAGGTGCATGCATTTCGAGTGCTAAGTTCACCATTGACTTGTTTGTTCAGCTCACCCATAATGACACCATTCAGACTCAGATATCCTTCAATTTATGTGTTATACAGGTGCATGCATTTCGAGTGCTAAGTTCACCATTGACTTGTTTGTTCAGCTCACCCATAATGACACCATTCAGACTCAGATATCCTTCAATTTATGTGTTATACAGGTGCATGCATTTCGAGTGCTAAGTTCACCATTGACTTGTTTGTTCAGCTCACCCATAATGACACCATTCAGACTCAGATATCCTTCAATTTATGTGTTATACAGGTGCATGCATTTCGAGTGCTAAGTTCACCATTGACTTGTTTGTTCAGCTCACCCATAATGACACCATTCAGACTCAGATATCCTTCAATTTATGTGTTATACAGGTGCATGCATTTCGAGTGCTAAGTTCACCATTGACTTGTTTGTTCAGCTCACCCATAATGACACCATTCAGACTCAGATATCCTTCAATTTATGTGTTATACAGGTGCATGCATTTCGAGTGCTAAGTTCACCATTGACTTGTTTGTTCAGCTCACCCATAATGACACCATTCAGACTCAGATATCCTTCAATTTATGTGTTATACAGGTGCATGCATTTCGAGTGCTAAGTTCACCATTGACTTGTTTGTTCAGCTCACCCATAATGACACCATTCAGACTCAGATATCCTTCAATTTATGTGTTATACAGGTGCATGCATTTCGAGTGCTAAGTTCACCATTGACTTGTTTGTTCAGCTCACCCATAATGACACCATTCAGACTCAGATATCCTTCAATTTATGTGTTATACAGGTGCATGCATTTCGAGTGCTAAGTTCACCATTGACTTGTTTGTTCAGCTCACCCATAATGACACCATTCAGACTCAGATATCCTTCAATTTATGTGTTATACAGGTGCATGCATTTCGAGTGCTAAGTTCACCATTGACTTGTTTGTTCAGCTCACCCATAATGACACCATTCAGACTCAGATATCCTTCAATTTATGTGTTATACAGGTGCATGCATTTCGAGTGCTAAGTTCACCATTGACTTGTTTGTTCAGCTCACCCATAATGACACCATTCAGACTCAGATATCCTTCAATTTATGTGTTATACAGGTGCATGCATTTCGAGTGCTAAGTTCACCATTGACTTGTTTGTTCAGCTCACCCATAATGACACCATTCAGACTCAGATATCCTTCAATTTATGTGTTATACAGGTGCATGCATTTCGAGTGCTAAGTTCACCATTGACTTGTTTGTTCAGCTCACCCATAATGACACCATTCAGACTCAGATATCCTTCAATTTATGTGTTATACAGGTGCATGCATTTCGAGTGCTAAGTTCACCATTGACTTGTTTGTTCAGCTCACCCATAATGACACCATTCAGACTCAGATATCCTTCAATTTATGTGTTATACAGGTGCATGCATTTCGAGTGCTAAGTTCACCATTGACTTGTTTGTTCAGCTCACCCATAATGACACCATTCAGACTCAGATATCCTTCAATTTATGTGTTATACAGGTGCATGCATTTCGAGTGCTAAGTTCACCATTGACTTGTTTGTTCAGCTCACCCATAATGACACCATTCAGACTCAGATATCCTTCAATTTATGTGTTATACAGGTGCATGCATTTCGAGTGCTAAGTTCACCATTGACTTGTTTGTTCAGCTCACCCATAATGACACCATTCAGACTCAGATATCCTTCAATTTATGTGTTATACAGGTGCATGCATTTCGAGTGCTAAGTTCACCATTGACTTGTTTGTTCAGCTCACCCATAATGACACCATTCAGACTCAGATATCCTTCAATTTATGTGTTATACAGGTGCATGCATTTCGAGTGCTAAGTTCACCATTGACTTGTTTGTTCAGCTCACCCATAATGACACCATTCAGACTCAGATATCCTTCAATTTATGTGTTATACAGGTGCATGCATTTCGAGTGCTAAGTTCACCATTGACTTGTTTGTTCAGCTCACCCATAATGACACCATTCAG
Source organism: Pachypsylla venusta (assembly GCA_012654025.1). Taxonomy (NCBI): domain Eukaryota; kingdom Metazoa; phylum Arthropoda; class Insecta; order Hemiptera; family Aphalaridae; genus Pachypsylla; species Pachypsylla venusta. Next base: position 17,992,815 of record CM022878.1, on the reverse strand, counting down.
ACTCAGATATCCTTCAATTTATGTGTTATACAGGTGCATGCATTTCGAGTGCTAAGTTCACCATTGACTTGTTTGTTCAGCTCACCCATAATGACACCATTCAGACTCAGATATCCTTCAATTTATGTGTTATACAGGTGCATGCATTTCGAGTGCTAAGTTCACCATTGACTTGTTTGTTCAGCTCACCCATAATGACACCATTCAGACTCAGATATCCTTCAATTTATGTGTTATACAGGTGCATGCATTTCGAGTGCTAAGTTCACCATTGACTTGTTTGTTCAGCTCACCCATAATGACACCATTCAGACTCAGATATCCTTCAATTTATGTGTTATACAGGTGCATGCATTTCGAGNGAAAATCGGCCATAAAATCGGCCGTAACTAAAATGGCCGGACAATACCGTGCCTATAACCTTCCCCGGGTAAAAACAAATAAGTGTGCAAAGTTTCGTGCAATTCCGAGCTGTAGTTCGTAAGTTATAAGCGAACAAACAAACAAATAAATAAACAAATAAATAAACAAACAAACAGACATTCACTTTTATATATATAGATAGTCCACTGTACCGTTCGTCCGACTTGGGTACAATTTTCCCTCCTAACACCCTCCCTCCCCCCATTGAAATGATGGCGACTGTTAGTATACAAAATTGGATTTCCCCTCACTAACTAAAGTCTAATGTGCAAATCATGTTATTTTCTTTCGCACGCAAATGGAAATGTGCAACAACCAATATGTACTAGGACGTTTCATTTTGCCAGTGGTGGTTCGTAAAGGGTATTTTTGGAGGGTACGGTTCACATTATTAAGAATGTGAGAACACAGTGTCAAAAATTAGATCCCCTTCAAGGAACGATAAAATTTATCGTATACCAGTATAACAGTTCTTCTTTTCACTGTCTGTTCCATGATAACTCTCTAATTGGTATGGACATTCACTCACCATCATCTAAAGGCTTTGCCTTGTCGGGATAGCCATTCCTCACTGTTGAGTGCGATCACCTTTCTTTGTGCAAATCCTTTAAATCTTGGAAGTAACACATTCTTGGACGTCCTCTTCTTCTTCCAGAAATTCGGTCTTCGAATATATTACCCATACCATTATATCTTATTAAACAACCATCTTGGCTTTTCTTTTCAATAAATTCAAAATTAAATTCCTGTTTGCTTTAACTTATTCTAATACTCTTCGTTTGATTTCTTCTCTGTCCATGATGTTCTTGTTAGTTTTCGCCACATCCACATCTCCACCGCTTCCAACCCCTTTTTCATATTTGCCTAAGGTCTATGTTTCGCATCCATATAACAAAACGCTCCGGACTATGGTTTTTGTGAATTTCTTGCGGGTTTTCATTTCAAGTGTTCATTCATCAATAGGTTTGAATTCTTGGTAATGGTTTGTTTTTGTTTGGCAATGGCAATTCTTCTTTTAATACATTTTCTATTAGTTTGTCTTTATAATGGGATTGACGTTCTGTAAATTGGATATTCATTACGTTCATGGAATTAGCTGATCGAGACCATTTTAACTCTGAGAGATCTTTAGATTATAGAACTTATAGTATCTTCTTTTTTAACTTCACCTTTTCCAAATTCTATTTGGGGTCGGTGTTGCCTACCATTATTACACCATGACACAACTTTCTTTTCCGTGCCTACTCTCATTAACTGTATCTGTTAACTTTTCTGGCACGGTAACTTAAGCTGTCTTCTCATATTATCAATGCGTGTTATCTGTAATTTGCTAATGACTGCTCCCCTCGGTGGCTTCATTACAGAACTTTTCTAAATATTAGTGAAAAGGTTTTGTTTTCGCTCTCCCAAAATGTCCTTGACCTGGCACCCCTATAACACAACATAATCTTGGAGTAGGTGGAAATGGTGTTACACGCATGTACACAATGGTACAGCCCAATAGAATGGCAGAGTGGTAATAGTATCACTGGCATTAGCACAAACACACGCGTCATCCAAGTAGAGGAGACGCGTCGTTCGAAACAACCTTGAAATGTGTTGAGAGTATCAAAGAAAGTGTGATAGGGGAAATAGATGGAGTCAGAGAACAAACAGTTAATGCCGGAAGTTCAATATCATAACAGGAGCTGTTGGTTGAAGCGCCAATTAATGTAATTGAATGAGAGAGTTGAACAACAGGCAATGCTCGTTAATAAAAAGTGTTTGGTTTATTATTTTCAATCGTCACGAAGCAAATTTAAATAATACGGACTTTCTTTTCCTTTATTTAATGCTAGCTGTTTCGCCCGTGGTTCGTTACGATTTTCATAATGCTAATACTTTTATTTTTAAATACAAAGCAATGGGGGGTTTGTGCCCACACTGCCCACCCTGTATATTGCAACCTTTAAAGAACAAAGATTTAAACGTTTCGCCAGGGCTTTAGAGGCACGGCCATTGACTTTTTATTATTTTCCCCGTTCCCGGTTTCGAACTCGTAACCCTGGAATGGCTGGCCATACCATAAATTTTCTCGCTTTAAGTTGATATGTTGTCGCGGCAAAATTTAAGATATCGGACCGTGACTGTCTGATTTTGGTGAATAAATTAGAAACTCGAAAACGACTTGACATATTTTAGTTCTGAAAATATAAATGTCTTAATTCGATAAAATTTGGTACATATATTGACTCACCCGAGAAATATACTAGATAATTTTTGTTATTTAGACGTTTTCGTTTGGGGGCCCTGGTAGGAGCCCACATATACAAAAATATAAAAGTTGGCTCAATTGGATAAAATTTAGTATATTTTAAATAGACGAAGGCTGTTTAAAATAATATTTTAACCGTTGAGCAATGTCAACAGCCGAAGGCTGCAAATCCCTATTAAAATAATGTCTTCAACTATGAGTAACGTCAACAGTCTAAATCTGCCAGAACTAATTGAAATAACTTTTCGTACTACCTACCCATTGAAATTTAGTAAATATTTGCGCGTATTTACGACGTCAGAATTTCGTAAAAAATATTTGCGCGCATTTACAACGTCAGACCGAAAGACCAGACTTTGGAGTAAGGAAGAGAAAGTCTAGTACGGTTTTTCTGTTTTCATTTATTTTTTTCTTGACGAAATAATCAGCCAAAATTATCCACAGAAATGAAAATTTCCACTCGCAAACTCCGTTTCAGACACTCAGGAACAAATTTGATTCCTTGTCAGTGGAGTTGAAATTTGACAAATTCGATTCCTTTTCTGTGGAGTTGAAATTTGACAAATTCGATTCCTTCTTAGTGGAGTTGAAATGTGACGAATTTGACCCCTTGTCACTTGTCAGTGGAGTTGAAATTTGACAAGTTTGATTCCTTGTACGTGGAGTTGAAATTTGACAAATTTGATTCCTTGTTAGTGGAGTTGAAATGTGACGAATTTGATCCCTTGTCAGTGGAGTTGAAATTTGACAAGTTTGATTCCTTGTCAGTGGAGTTGAAAATTGACAAGTTTGATTCCTTTTCATTGGAGTTGAAATTTGACAAATTTGATTCCTTGGTAGCGGAGTTGAAATGTGACAAATTCGATTCCATGTCAGTAGAGTTGAAATTTGACAAATTCGATTCCTTGTCAGTAGAGTTGAAATTTGACAAATTTAATTCCTCGTCAGTGGAGTTGAAATTTGACAAATTTGATTCCTTGTCAGTGGAGTTGAAATTTGACAACTTTGATTCCTTGTTAGTGGAGTTGAAATGTGACGAATTTGATCCCTTGTCAGTGGAGTTGAAATTTGATAAGTTTGATTCCTTGTCAGTGGAGTTGAAAATTGACAAGTTTGATTCCTTTTCATTGGAGTTGAAATTTGACAAATTTGATTCCTTGTCAGTGGAGTTGAAATTTGATTCCTTGTCTGTGGAGTTGAAATTTGGTGATAGCTTTTCTTGTCCTCGTTGTTTTCCAAGTAAGTTTTTTTTGTAATATTATTCACATGTCGCGCTGTGTAATTTCTCCTCGCTTCCCTCTTTCTCCCTCTCTCTGGTCCGCAATATTCCCCATATTAAAACATTAATTTTTTAACGTGAAAATAATTTTCTTATCTTTCATTTATTTCTACAATTATTATTAGGTCATTGAACTTTCAGTTAATATACCTACAAATAATGATGAGTCTTATTTTATTTCAACCTGTATTTCTTCTTTGTCTGCTGCTGCTGAACCAACCAAGTTAGGGAAGTTTTGTAGGCGTGTGGCGGGGGCCATTCCCCCCAATGGAATCCCCTCGTTTTGGATTTCTTATAAGGGTTTTTACTTATCGTACGAAGTATAGGAAAATAAAGTATTGCATTGATGAAATTTTTCTATGTCGTTTTTTTTTCTTTCTTTTTTTCTGAATTATGACGGGTGCATTCCAAAAAAACGGTCTAGTTAAAATGTGTGTCTGTCCGCAATGAATATTTTACTTCAGATCATGAGAAGCGACAACGGCCGAAGTCTGCCAAGTTTAGTTGAATGAATATTTTACTAAAGATCAGGAGGAGCGACAAAATCTGAAGGCTGCTAAATCCAATTAAATTAATATTTTACTTAAGAGCTATGACAACAGCCGAAGGCTGCCAAGTCCAATTAAATTAATATTTTACTAAAGACCTGTGACAACAGTCGAAGGCTGCCATTCTATTACTCATCATAGTATGATTGGTTTTATTGTCATATTTCTACCTAACCCTGATTTTAACTTGACGATTCGCACAACTTCTGTTGGAATGGTCATTCGTTTTTGTGTTTACATTCCTTTGAAGTTACTTTCTAAACTTGTGTCACTATGAAATACTTGGCATTCCTCGATTATCTATTATTTATTTTGTACGTCTGTCTCTTCCTGGTGTTTTGTTTATGATATCTACCATTCTTTGTTTACTTTTACCTTTCTTGTTAAATTTACTGATTTTCATTTTCTATTTGTTATTTCGACGTAAAATTTGTTTTATTTTGTTTTGAGGTTTTGTTTGGAAATATATATGAACAGTGGCACACAGAGGGTGGCCCAAAAGACTTTATTTTGCGTCCATCAGGGGCCTCGCATATGCTCCTGGGAGATCTTAGAGGTATATATACACCTGAATTACTCTACATTGCGTCTATCAGGTGCCCCACACATGCTTTGGACGAATTGTAAAGGTACACCAGAGCCTCATAAAGAACTTTACTTGGGGTCCATCTGGCTTGGATTTTCCTCCGTTAAGTCCGTTGGTGCCTCGACTTTTTTACTAGAGCCTCATAAAGAACTTTACTTGGGGTCCATCTGGCTTGGATTTTCCTCCGTTAAGTCCGTTGGTGCCTCGACTTTTTTTACTAGAGCCTCATAAAGAACTTTACTTGGGGTCCATCTGGCTTGGATTTTCCTCCGTTAAGTCCGTTGGTGCCTCGACTTTTTTTTGGACAAGGGTGTTTCAGAAAAACATCATCTATTTTTATCAATTTGCAAAAAAAATTGAGAAACCCATTGACTGTATCAAAAAATACCAGTTTGATGAATCTGTATCAAAAAAATAGCAAGTTTGATAAATCCATCTGATTTACATTCAGTTATTTTGAGTTATGGCATAAGACATATGGTTATATACCCCCCCCCCCGAATGAAAATCCTGGGTGCGCCACTGTATTCAAATAAGAAGATAAAAGCTCATTTGCATTAAAGTCCGCATTCTACACCTAAGCGGCTATTAGCTACTTTTGTGATAAGGAAATCTTTTTTAAATTTTTTTGACCAGGTATTTAGGTACTCAAATAGCATTCATGTATTGTGATGGAATCGATAGATCCGGAAAAGGTCTCAAAGTAGATCTCTGTTCCACACTCCCATTCGTTCATGACCGGGAAATATTATTACCTTAGTATGTAATCATGCAACTTGAATGATATTATGCTCAACATCGTCATCCAGTTGTATGCCTTGACCTAGATGTTGTTTGAATGTTGATTTTTATCATTATCATTTCGCTGGAACAGAAATAATTGTCTCTTTGTACAGTACTAAAAGAGGGGGATCCTCGGTCTCTCTCTCTCTCTCTCTTATTCTGAATATGATGTCAAGTGCAAGATTACTAACTTATGTATGAAGGAAGTTGTTCTGTTTTATGATTTCGAGGTAACTTCAAACACGTCACGGACTAAGAAGGAAAAAAAAATTGTCAATTTAGCACATGTGTTCAATATTTTACTTTTACTGCTCCACAGCCAGTGGGTCTGTGGCTAAAGGGTCCCCGAAAGGCTTTATTTTGAATACATAGGAGTCCTTACTTATGCTCCTGAGGAATCTTAGAGGTATATACATGTAAAAGGTCTAAATGGTCCCCAAAATACTTTATTTTGGGTCCATTGAGCTTGGATTTTCTTCCGTTAAGTCCGTTAGGGGCCCCATCTTTTTTGGACAAGGGTGCCTCAGGAAAAAATCATTTACTTTTATCAATTTACAAAGTCCATTCGTGGCCCTCTCGTACCCCGAGGTCTACAGGGACATTTCCGCCGCCACTGTCCATAGCACTATGGTTATTATAGTAATATTGTATAAGAAATCTACATAGAAAATATTTTTCCGTCTGATATTTATGAACCTGTGGAATTGACAACGAAAAAAATAGTACACTTTGTATGTTTTTTGTGTACCTTATGAGATAAATTTTGGCCCAATTTCGGTTTTTCGCGGGTCTGTTGCTTCTAAACGGCCTGGTCTGCCAACCAAGAAAGTTGGTTTTGACATTATCCCACCGTACTAATATGTATTCTGCCTCAAATAATGGAAAAAAGGACTAACGAAAACTATCGATAGTGGTCAATAGACTATCGATAGTCCCCTCCCCCCATCGAGTGGTGTTGTCGTCTGCAGTAGTGTCACCCTATACTCACAAGGTTTGTTCTATAATGATTTTTATTTCTATGACCTTAAAAAAAATGGAGATAACTCTACCTAATATACCTTGATGAAACTAAACAAACAACTTACCACGAGCAACGTCCCTGGCAGTGACAGTGACACTACAACTGGAGTTGAAACAAGTTGAATGAGGTAGTTGGAGAGATTAAAGATCAATGAGAATATGAAAAAAATCAATAAAAATTTGATTAGAGGGTTCATTTGAAATCTGTATAAAGTTCTGAATAATTTGATGAGAATATTGTAATATTTTATACAGCGCGCTGGAGATTCACTTTCACTTCGCCGGCGCCGCATGGGTTATATTGAGGAAGTTTCCTCACTTTCTGTTCTGTTCGTTTTGGTAGGATTAAGGAAGGCAACGCCGACCGCAAATAGAACTGGGGGGGAAAAAGACGAGTTAAAGAGGAAGAATTGCCCTTTTTTCAATATTGATGAAGAGAAGATTCCAAAGGATCATTATTGAGAATAATAAATTCGGAAGTCAAGTTTTCACTAATTTTCTCCCATTTTTGTATGTTCCAGGGCACTATGGGATGGTAGTTTCATGATTTTACATAGCTATTATATTTGACACTGGACGCTGCAACCAAACTGAACGAAGCAAGCAACAAGAGAAACGCATTATTTAATTTTTGAACCAATATTTTTTGTTTTGATTTCGAATTCTTTTTTATTCAGTTTCTTCTTCCCCCCATCATCCTTTTTTAAATATTTCCTTTTTTTAAAATTTTTATTTCACTTTTACAAGAGCAATTCAAGAAATCATCTGTATATTCTCGTTTAACTTCAATTTTTGAAATTTGTTCACAAACTAACTAGATTTTCAATATTTTTTTTGCTAGATTTTTTTTATATCTGACTAGATTTTCAATATTTTTCTGCTAGATTTATATTTCAGACTAGATTTCATTTTTTTTTATCTTTCAACAATTGATTTAATTTTACGGTCTCTTTTTACGAGAAATTTTTCTTCATGTATTCCTACATACTTTCGATTTTTTCACATTAAATTCCACCCAATCTTTCACTCTGTCCCTCGATTTTTCTTTTCTTTTCATAAACATATTTGTTGTAAAGTTGTCTTCACAACATTTACAATTCCCCTGCCCACCTAAACACATAAAACTAAAGTTCTTTAAAAATGCGAGATTAAATTAAAAAAAATCCTAAACCTGATATCCCTTTTTCCTAAAATACCCATCGAACTTATCCTTACGATCACACTCTCCCCCGGACACAACAAAGGCACGAAATCTATGAAAATTCTCTGTTTGGACATGATAATAAACTGTAATATGTGCTGAGGTAAGTTGGTAATACCCATTAGTGGGGCTGTTTGGACATGATAATAAACTGTAATACGTGCTAAGGTTAGTTGTTAATACACATTAGTGGGGCTGTTTGGACATGATAATAAACTGTAATATGTGCTGAGGTTAGTTGTTAATACCCATTAGTGGGGCTGTCTGGACATGATAATAAACTGTAATATGTGCTAAGGTTAGTTGTTAATACCCATTAGTGGGGTTTAGATTTATTTTTTCTCAAATAGAAAATATTCACTGTACCACGTAGCTTGTTTTGAAATATTTTGGGCAGTGCAACACATGCTAATCTGTTGTACCCAGTGAAAACTCAACTGAAATTTTGACATTATGTTTTGCATCCTTTAAAAGATATTACTAAAATATATTCTTGCACTTTAACTCAATGAGTCCTACTAGCCCTAATAAAACTAGATTTCTAGGTTCAAGCGATGCCTAAATATTTTTAGGCATCAATAGGTTTCATAGGATACAATAGGTTTCAAAAATCTCCCATGTAATCCGCAAATTTATTGTTTTATTCAAAAGGGCTTTTGTTTTATTAACGGGAAGTATATGAACACCTATCAAAGGTTACTCTGATTTTGGGTTCAGTTCTCAATGGGCGACGTTAGCTCCAGAATTTATTCTGTGTATATTTTTTTTAGTTAGTGTTGGTTCTTGGTAAATATATTTTTAATACAGAGTTCCCCAGCATTTTCAAGGTAATCAATTTTGGTGTATTATTTTCAGTACTGAACCTTTGGAATAGTCACGAAAAAAAAATGCCCCCTCCCCCTTCAAAATTTGATATTTTACTTCTCCAGGCACGTAGTATCCAAAATAAAAAAATATGTTTGTCCTTCGGCGCCGTACACCGTGACAGGCACTTTTGCCACTTGACCGATTTTGATGAAATTTGGTATATAGTCCAATTTGGGACCAACTGTTTCCCTAATTTTTCATCACCGTTAGTCACATGTATAGGATTTCATACTAAAAAAAGATTTTTTTATTCCATTTTGGATTTTACATATCCTTATGATTTGTTTATTTCAGGCACATACTATGAAGTATCTTCAGGTGACCCCAGTAGCTTCTCCTATTGAAAGTTGGCTTCATTCTCAACTTGAAGCGAGAGGTGTTGATAAGGTCTATTCCCGATATATACTCAGCTTGTTTCATTCCAACGATTTTGATCAAGAATTTTTGGACTTTGATCTACCTTCTAAGGTAAGTCTTTTGTCTTCCACAGGAATCACCAAATAGATTATAAAATGCGATCTTCCAAACAAACAAAAAATATGTAATATCTACGAACTTAGCATAGATCAATAATTATTTATATCCCAATAAGGCTGTTCACAATCCAAACTGACTGTGCGGACTAAGATGTCAAATGAGACCTTCCGATACTACCCCAAAAATACTTTAGCAGTCCCTACGAGATTGGCATAGATCAATGATTATTTATATTCCAATAAGGCTGTTCACAATCCAAACTGACTGTGTGGACTATGGAGTCAAATGAGATCTTCCGATACTACCACAAAAATACTTTAGCAGTCCCTACGAGATTGGCATAGATCAATGATTATTTATATACCAATAAGGCTGTTCACAATCCAAACTTACTGTGTGGACTATGGAGTCAAATGAGATCTTCCGATACTCCCCAAAAATAATTTAGAAGTCCTTACGAGCTTGGGCATAGATCAATGATTATTTATATCCCAATAAGGCTGTTCACAATCCAAACTGACTGTGTGGACTATGGAGTCAAATGAGATCTTCCGAACTACCCCAAAAATACTTTAGAAGTCCCTACGAGCTTGGGCATAGATCAATGATTATTTATATCCCAATAAGGCTGTTCACAATCCAAATTGACTGTGTGGACTATGGAGTCAAATGAGATCTTCCGATACTACCCCAAAAATACATTAGCAGTCCCTACGAGTATGGCATTGCATAGATCAATGATTATTTATATCCCAATAAGGCTGTTCACAATCCAAATTGACTTTGTGGACTATGGAGTCAAATGAGATCTTCCGATACTACCCCAAAAATACATTAGCAGTCCCTACGAGTATGGCATTGCATAGATCAATGATCATTTTTATATCAATAAGGCTGTTCACAATCCAAACTGACTGTGTGGACTATGGAGTCAAATGAGATCTTCCGAACTACCCCAAAAATACTGTAGCAGTCCCTCCCTACGAGATTGGCATAGATCAATGATTATTTATATTCCATTAAGGCTGTTCACAATCCAAACTGACTGTGTGGACTATGGAGTCAAATGAGATCTTCCGATACTACCCCAAAAATACATTAGCAGTCCCTACGAGTATGGCATTGCATAGATCAATGATTATTTATATTCCAATAAGGCTGTTCACAATCCAAACTGACTGTGTGGACTATGGAGTCAAATGAGATCTTCCGAACTACCCCAAAAATACATTAGCAGTCCCTACGAGTATGGCATTGCATAGATCAATGATTATTTATATTCCAATAAGGCTGTTCACAATCCAAACTGACTGTGTGGACTATGGAGTCAAATGAGATCTTCCGATACTACCACAAAAATTCTTTAGCAGTCCCTACGAGCTTTTAGCATAGATCAATGATCATTTTTATATCAATAAGGCTGTTCACAATCCAAACTGACTGTGCGGACTATGGAGTCAAATGAGATCTTCCGATACTACCACAAAAATACTTTAGCAGTCCCTACGAGCTTTTAGCATAGATCAATGATTATTTTTATACCAATAAGGCTGTTCACAATCCAAACTGACTGTGCGGACTATGGAGTCAAATGAGATCTTCCGATACTACCACAAAAATACTTTAGCAGTCCCTACGAGCTTAGCATAGATCAATGATTATTTTTATACTAATAAGGCTGTTCACAATTCAAACTGACTGTGGAAAAAACATTGTTGATTCCTTTTTCTTTACAAGAACAACTTGTTAAGTTTTCATATTCTGACATCGCCGAACCCGGGTCGCTTAGATGTAATATGGAGGTACGACGATTGTTTCTTTTATTATTTTCAATAATGAACCTTTGGAAAAGTCACAAAAAAATACCCCCCCCCTCAAAATTTTTCTAATGTTTTTTTTTTTAATTTTCAGGAATTGAAACGGTTGACTAGAAAAAGTCAACATTCAAGAAACGTTGACACCCAGAAACTCATTCGGTCATCTGTTATTGAATGTTTGACATCGGTTTCTGAATATGTAAGTACAACTTCGATCATTGTCACGGAAGCATTATATCTCATCAATTGAGCTTTTGTACGGTTGATTGTTTACTTCAACCTTTAGCACGAACACCTTATGCTTCATCAACTGAGCTAAAAGCCGGTTAATTGTTTGACACGAAAGCCCTAAGCCGTATAAACTGGACTAATGTTCGCCTATTTTATTTTCTCTTTCAGAAAGTCGGAATAGAGTCGCTTGTAGATGAGTTGTATGCTAGACTGAACAACACAGATATTCACGTCGCTGTCAGCACAACCTCTCAACAAGATTCCTTACAACCTCTCTCAAATGATTCCACCAACACAACTTTAGATTTGGCTCAGAAGTAAGTCTTGCTTTCAAGGGAAGCTTTTATATTCTTAGAGATGTTAAAAAATAACTCAGGGAAGGGAAGTATACTTTCTAAAGATGAAGAACATATTTGGTTCTGTTACTGTCTGTTTTTCCATAATTTCTTGTGTTAAAAATATGTTCAGTGATTTTGTCTGCAAAGGTGAAGCGGCTTTTTCTTCAAAACCAGACTTACAAAAAAATATTGGTCTCATGATTTGAAGAGATTTTTATTTATCTTTTTTGATTTTTTCCCCATTATTTTTTTCTTTTTTGATTATTTACCAAATAAATAAAAAATATTCTTGGACCCTCTTTTCTAGGATTCCAGAAGACGAAATGATACCGTTTCACAATTTTTATCCGTGGTAACTTATCAAAATCATTTTATTTTCGTCTAATTCCTATTGATGGGGACTCCCAAAAATCTGTCAAATGAATAAATATAAAAAAAAAAATCAACATTTTAAATTTTTAGCTTCATCATTTACTTAGTTGTTTTCCTATGTCACAAACATCAAGTAGTTGTACTTAATGATTACTTTTAGACATTTAGTCCAAATATCGAAAATAAACAATAATCTTTAGAAATCTACTTGAAATATTGTTTGAGGGCTTCTAGTTTGAAACGTCTACAATTATCAATGCTATCTTAATACATCTATTGTGACTAGAGTGTATTATTTAGGTATTTGATATGAATAAATAATTAATCATGTGTTATTTTCAAGTGAAAAACATTCATAGTCCGCTTATTTGTTCTATAGGATGGAGGAAAAATATTATTCAGGTACAGTAAAAATCGCACATTAAAAGTAATACATGTAATACATTATTACATGTATGTTTCATAAATCTTAGCCCACCAAACGGATTTTTGTTTCTTTTGATGTTATGATACTTTTTTTGAATCGACTTTGGAAAAACTTCTACCCTTAATATTTGATGTTTTAAGTTTCTAGATACATAAAAACTAAAAATAAGATAAAACAATATTTATTCGCTGTAAGTGGTACTTCCAAACAACATCTTTTGGTTCATTAATAAGTAAGAATCCCCCCCCCTCCAAATAAATATATTTTACGTTTCAAGGTTTGTAGAATTAAAAACCATATTTAAAAGAAATCTGTTCGTCCACATTACGCTGTAAGTCTGGTACCCTCAGCATTTGTCGATTTTAATGACAGTTTGTATGCACGTTTGTACAGAGGTTCTTTTTGAGATCTAGTGGTTGTTCGCAGCTGTGGCTTTACTGTCAGCCACACATACTGTACTGTAAGAACCCATGTGCTAAGATGGCAGAGTTTGTACACATGCATACGAAGCACTATTTTACGACAAGGCTCGTTTTTTTCCAGATACTACGATGCATTTCCCCCTCTTGGTGGCAGACAACATTCTTTTTCTTCAACTCATCTCAAACATTCTCCTTGGAACGGCAAAAATAAAAAACTTTTAACATCATCATCATCATCATCTGGTAATCATCTTTCCGCCATTACAACAACTAGTGGCATTAAGAAATTCAAATCTAACAATATGGCGTTCAATCTGAGTTCCATTGACACTGTCGATGGTGGTTCCAAGTCTACCTTGAACACAGACAGCATTGAGAAGAAACTCAACATGAATTTAACATTTGATAGGTATGTAATCCATACTTATCCTGACTGACTCACTGATTGGTGTACATATTGACTGACTGCATTTGAACTTAACATTATTTGATAGGTATGTAATCCATACTTATGCTGACTGACTCACTGATTGGTGTACACTCAGTGATTCTCAACCGGTGTGCCGCGAGAAATCTCAAATTAAAATATGGAGACATGTCTCTGAATTCTTTCTGGGTATGCCTTCAACGGAAATACCCACTGCTTTCAAAAGAGGCACTCCGAGTGATTCTTCAATTTTCAAATTCATGGTTTTGTGGGCACGGGTTTTCTGCTCTGACGAACATAAAATCCAAATAGCGCCAGAGAATGCTTTCTCATACTCTTGAAGATAATATGAGGATTTATCTCTCTACTATTAAACCTCGCATACCTGGGCTATGTAAAAAACATCAGGCACAAATCAGCCACTAATTTTTGATTTTGTAGTAACGATTCGACTGTAGTCGGGGGTATTATGCTCATTACTGATCGTATATTATAAATAATAAATATGTACTGTGGACTCCAACATTAAAGCTATATAATATTTTTCTTTTGTTTCTATGGGGAGGGGGATGCTTTGTTAACGAAGTATGCCGCGAAATTACTTACATCATGTGGAGTGTGTCGTGGTGGTAAAAAGGTTGAGAATCACTAGATATCAACAACTCGCCACGAGTTGTTGAGAGTAAAGAATCATTACAGATAATGCAGTAGCTTCTCCTTGTTTAATTTAGAAATGGTATTTAGGATGTTTGTAGTCATTCTGCATGAGTAATGGAAAAGAGATCGTTTCCGACCCTGTTCACGATCGGCATCAATTTGGATGCCTTGAAAGTATGCTTTTAAAGTCCCACAAAGGTAAAAACATACTGAATTATTTTAGCCAAAAGGAATTCTACATCAAATATTGTGTGGACCAACCAATAAATAATGGATGTTTTTAATATATGCAAAAATCCCGAATTTTCAACATAACATTGGCAATATATTTATCTTATGTTTAAATTATTCAGTGATTAGCTGTTGATGATTCCAACGAAACGTTATGGGATGCTGTACCTTAGTTAAGTTATTTGTGAAAATAATGTGCTTCCCAAAACTGTTCCAAAAAAACCTTCTGGTCGTGTACTTCTCATTTTCATAAAAAAAATTGATTGTGCGCTCTGAAGATATATTCCCCTTCAATTAATTCAAAAAGTTCTATTGAAAGGTCCTTTTTAAACTCAAGCTGTATCTCGAAAAATGACTTCTCCTGGACTTAGAAATGTCCTGGAATTTGAAAAATTGATTTATTTTTTTTTTATATGGGACAACCCCATTTTACAAAAAAAAAAAATAAACATGTAAAGGTTGTTCCATTTTACCTGTTTTATTAAAATATAATATATACATAAAAAAAAAAAAATATATACAAATAAATCCACTATGAACATAATATAATGATTACCCTGCTTCAGGGGGATCCCTTATGTCCATAGGGTTCCCTTGTTCAAAACTAAGGTATGTTGAATCGTTTCAATCTTTGATATTTGATTACCAGAACTCTAGAACAGCAAACTGGAGCACCATATAAAATTAGAAACATTTTAGGGTTCCGAAATGATGATGTATTCTGTCTTACAAACCCTAACATTCTGTTTCCCTGGTCTGGATGTCATCGACTACGATGATGATGATGATGATGATGACGGAATGGTATACTCGTATTATGAACTATGAGACTCAGTTCTAATCATATCTCGCCTTTTATTTTTTACAGTTTGGAGAAATCTTTAACGAAAGATATGGATGAGGACAAGCAAAAGAGCGTCAAACGGAAATTGTTTGTGGAGATTGAGGAGTCGAAAGATTCCCTGACGTCACTGATGGAAAAAGTAGATGGAACGAAAGATATTTGGAGCGATTCGGAGACTCAATCTCAATTGAGTGCGTCAAGTGTATCTTCGTTTATACCATGGGGTAAGTTGGGGCTACCCCAGGATGTAAAAAAAAATCTCTCATTAACGTTGTTTGTTCTAGATATAATTATTAAATAATATTTCAAAATTAATTTGTGTATCTAACTACTACTAAAAACTTATAATCGATTGTTTATCGCTCAAAATCAAAATAATAAGTAGGGGAGGTAGATTAAGTATAATAATGTATAGGTGGGGGTGTTCTAAGATGACAATGTTCTTTTTACATGACATGTTTCTTCTTATTATTAAAAAACTTTTTGTTTAATATAATGGAACATGTTTCCTTTTTAAAGTTCATGAGATCTTTTTTTGTTGTTTCTTGCTTTGACAATTTCCACTTCTTCTCTTACTTTTCTTTTATAATATTTTTTTTTCCTTTGATCATAGTTTTCTGCTGGGTGATGATTGTAGGGATGATGTTCTACAAATTGGTTAGCATACTGGGATTTACCTCAGTTGTATTGGTAGTCGCTATGGTATTCGGAAAATCTAGTTTAAAAATTTCTCTCAGTTTCCCCTATGTATGATAAATTACATTCCTCGCAGACGCCTGATTTCTTTAAGATATTTTGTGTTTCGGTTCTTGAATTTTTCACATTTAGCTCAATTTACACTAGGCTGATACCTTCCGAACCGACAGGACACGATACTTTTTCAACCAATGTTTATCATTGGCAACGATACTTTTTACCGTGTTGGGTCGGAGTCTACCGCACTAGTGTAAATAGTACTTTATGATGGTTTAAGAATTGGGACATACTATCACAAAGAAACGGACCTTTCCATTTTGATTCCACTCGCATTTTGCGTTTTAGACTGTAGCCTGTTATAATCTTTTTTTTGCAGGTACAAATCTGACCACATCCATTTGGTCAGACACAGAATCTGATCGCAGTAAATGGTCGGATAGTGGTGTAGGCATGTCTTTGCTTATAGCTACCGGTCCAGTTTCAACTTCAAAGACAACACTCAATCATTGTCCTGAAAGAAGTGCTTTCAGAGCTGTTACACCCGGTTTGAAAACTATGGCGCCTCCATCTAATGTTCCATCTGGGACGCCAGTTCAACCCTCTCCATCAACCAGCAGTAGTAGTACGACCAGTCAGGAAGAGGATTTGTTAACGTCTTGGCGAACTCACTTTCGTCCTGTTGACAAGGCGCCCTATTATAAAAATCAGTTGTCAGATGGTGTACAGTATGCTAATGGTACCACATTCAACATCTCCAGTCAGTTGGATTCGGTTGACTATCAAATAGGTAAGCGTTTCTAACTTCCATTTTGCTATAAGCTGACTAGGGCTGGTTTGTTAAAGCACTCATCCATTATATTTAATTAGAGGGATATTTAAATTACTACCGGCATCGCAAATAATAAATGAGCATTCTATTTTGTTAACAATTTGATACGAAATTCGCAAACTTTGAGATTTTTTTGTTTGTTACAAAAAATAAAAGGATCGCATCAAAAATCAAAGAAACACGTTTTTTTTTTTTTCAAGAATTAAAGCAGGTTGTAGAAAATTGAGGTTAAATAAAAAAACTCTGCCAATGTGACGCATGGGTTTATGTGTTACTGGCTAAAAAAAAAATACTCCCCCCCCCCAAAAAAAAATCTGGCGAAATTAGAATTTAACATAGATATCAAATTTCTGGCTCTCATCATTCTCTTTTAAAACAAGATTAATGAAAACCGCTAAAAAGAGGTAAAAACTGCCAGCGGTATATTTGATTGCACCCAAAAGTTTCGGAGCTTAGTGAGACCCTAAATATGACATACATACCAAATTTCAAATCTCTAGCTCTTACCATTCTCTTTTTAGACAGCAGTACTGAAAACCGCTAAAAAGCGTCAAAAACTGCCAAGGGTGTACTCGATTGCACCCAAAATCGAGGTACAATTAGGGTCCAGATGGGACCTATATACCAAATTTCATTAAAATCGGTCAACGCTAAGTGACAAAAGTGCCCATCAAGACGGACAAATGGATTTTTTTTATTCGATTTTTGGATTCTACGTACCTTGAAACGTAATGTATCATTTTGTGGGAGGTATTTTTTTTTCGTGACGATTCCAAATGTTCATTATTGAAAATAATAAACCAAAAACCCATGTGACACATGTGTTTATTATTTTACAGGTACCCCCCTCGAAATGTAATATTTTACGTATCAAGGTACGTAGAATCCAAAAATCGAATTAAAAAAATCCATTCGTTCGCCGCCACCGTACCCTGTAGTACACTATCCGCCATGAAGGTCACTTTTGCCTTTAAGCGTTGACTGATTTTGAAGAAATTTGGTATGTTTAGAGTATGTAGGGTCCTGCTAAAAGTTCATTATGGATCTCTATATTTGTCACTGACGGTGACCAAAAGTTTCGCGTTATCAGTAAAAGTTTCCATCACGGCGCACGGTAAACGGATTTTTTTATTGGATTTTTGGATTAAACGTACCATAAAATTTTGATTGGGGGTATTTTTTTCGTGACGATTTTAACGGTCCATAATTTTGGTTTAAAATAATAAACCAAAATGAATCACCCTGTATTATCAGAAGACTTTAAATTTGAAGCATTAATTGAGAATTTTATTTTTTTGCTTTTAACTCATCAATTAATCAGTTCGTTGTGTTTTCACAGGCGAAGACGGCACTTTGACTTGGGACTCCGACACCTACATGGAGTTCAAAGCGAATGGTTTGAACACGGAATGTTATAATTTGTACGACCCGTTCAAACCCAAATTCAAAATCATCTCTCAAGGTCAGGATAAAAATATTCAAACCGATGATTTTGAATTTGCTGAAGCGGCTTCCAAATATTTGAAGGAGGTGCCAAATCTGTCTGCATCGTTTAACGCCAAATCACATCTATCGTTCACTACCGCTACTGCTTCTAATGATGCATCTGATGACTTTTACTTCCCAGGTTAGTTGTGAGCTCATTTTCATAACTTCTCAATTTTGCTTCAATTTTAACGAGTTCCTCGATTCTTTATTCGAAAAATTCAGTTCGAATATTATTACAATATTTTGCTATTCCGTATGGTAGGAGAGAAGAAATATATTATGCCTGGTCTTTATCCCCTAACCTTAACTTTTGAATGCGTTGAGATATTTCTTTTTACAGGGTAAAATAAATGCATACTTTCAAAATTTTAATGGAGCCTTGTATATTTTTATATTATTAAATTTCAAATTGAATATTTTTTCAAATTGAAAGGCCTTTTTTATGAAAAAAATTTCGCTATGCCGTATGGGAGAGAATTATAAATATATAAATTATACTACCTTATTAAGTCCCTTAAGGGCCTTGCTCTGCTAGCAGTAAACGCAAATCGTATTATGTGGTCAAAACCTCATATTAAGGTATCATAATACTATATTCTAGCTGGGTTTTCGAACGCTACACCCCTGGATTACCAGGCAGACGCTATGACCACTAAGCTATCAGGGCTATTAAAGTAATAAAAAAATATTTCGTTTCAGGAGAGGAGAGCATTGCGCGAGATATTATGAAATCTTTAGATGACGATGACTCCTTCTATATGGAAGAGGAAGAACCTTGCATCAAGAAGAGTGGTCCGTTGTTAGTGGATGCTTGGACTGTCGTGTATCCTGCATCATCAATTTGGAGTCATACGTCATTAGCTTCACTGGCAGATGACGGATGGCCAACTCCATCACATGACTACAAGGATATCCGATGTGAAAAAAAGAAGCAGACAGAAAGCAAATCGTTCGGATTATATGAGAATGTAAGTCAACTAGAAATTGCTTACCTTAACTGCTTTGGAAGATTGTCGTACCCAAAGGGCAACAACATTATCCTATTACCAAAGGTTGTTTGTTCACTCGTCTATAATAGGCCTGCATCGCAAGCTCCGAAGAAAAAATATCAGTCCAGTCACAAGACCCTTGTCTCAATAACATAGGAGTCGGGCGCTCTTCTGGTACAAAGGGCAACAACATTATCCTATTACCAAAGGTTGTTTGTTCACTCGTCTATAATAGGCCTGCATCGCAAGCTCCGAAGAAAAAATATCAGTCCAGTCACAAGACCCTTGTCTCAATTACATAGGATTCGGGCGCTCCTCTGGTAAACAGGAGGGCGTAGGCTCAATCCACAGCTAAGACAGACTTTTTGTTTCACGAATTGGAATATTTGACTAGCTAAACATTAGGACTAGGTTGTAGAAATTGATTGGGAACTAACCTCGCCTCGGAAAAGGGTCTGTTAATACTAAAAAAAATGGTTATCGGGTAAACTTTTTTTTGCTTGCTTAACGTCTCTTTAACATCTATTGCTCATTCGAGACGGGAATTTTACCCTCCATCCCTGAAAACATGCAAACTAGTTACCCACATTGACTTCACCCAGGTTGGGCCGGAAAAAGCTAGCATCACGAGGGCGCAAACCTACGTAGATCCCCACTTATTGAAACCTCGCTGGACGTTGCTTAACTTCTGTGATCTAACGGGAACTGGTGTATCACACGTGCCATAGACGCTGGCTAAAACGTAACCTAACTATACCAATCTGGAATTAATGTTCATTACAGTGAGTCAGCTGAATTCACTTTTTTCCTTTTAATTACTGGTATTAATTTTAAAAATTAATACCAGTAATAGGGTGAATAGTCCAATAGCGAGATGTAAGTGAACGAAATAACAATAGACTTATTATACTGCCTTACTAAGTACCTTAAGGGTCTTGTTCTGCAAGCAGTAAGTCCAAGTAGTATTTTAATGTGGTCAGAATCTCATATAGAGGATAACATACCATGTCCCGGCTGGGTTTAGAACGCTGTGACCACTGAGCTACCGAGGCTGGTTGTAAGTAAATTTTCACAATCTCAAGTATGACTTCCTTCCTTCGTTGAGAGTTCGCAAACACGAAATTACAACTTTTTGGTTCCAGCCAAATTATTTTACATTTCATTTTTCTGGAATTTCAGTATTCGGTTTGGGCGCCTTCGTTTCCTTTGGACAAAAATTCCAATGTAATTTTATGTTCGAAATCAGAAACTCCAATCCCGCTGGGCGTTACTATGGGAAACCTCAAGATATCTTCTTCGGACCGAAAAAGGTAAGCAAATTTCGTTTGAAACATTTGCCCGACATGTGGATCAAAATGAAACCATTTATATGAATGCATACCGTACCAACCTAAAACATAGTTTAATATTTTGGAGTCATCCAGATGGGACTGTAGCCCTTTTTAGTCGTCAAAATTGTTAACAACAACAACAACGTATGCTTTTATATAAATCAGAAATCTGTGTGTACCTATGTATGTGGTAGGGGTTCTAATACCACAGACCAAACGGTAGCAGAGAGCGAAATATTGATAATAATAGAACCCCCCAAAAGCATGTCAAAACATTTTCGAAATACGGCCATTTTCGAATTATGACCGAAATTGACAAGTCACGGTCCGATATTCTAAATTTGGTCGCAACATCATATCAACTCAAACCGAGAATGTTTTAGGTGGCCGTTTAGTCCTCATATTAGGACATAGTTTGCGAAATTATTACCAGCCATTCGAGAGTTATGATTTGGAGACCGGGATAGGGCAAAATAATATTTAAAAAATACTAACCAACCAGAACGGCCATGCCTGTGGCAAAACATAACAATATGCAAGGTCCACACAAACCCATACTCTCCCCCCCCCCCCNCCCCCCCCCCCCCCCCCGATTTCTATTTTCCATGAAAAAAATTGCAATATAAAAATCGTAGCGAAGCACGGGCAAAACATTTAGTATGTATTAAATTAAATAATTAACCCTAGAAAGTGTTGGAATAGTCCCCAAATTTCACTTTTCCTTCTATTTCAAGATCATGAATACCAAATTCGAAAGAAAAAAAATACCATGCCCGTCGTAAGTGGCAGCTATTTACGAGATGATGATCTTTGTTTGTCCTGGGACGTAGACCCAACCATCATGAGGAAAACGAAATGATTATTAATAATGTTGATGTTGTGTTTTCAACAGGCGCCACTCTTCAAGTCAATACTACGGAAACTATGTCTATCCATGTACTGGCATGAAGAGCGATGTGAATCTTTTTCAACAATCAATTACTCTCTGAAGTTACACACCATCAAATTTAAGGTAAGACAAAATTACACAGCCCGCCACCACCTGGCATGAATCATTAAAGTAATCAAGACGATCAGCGAGATACGGTAGTGGATTAGAAGAAATATTGTCCCACCGGGAGCAGTCATCAGTTAAGAGAAGTCACTCCAGACTATGGTCTGAGTACATTGGTGTCTTATCTGGTCATCAGAATGCATAATTAATCGAACTCAATGAGATTAGTCCCGACGCGACGCAAGAAATATGCCGTCGAAAACTTATTAACAGCAAATCATTATAAGAATCTGAGGTGATTTTTATGTACCTCTGAACTTTGAAATTTTTCATCTATGAAGAATTGAAAGTTTTTTTTAAAAAAAATATTCGTCAGTTTTTTATTAGCTCTTCTTTTGCGCTATTTTATATGAACCAGGATGGTAACCACCGATGGTCTTGTCCGCCAATATTAAGTTTAAAATAATATCAAGATAATATAGGTATTTGTATTAACACTTTAATTGGGCTATTTTATATGAACCAGGATGGAAACCACCGATGTCTTGTCTGCCAATATTAAGTTTAAAATAATATCAAGATAATATAGGTATTTGTATTAACACTTTAATTGTGCTATTTTATATGAACCAGGATGGAAACCACCGATGTCTTGTCTGCCAATATTAAGTTTAAAATAATATCAAGATAATATTTGTATTAACACTTTAATTGTGCTATTTTATATGAACCAGGATGGAAACCACCGATGTCTTGTCTGCCAATATTAAGTTTAAAATAATATCAAGATAATATAGGTATTTGAATTTTTTTTTAGAAAAGATTCTTTTAAATTTTGGTTTTTAATTTTCGTCGATTGAACTTTTTCAGAGGAGAAGAAAATATCTGTAAAATCGAAGTAAAATATATAAGTAAAATCGAAAAAATTAAAATAAAATAAAAAAAATCTTAATTTAAACAAATACCTCACACGTGGAGTCTTATCCGACTAATATATTAATTTCAAGAATATGTCATCACCCCAGCCTTTTTTATGAAAAAATAACTGTGTTGATCGAAGGCCGTAATAGATGCACAATGGATTTTTTTACACCTCTGGCAGAGGATAAAAATTAATAAAAAAAAAATGAGAGGCGAGTCACAGCAAAATATAGAGAACAACAACAACAACGAAATTGGTAGATTATGAAAGCTACTATTTTGGAAAATCCTGAATTGTAATTGTTATATTTTGTAAGACAATCCTAAGAAATCCAGAAATTTTCGTCGCTTTGCATTGATGCTGCTATTATCATTGCTACCTTTGGTTAAATCTATTGCGACCAGCTTGGTACATATGAGAACCCATTTCTGTAAAAAAAAAAAATCAAAGCCGTGTGTGGAACTTCAAATGTTTTGCCGTGGTACACTTCATATTTCAATAAATTAATCTTAGAATATACCACACGATATTTTGGACTGCAATCAAAAATATCGTGGAATCCCTTTAAATTTATCATCGACTTCCAGTAAAGTATGAATATTTGTGTGATCCCTTTTGATCAGACAGACTGATCTTGTATATTCACCAAAAAAAAATCTTCAACCGTTATGACAAGAATTTTACTTTGACTACTATAGAAGAAACAAAAACAATTTATCGTGATATTGTTGAACAGTCAAAATCTTTAAAATTTATCCCCCCCTCCCCCCCAATAAAAAATATACTATTCCATTGTTATTTTTTTCGTGATCTTGTTGAACAGTCAAAGTGTCCTTTAAAAAAGAGGACGCGACAAATAAATTAATCTCAGTATGTAAAAGAGCCGTTTGTACATCCATGTTTTGCATTAATGATGACATTAACGCTTTTAAGAAAAAATATCCCGCATCCATACTTACAGTTTTGGCATGCGCATGTCTCAGTCTCGTAATATTTGTCATCTGAAAAACATATCTGCTGTGAGAAATGACGGTAGGCCTGGCGGGGTAGGCATGAACAGGCGTCTAGACGTTCATTTCTTGCACGCGTATGGAAGGCATGAAATAAAAATCGTTGACAATTTGACTATTTCTCAAAACTGACGGGTGGACACTTCATGCTGTCAGTTTTGCATGCA
Organism: Pachypsylla venusta; assembly: GCA_012654025.1. Lineage (NCBI taxonomy): Eukaryota > Metazoa > Arthropoda > Insecta > Hemiptera > Aphalaridae > Pachypsylla > Pachypsylla venusta. Next base: position 17,969,185 of record CM022878.1, on the reverse strand, counting down.
AAGCAAATACGTCTAAAAGATCCTTAACACAGAATAATAAAGTTAGATAACGATACAGACTTTAGTTTTAGAGAAATGTTAGCTCAATTTATTTTACTATTTTGTGTCTCACAAAATCTTCTTTTTCTACTAAATTTTATTTAATGAAACTATCTTGAGCCNATAATGAAACTATCTTGAGCCCCCCCCCTACAATAAAAACAAATATACTATTCCATTGTTTTTTTTTTATGTAAGTAAATATTGTTGAACACATTTTTTTAATTTTCTAGCACCCTCTAACACGAGGTAGACTAATTTTATTAGCGTTATATATTTTTATTAACAAGGAAAAATACCGATTCATTCCATTGTTGTTGTTTTTTTAAATTAATATATATATAGTCTTAACTTTTTTCTAATTTTATAGCACCCTCTAGCACGAGGTATAATAAATAATCTGCGTGTCCCTCATACCTCTGCATGTAGCATTTAGACTGGCGATACCGCCTCACGACAGTCCTCAAAATCTTTCAATATAAATATGATGGGATTTCTCAATTCTTCTTTGTGGTAGTTTTGTGTTTAGAAAATAAAAGGTTTGTTGTGTTTTTTCAATTTTTGCTTCCAAATTTGCGAAAATTGGAATCTTTTCTCATCTGAATAGATTTTTCAAATTTGTTTTAGTGACCTTCTTCTTTTTCTTTCTTTGTTTTTTTCTTTCTTTTTAGTGTTTTTGCAAAGGTCGTATTTTTGAAATACTAGCTTTGTTTGATGGAGTTGTTGATTTCTTGTAAATTCAATTTTAATCGATGCCAACTCTGTGAAGTAGTTTTGTAAATGTATTATAGGTAATATAGAGAATAATGGTTTGGAACCATAGAGGCAGGTGCTCATAACATTTGAATTATTAAATAGAACGACAAACACGGAATGATGTAAAAATTTCGAATGAAAAAAGAATCCGGGTTTTAGTTTATTGTGACGTATTTTCGCAGTGTATTTACGTAAATTCTATCGGGACCGCAACGCTAGGGGTGGCTTTATTTAAGGAACACTGTCGAGACGGAAACGCTCTAGTGGCTGACTACAGAGTATTTATGGAAACACTTTGGAGACGGAAATGCTAGGAGCTTACTAAAATGTATTTCTGGAAACACTATAGAGACGGCTGACTGCAGTTTTTTGGGAAACACTATCGAGACGGAAACGCTAGGGGCTGACTGCAATTTTTGGGAAAACACTATAGAGACGGAAACACTAAGGGCTGACTGCAGTTTTCTTGGGAAACACTATCGAGACGGAAACGCTAGGGGCTGACTGCAGTTTTCATGGGAAACACTATCGAGACGGAAACGCTAGGGGCTGACTGCAATTTTTGGGGAAACACTAGGGGCTGACTGCAGTTTTTGAGGAAACAATATTGAAACGGAAACACTAGGGCCTGACTACAATTTTTGGGGAAACACTATAGAGACGGAAACACTAGGGGCTGAATGCAGTTTTTGGGGAAACACTATGAATGTGCAGATATTAGGGGCTGATTACAGTTTTTTGGGAAACAGTATTGAGACGGAAACGCTAAGGACTGACTGCTGTGTATTTCTGGAAACACTATAGAGAAGGAGACACTAGGGGCTGATTGCAGTTTTTTGGGAAACACTATTGAGACGGAAACGCTAGGGGCTGACTGCTGTGTATTTCTGGAAACACTATCGAGACAGAAACACTAATGTCTGACTACAGTGTATTCCTAGAAAAACTGTCGAGACGAAAACACTAGGGTCTGACTGCAGTTATTTCATCGCTATCTGCAGTAAACAAGATTTTTTTCTTTCTTTCGAAAAATCTACTTCCACGTATGTAAAAAATAATAAATGGGTAACGGTTCATTTGTAAATTAAATTAATCGAATGTTATGTGGCATTTCCTTGAAACCATCCAAACGAGTCACTTGGCACTTTAAAATTTACTTTAAATCAGCAATTCTTACTTTTACTTTATCTTAACATACAGATAAAGTAATTCTGACAGATAGGAAAATTTTGTACCCCGGGAGGACCTCCATAATTGTACATTTTTTTGTATTCCATTTTTTATTAATTCACCATATTTCCCTCCCCTTTTGATTTTCAAGAAATAGGCCCCTATTTTTTATACCACAGGCGCCTTTTGGTATCTCAATTTTTGAGGTATTTTTTTTCTTTTAATAAATTACGTTTTGTTATTGCATTAGGGTAGGTATTTAAGTTAGACTGAGCTTACATTTCTATGGTTACATTTGTATCTCTCTCTTTTTATCGTTACAAACTTTTTGCATTGAAAACTTTTAGATTTGAATTTTTGTTTATTTTTAGTATCGGAAATACGTAAGTAGTTAAGTTGAATTGTTATTTTTTAGAAAGGAATTGACTTAAATTATTTTTCGCTTGAGACAATCTTGGTGGATTTTCTTATTGATTTTTATAGTTTGATAATTTTTACGGTCACGCTCCGACTGTGTGAGTAATATTTTTTTTAAAATTGAATTTTTGGTTCCCCTAATCTCTGTCCAGTGTCACATATGAATACAGTTGAGAAACGGTGGCTCCGCAAACTGTGCATTTTTTATGGATGTTTCCCATTTTAGAAATTGCCCGACTTTGGGCAAATATAGTTGAGAAACGGTGGCTCCGCAAACTGTGCATTTTTTATGAATGTTTCCCATTTTAGAAATTGCCCGACTTTGGACAAAATTTTGAAAAATAGTTGCAAACTAATTTGGTAAATTAGGACCCACGGTCAGCGGCGGTTTCGTCTGTGAATACATTTTCGGAAGATTTGGTCAACCAAATTTTACATCCTATACCAAAGTTACCACACAGTGCATACAGGCTTACTGGTTAACAGATTTTTTCTTCAAAGAAGCTATTAGCCGTTGATCAAGGATATCAAAATAATACTTTCTCAGTATTACGCCGGCAAATGCTTTCTAACGGAAATATTGAATTCAATGTGAAAATCAAATTGGTATACTATAGTCATGATTTCATTCCTGAAATATTTTTGTCCCAGTAATTTTGAATTTCAACCAATTCAATTTTTAAACTTATTCACGCTCTTGCCTTACCCTTTTTGGGGATATTTGTGATCTAAATTCCTCTTTTGAGGCTATAAAAGCCTCTTGCACCCTTATGGGGATTTGAGAAACAGCTCCCTTGTCTTTATTTTTTTTTCTATTTCTCTTTGTTTTTTCCATTCTTCTTTTTTGTTATTATTTCTTGCAATATTTATAGCTAATTATTTTTAGTAGCTAGTTAGTTTTTAGTAGTTGGAAACTCTGTAGAAAAGTTAAACACCAATTAGTCCAAGATAATTGAGTATTACTTTTGAAGAAATTCTATTAAAAAAATATACATGTCATCGTCAAATACGAAGGCCTTAGTTTGTTGCTGCAACTATTGGTTTCTGGTGACTTCGTAGTTGGTAGGTTATGCATATTCAAAGAATGTTCAGTCATTTCAAGAACACATACCTGAAAAATTTAAGGAAATATAATATTTTTATGATCTTGTTTATTTGGAAGGACTCTGCTCAACAAAGTATATTAATTAGTTTTAAATTCTATTATCTCAACTTGATAATTATCTGCAGCGAACTAATCAAGCTTGCAACGTCAAGAAACCCAATAGACAGGACGATAAGTTTAGTTTACCACCATTCTGTTTTTCCACAGAAATTTCATTCTTTCCTCTTAAAATACTATTTACAACTAGACCGGTGATGTTTGATCCGAAAAGACACAAAGTATCGTTGGCAACTATAAACTTTATGTCGGTAGGGTGGAGAAAATAAACTCTGAGCCACTGAGGAAAGCTTCATTTGGTAACGATCCTAAGCCCGCGTAAATCCGGAAGGTTTGGGGTTGGGAAGGGCATCCAGTCTTTAAAAAACTCTGTTTCAAATCAATGATGAGACATCATCGGCAAAAGGCGAGTTTCTAAGCAGTTTCTATGGATACTGTGAGAAGCAGCTGGGATTACCGTGCCATGAAAGAGTTACAGCTAAGGAGAGTAGGCACTGAACAAAAGGTAGAAAAAGTAAAGCAGCGCTGACCCCAAATAAAATTGGGAAAGAGTGAAGTTAAAGAAGATTGATGGAATCGTGCCGTGCCTTAGACTACCGAACTATTGTAAATAGTACTTTACTTCTATTACTCTCTCTTTTTTTTTTTTTTTTTTTTTTTTTTTTTTTTTTTTTTTTTTTTTTTTNTTTTTTTTTTTTTTTTTTTTTTTGTGTGCACGTTTCCGACCATTTTGTCGTTTTTGTTTGTTAGTTTTGTAGAATTTTAAATGTTTTTTTTTTCTTCCATCATTCCCGCCTAATCTCAAGATGGTTTCATTAAAATCTGTGTCGAATAGAGTTAAATATTTATCAACTTAAAAGCGAGAAATTTATATGAACTGTTGCGAAAAACGGACATACGTATCTGCTAGTTATGCATATTTTTATTTCCATAGCCCGCATTTGTTTTGAAAATTTATTCTCCTTTTTACACTAAAAAAACGATGTATGGTTCTTGATGAATTATTTGTCATTATTTTTTTTTCTTTTGAGAATAATTGAAAACCCCATTTGACATTAATGAAAGGGATGTAGGTTCATTATTTAAATATTAAACCAATTATAATGATAATTGATTTTAGCTACAATTAGAAATATGTCATTTTACTTGTTAGTAAAATGGTATTGCAGGTAATACTAACTCCCATGCATCCTTGTTATTAATAAGTTGAAGTATATAATAGTAGTAAAAAGCAATAAAATAATAAAGTTACTTTGTATTATTATGTCACAATTTTGTTGCTTACTGCAGCATTGTAGGATTTTCCAATACCAATTTGATAATGTCCTATTACTTTGAACTTTGCAACTTAACCTACAATGCCGGCACCATTTCGCTATGACTATTTATATCCATAGCTAATCATTATCCTCAAGTGGCTGAGTGGGTACACAGTGACAAATTATAGCACCTGTCAGAATTCAACCCGGGTCTTTCGTGACCCGGGTTTCTCACTGCACAAGACTAGTGCAGTGACCACTGAGTCATGTGAGATGTATACTATCATTTATGTAAGTTCATTATTGAAAATCATTATCATATGAAAGTTCATTATTGAAAGTCATTATTTACCTTATAATTTTTTTTATATATATTAGGTTCCTGTGTTCGGTATATTCTGAGATGGATTTATTTGCAATATCTACAGGGTTTCCTGTAGAAAAGTAATGACTCCTATTTCTTTTTTTCTTTCATTTTGTCAGGTGACGAATTCATTTTTAGTTTGAAATTTCTACTCTAAACACTTGTAGAGTTTGTATAAACAAATCATTGAACACATATTACCTTTCTCAGGGGGAATAATTATTGTAACAATGTTTTTGGAAAAAATTTCGTTCAAAAATTATAATGAACGATTTTTGCCAAAAACATTGTAAATATTATTCTTCGTTCACGATTGTGTTCCATGATTTGTTTGTCTAAATAAAATCTAATATGAGTGTTGAAATCATAAATTTCTAAAAATAATCAGAATAATTAGCCCCTGAAAAAATGAAACAAGACAAATAGGGTCATTACTTTTGGGACACCCTATATGAAATATTTTATACTCGATAGATAATCATATTCCAGCGAACAACATAAAACATTCAAGGAACTACTCCTAAAATGCACTTTGTGGAATAATATGAATATTGTAACCGGCTTGTTTAAATTATTAATTAAGATTTTTTATATCTAAGAAAAGAATTTAAACTTAGTGAGTTCGTTTAATTAGTGCAAACTCCGGGAGAATATTTTAATGTAAGAAAAGAAAGTCAACAAACAATTTTATGGTAAAATTGGGCAAATAGTAACAGAGGTGTGAAAAGAAACTAAACTTTAGATCATAATGATTGATTTTTTGAGGGTTTTCGACTTTCCAGAGAGATTTTTATGAAATTATTTAACAATGCACACCAAAAACTGAATAAGTAAAATATAAGGTTTTCTTTTTTTGCCCCTCTGTTTGTATTCTCACACAATTTTACTAAATTTAAATATTCATAATTTAATTATAAATAAACATACCTGGACTTATTTATTTAGCTTATGTTTTTTTACTATACATCAAAGAGAGTAAAACATGATATACGATGATGTATAGTGGACCAGGAGATCAGGTGGCGATTTTTCAATCTCAACAAACGGAGGAAACCAGATTATTTCAAAACAGACCAAGTAAACCAATCAACTCCCTTTCCGCATTGGGTTTGGATTGCCGAACTTATTTGGTTTGTTTTCTCCTTGTTCTGTGTGTATGTGTTATGACCAAATTCTGATTTGGGTTGGTAAAAAAAATCGCCTGATGATTGTCTTTTCGCCTGACGTGTTAGCTCTTTAGCGTTATCCAGGGTATCCGCGGAAGCGACTGACATTGTACCCCTTTTACCTCTCTGATGATACGTGATTGACTGTAGGTACATTATGCTACTTTTAGTACATTATGTTACTTTTGGTACATTATGTTACTTTTTGAGGTCCTTTCGGTAAAAATCCTGCTAATTACTGAAATCTGAAACGTATTATGCAAAAAGGACTTCTCTTTTTGGTCAAAAGTAAACATTCATTACAATTTTTCATCAAAATTTTTTGATCCATAATTTTATTTATTATATTCAAGTTTTGTATTATTGTTTTTTTTTTTTTAAACAAAAATCCAGTTTCTAGATTTTGTTTTACATCTTTTTTTTTTTTTTTCAAAAAAAAGTACTCTCCCTCACAAATAGTCTCGCCACATTGATAGCGACTATCGTGGAGATTTGTACTATCCAGATTTAAATGGTACCTGGCTGGAGCGGGAAAAATATAATTTCCGCGACAGCCGCTTTGACGGGTGATTTTCAATTCTAAATAATATTTCGAAAGTCGACGATATCGCGCCAATATGACGAGATCTTAATAGGTCAATATATAATCTGAGCTTGGAAAATTTGTATTCCTCCATCATTATCTTTTTTTTAAAAAAATCTATCGTATTATATTTTCAAAGCCGACGATATCGCGCCAATATGGCAGGATCTTAATAGGTCAATATATAATCTGAGCTAGGAAAATTTGTATCCTCCCCATCATTATCTTTTTATTAAAAAAATCTATTGTATTGAGTAACAAATTTTCGCAGTAAAAAATAATTATTAAACCTGATTTACCACTTTTAGTTGCTTCCCTGAAAAAATACATTTCAACAATAATTTTTGCTTATTTTTTATTATGATTATTACAAAATTGAGAAGCTATTAAAATTGTAAACATTCTTCATATACTTGTCTTCAGAGTGTAGATTTTTTTCTTCTTCCCGCATTAAAAAATGCGTACAAATTAAATGGTCTGACTTATGTCTGCGTTGCAAACTAACAACTCATTAATATCACAAATTTTGTGTCTCTAAAGAAACTATCAAAAAATGTAAACATGCGTAAAAATTCATGGTCCGACCGTTATTTTGTGTCTATAAAACTGAATACAGGACGGGACACAAGTAATGACCATTTTGAATTTGCCTCATTATGTATAAAAAATTGAGTTTTTACTTTCTTTTCTTTTCCTCTAGAAGTTAAAGTATTCGTGCAGAAAATTTTTGATTTTTTTTTTCTCAGATTTTTTTTTCAATATAATTACAAATTTCAGTATCAATTTAGTTCTTGTATGTATTTGTATGTCGTTGGGGGCTGTGTTGTGAACGATAACTGAATTGTTCATAAGATTGTGTAATAGTAATACTAATGCTTTTTTAATGTTTAATTTTCTTCGATTTGACTTTTTTCGAAGAAAAAAAAAAAAAAAACAATATATTTTTATTCCAAAATAAATTTTTGGATCAACTACTCATTTGATTTTAAAGAGTTTGTGTCTATCAAAGTAATAAACATTATAAATACATGTTGTTTATTATTTTGAATTTTCATAATACCTGGAAAGGTCTCGAATCGACGAAAATTAAACTTTTTTTTTAATTTGGCTTAACGTCTTTTTAAAATATATTGGTCATTCAAGACGGGGGTTTCACCCTCCATTCGCTGGAAACTTGCAAACCAGATACCCACATTGACCTCACCCAGCCTGGGTTAAGCCGGAAAAATAGCTAGCATCACGAGGCTGCGAACCCACGTCGACACCTACATGGTACAACCTCGCTGGACGTTGCTTAACTTCAGTGATCTAACGGGAACTGGTGTAATCAACGTGCCATAGATGCTGGCTAAAAAAAAAAAAATGTTTTTTCGTGTATTTTGGTTTCTCAAATACCTATCCAAGCGAAGAAGAGAAAACGAAAGTGGTAAAAACACATCGGAAAATGTTTCGTGTAATGGACACACCTCTTGCGTTAGGCCGTAACTTGGCCTGGCGCTATGCCATACTCTTACATATTGTGTGCGGTACAGCAATATAGGTATATCGGTTTTTATTTTCTTCTTTTTCATTTTTGAGTGTCATTAAAAATAGCAAAAATAAGAGTTTGTAAAAAAAATAATATTTTTTTCATTCGGGTGTACAAAAATCTTCACGTGCTGAAGAAAAAAAAAATCTACCCAGTTCTTTTGCGTTATTTATTTGATTTAAAATAAAATAATAATAGTCTCCGTCAGTTCCTTGAAGCAGGTACCAGTGTTTTATTAATTTGTTTTCTATAATTGAAAAATTATTGTCATCTTGCGTTTCATTGTGGTTGAAGAAAAGGGCCATTCTAGCTTTGAAAAGCGCTCTGTGCAAAAAAAGATCCGCTTTTTTCGTGCATGATTAAAGTGATTTTCAAAAAAAAAAAACATCATAAAAGTACAAATTGTTAGTGGAAAAAAAAAAAAAAAAAAAAAAAAAAAAAAAAAACATTTTAATCTGAAAAATATTCGTTTAACAATTACGATTTTCAATGCGTTCAAAATATTAAAAAAAATTGCCACGTGTCTAAAGTCTTGAAATTTTATCTGCAATGTCATCAACATTTTCCAAAACACATCAATAGTGTTCGAAGTTCAAAAGGGTCGAAGAGATCAAAAACTATTTTTCCTCGAACATATAAACATGATCATTTTAAAACATTGCAAACATATGCGGATAATTTGCCGCCTAAGGGAAATGCCCAATTCGCCTACTTATAAAAATGAACCTGCTTCTTGGTTTTCATATGTTTAAATACGAGCCTTTAGAATACATAATTGTACTTTGAGCTTTCTTCTGAGAGTACATAAATTGGTTTTGAAAATAGAAATAAAATAATGTTATTTAAAAGAGCAATAAGAAAAGAAAGGAGGCAAAGTCATGTGGGCAGATTTTGGAGTTCAATTAAATTATTTGTTGCCATACCCACACTTGCCTAATCGTCAAGGTACTTGAAGGGGCATAGGCCACTGGGATCTAAACAATAACCTTAGTTGAGATCTCCAGGTGACGTGATCAAAAGTTTGATAGTTTAAATAGGAACTAGATGTGTACTTAAGAATTACCTATAATGAATCTGATTGATGGCTCAATATAGTAATATCACTCACTCTTGTTTACATTTGTATGGTTTGATGTCGTCACATGTAGATCTCATAGCTTACCTGTTATTTTTATGTACCTTGAGATTCGTATCCTTATATATCTGGGCCTAAAGATCTTTTTTTTTTTTTAATTGTTATTAATAATTTATATAAGTATAAAAAAGGTCATGCTGCACTTGAAAATGGGTGTTTGATCGTTGTTAACACCTAATTATAACCCGATATTGATTTCATTTCCATATTTTGTATTTGAAGTAAGAAAGAGAATTGTTATCAGGCCTTTTTTTCAAACTTAGTATAAAAAAATTTACTATTATTTTTTTTTTTTTTTTTAATTCGAAATTTTCAAAAATTAGGGAAAAAAACGNAAATTTTTTTTTTTTTTTTTTTTTTTTTTTTTTTTTTTCATTTCATAACTTTCAAATTTCTTATTTTTCAAAATTATAATTTGAGTTTTGGATTTTATAATTTGAGTTTTGTTTTTTTTTTTTTTTTTTCAAAAAATACAGGGTGTCGCAGTACTAACGAATGTGTTTGAATATAATTGAGGCTAGGGCCAGATGCTATAAGTATTCCTTTTATCATACTACCGCCAATTTCAGCAATCTCACGATTCGTCTCAAGTGGTTGTAGTTTGAACAGATACAGAGAACCACAGACCCTCTATGTGATAATGGTGCTGTTAGCAGCAAATTCTCTGGGAAACAGTCGCTGGTTGCTGATGTCGAAGAAAATATTTTTTTTAATTTCAATTTTTCCCTGAGGGTTTCATACATTGAACAATGAACATAATAGAAGAGCCCCGTCTGGACCGAGCTATTCTGGAATATACCCAAAGACAAAACTGAAATGATTGAATCATGTCTGGGTCCATAACCTATTGGGAAGAAACATTTGGGTCCATAACCTTTTTACTAAAGCAAAATTCAATCTACTCATTATTACTCCAAAATATATTTTGATATGAAGTTCTTTTTATATAGCCTCTAATCTGCAATCAAATGAAACTAGCCATATTTTTTTCAACATATTTTCTTTATTTCTATTTTAATTACATATTTCAAATGCTAACTCGAAATCTAATAAAGAAATATGGTACCTCACTTATAGATATAAATGAGTTTGTGTTATGTGGGGATTCTATTCGTTCAGGCGTTTTTTGATTCATTATTAAGTATCATTGTTTTATATATATCAAATTCGTGTGTTTGTACTGTAATACCACTGTATTCAAGAAATAATGTAATTGTAAAAAATAATATTAATTATTTATTATATTGGATTATACAAAGAAACAAAATTTAAAAAAATATATATATTAAAAAAAAGAAGATATTACCAAAAAAAAAAAAAAAAAAAAAAAAAAAAAAAAAAAAAAAAAAAAAAAANAAAAAAATAATAATAATAAAAAAATATTTCACAAAGTTTACACCAAGAAAGTTGTTTGTTGTTTCCTTTCTTTTGTTACTTTCTGTTTTTGTGATAGAAGGCAAAGTATTCTTTTCTCATTGTCAAAAAATACTTAAGAAGAATTCACAATAAGGAGTGACAGCGGCCATGCCGTGACCGGCAAGTGATCCGCCGTAAAAATATTGTTCCAGGCAGTTGAAGGAACATGTTCCTACTAGACCGGCACATGACAGTGAGAGTGCATTACAGTGAGCTCACGATCAGCGAGAATGGCTTGCCGGCACTGTCACTGCTTGTTGTGAATGCTTCTTTTTCTTTTCATTTGGGCTCCCGTTTGTTGGATATCTGAAACCATAAGAGTGGTTTGAAAAGTGGTAAGTTTTTGACGGAATTTTTTTTTCTATCTTTGAGAGTAAAATATCCTTGCCGCCAAAATATAATTAAATTAAGTAATCGAAATCATATTTAGCCAGCGTCTATGACACGTTGAATACATTACATTTCGTTAGATTGAAATGAAGCAACGCCCAGCGAGGTTTTACTAAGTGGGTGACTAAACTGTGGATCGTTGGCCCTCGTGATGCAGGTTAAAACCTCCGTCTCAAATGGCAATAGATATTAAAGAGACGTAGACCGTAGACGTTTTGTAGTTTCATAATGTGACCTGGATGACGTAGAAGCAAGTGTTCATTATTATCGAAAAAGTAGGCTTGGTATTATTTTCCGTCTAGCCGAGAAATTTTGTTTTCTATTGATTTGAAAGAACTCTTTCAATGTGACACATGGGTTTATTATGTTACTCACTAACCCCCCCCCCCCCCCCCCNCCAAAAAAAAAAAAAACGCTAAAAATATGTAGGCATCGAACGGAGTAAGCTAGCTTCATTGGGTGACGGTCCTAAGCCCGTGTAAATCCAGAAGGTTTGGTGTTAGGAAGGTTATCCAGCATTTAAAAAAAAACTGCTTCAAACCAATGATGAGAGATAGTCAGCAAAAAGCGTATTTCTACGCAGTTTCTATACTGTGAGAAGCAGCTTGGGTTACCGTGCCAAGAAAGAGTTACAGCTAAAGAGAGTAGGCACTGAACAAAAGCTTGTGCATGGTAGAAAAAAGAAAACACCGCCGACACCCAAAATAGAATTGGGAAAATGTGAATCTATATTTAAAATTGGAAATTTTGTGAGTGACAAAAAACCAATAAAATACGGACTGGTTCAGGGTTCGATCCTTAGTCCGGGTTTTTATAATGTGTACGCCTCGGATTTACAATTTTTAAAAACTACTTGCCAACTTTTCCAATTTGCCGATGATCTTGCTATTGTTTCTGCTTATTCAAACTTGAATGTGGCTCTATGTAAATTACAAAGATATTTGGTATTGATTCAAAAATGGTTATTCAATAATGAGATTTTCATAAATTTTGATAAGACAAAGGTTATGCTAGTAAAAAGTTCTTATAAAAAAGCACCCTTAATCTTTAATAAACTTAAATGTCACACGAGAACATGCTTAACCCTAGAAACATACCAATCTTCTTGTAATTGTAATGAACTGGAATTTAGTCATGAAGAAAGATACCTGGGTCTGAATATCGATTCTAAGTTTAAATTCACTGAACATATCGACAAACTATTGTCAAAATTAAGAGTTGTGTCTTATACTCTAAAACACATCACTTATTCAGTTCCACAAAGAGTTATGTGGGTATTATATAAATCCTTATTTGAATCGTTATTGAGATATGGTATTTCTTGTTATGGCTTTGCTACTAAAACGGCATTAAAGCCGCTAAATAATTTACAGAGATGTAATAAAAAATTGTTTCAGGAAAAACAGCCACTATGTAAATAGAATTTTAAATTTGAAAAATTTGCATAAATTTATTCTGATACAAACTTATTTTTTTTGAAGACCAATACCGTCAAAAAGAGTCTATTTCTTATGAACTGAGAAACCATAGTTTTAAAGTGACTAAAATCACTTCTAATTATGGTAAGCGATTACCGAGCTATTTTGTACCGAAATTCTTAAATAGCATGGATGTTGAAACACAAACAATTGAAAGCAAAAAAGAGCTAAAATTTAAATTGATGTCCTGCATTGACAATATTAACTTGCAGTAATTTGCCTTAAATAAGGAACAAAAAAAAATCACAGGAAAATTCATTAAAATTATATGTATAATATATATATATATATATTTTTTTTTTCTTATATTTTATTATTCTTATTGTAAAATATGGAATTCGAAAGGGGGTCTTTGTGTCGGCTGCGTTGTGCCGCAGCTAGCGGCCTTTTTCGCCTTGTTGCACTTTCGGGGCGTAAAAGCTTTGGAGATGTTTTTACAGTCAAGACCGGTCGTGGGCCGTACATCATTGATAGCTGATACCGGGACCTTTTTCGAAATTTATATTAAAAGTGTTGTTAAGTCTATTTTTTAATAGACTAAAACTATAATAACCTTTCCTTAGAAGTTAGCATTAACTTAGGGAAAGGACCTTTGTATATATTGTAATGAAAAATTTAAATAAATAAACATTAAACACTATAGAAGAATGAAAACCGCTAAAAAGCGTTAAAAAACCTCCAGCAGTATATTTGATTGCACCCAAAAGTTTCGAAGCTTACTGAGACCCCTAATATGACATACATACCAAATTCAAGTCTAGCTCTTACCATTCCCTTTTTAGACAGTATAAGTGAAAACCGCTATAAAGCGGAAAATCCGCTAACGGTACATTCGATTGCACACAAAAGGGGCACAATTAGACACCAGATGGGACTTTATACCCAATTTCATCCAAATCGGTCAACGCTAAGTGGCAAAAGTGCCCATCACAGTGGATTTTTGGCTTCGATTCACGTTCGATTTTTGGCTTCTACGTACCTTGAAACGTAAAATATCAAATTTTGAGGGGAGTATTTTTTTTCGTCCAAAATTATGTTGTGGCTTCGTAATTTTGTGCTCATCAAACAAATAATCCTTTTAATGCGAAGTTAAAAATAATTGTAGCAACAATAAACGACAGAAATGTCATCTTCAAATAGTTAGTACTAGAAAAAGAGAAAACATTAAATTATTATTCGAAGTAGGGCTTAACACTGACTAATACAATTCCCCAATAATAATTAAACTCACAGAAAGTTTCTTGTTCCATCAGAAGGAGCCAGACAAGTTCCGATATTTCATCAATTCCTTATCAACTTTAATGATTACAAATCCCCAAACAAGACAACAACCGAGCAGATAATACAGAAGACTGGCCATCGTGTGGAGAACTGATGGAAAGCAGAAGTGACCACGCTTTACCAAACTAGTCAGCAAATAGATAGAGATTGGAAGGAGTCCGTGTGAGTACCATTAATGTCTACCAATAGGACTGCCAAAATTGATTAATGGCAGAGATTAGATTTGTTATTGATTATTATCAGGCTGGGTTCATTAAAAATATAAAGCAGTTCTTCTGTAATAGTGGTTATCACACTGGCATTGTACTTGGGAGACCCGGGTTCAATCTTGGGCGGGGAAAAAAATCGACTTTGTGCTTATGATTTCGGGATGCACTCTGCCTCGTGAGGACGATTGAGTAGCTACTTTAATGTGAGTAGTGACCAGTTGCGGCATTACCAGAGCGAAAAGATTAGACGATTGAAGAGATTTAATAATTTACAGGAGGCTCTGAGTAACTCTTTAGTGGTTTGATATAGAAACGTAAATTTTGGGGACCCTCCCCTCTCCCCGGGAAGGGGAGGGTCCCCAAATTTTTTTTATTTGATTAAGATATTTTTTTTCTATTAATGACTACAACACTAACGTGAACACTTGATTATATTATGATCCACTAGTTCTAGCATGGTTATCATAATAATTATGTAATGAATAGATTGGGTTGTAGGTAAGTAAATCTACTAGTGGATCAATATGATCAGGTGTTCACGTTAGTGTTGCAGTCATGTAGAAAAAAAATATCTTAATCAAATTTAAAAAAATAATTTTCACGAAACAAAATATTGGGCCCCCTGGCCCCGCAAAATTTTCAAAATCGAAAAGCCCTTAACACCAGCCATAACATATCAAAATTTTACGTTTCTCAAAGAAACCGCTAAAAAGATAAAAATCATTCCTAAAAATCACAATATTGGGCCCCCCGGGAGCCCCAAATTTTTCAAAATCGAAAAGCCCTTAACATTAGCCATAACATAATAAAATTTTACGTTTCTACAACAAACCGCTAAAAATATAAAAATCATTTTCATAAAACACAATATTGGGCCCCCCAAAAACTATACAGCAAAAGTCCTTCATGTCCTAAATATTTCGTCGAAATCGGATGAAAATTGTGGCTTGTATCGCGTAACAAACAAACATACATACACATATACAAGTGTATTTTGGCATGTATATGTATACCCCATATCGGGGTCAAATGTGGAGTTCACTAACGTTCACAATTATGTAGACTTATTTTAGCATTCTATATTTATTTTTATTTTTTCTTCAAAACATTCATTTTAGGGGCCCGCGCTCAAATGTGCCAAGGGCCCCGCGCATGCTTGATTCGGGAAGCTCCAAAACTTAGGACGTGTTTTCTACTTACCAGACTACTTTGTTCAAAAAGCAAACTATAGCAAAAATGAAAATATCAGTGAATTGCAACCAGATTTGGAGTCAGATTTTTAGTATCAGCAAGTATGGAATACATAATTATTTGGGACTTAGAATAATTTTAGTATTACTTAAATTATGTAAATAATATTAAATTATGTAAATGTATTATTTAAATTATGTAAATAATACTTATAGAAACAAAATAAGATGACCCCCCCCTACCACCATCAATTAGAATTCAAATCAGAGTTAGTCCACTTGAGAATGTCGTAACAGACGAAAGCGCTCGTGACTCGCCTTATTGAAAATTATACTTAGAATAATGCTACAAATGCGGCAGAATATGAACATCACTATTCAGTATTCACCTTAATCATTCGAACGTAGTGACATCTGGTTTTAACAACAGTATTTTTTTTGAAACTCTTGTCTGTTTGTTTTCCGATGGCAAAAATCCCCACAGCTCCGAGCATGTTAAGTTTCAGACCCCAGTATTTGCCTTTGCCATCCAAAGCTAGCTACACAGTTGCTATCGTTTCAATGCACCTAACCTAGGTTTGTTGTACGGTGAAAACAAAACATACTTGACAGACAAAAACAAAAATCCCCACAGCTCGGAGCATTTTAATTTTCGGACCCCAGTATTTACCTAATATCCAAATGCTATCGTTTCAATGCGCACCCAACCTAGGTTTGTTGAACGTTGAAAACAAAACTTACTTGACGGACAAAAACATAAATTACACTTTACTAAGTTTTTATACTTTGGGTGGATCACTATACAGCCATTCTTCGAATCTTTCCTCGTATGGTCTTGGATCATAAAACCAACTTGGTTTAATGTTGAAGCTAAAAATGAGGCAAGCAATTGTCCAAGGAATCAGAGTCCAAAATTTATTCATTGAAATTTATTTAAAAAGTTGAATTACGAATATGTCAACTATAAGGAAGAGTTGCTGCTATTGAGAAGTGAAACAAATTCCGAATTACTCAAGTGTTGTTCTCACTTTTATTTCAATTGAAAAAGAGAGCTTTTATTGAGTACAGGGTGGTCCCACTGTAACTAGTGGATCAAAATGATCAAGTGTTCACGTTAGTGTTGTAGTCATTTATAGAAAAAAATATCTTAATCAAATAAAAAAAAAAAATCATTTTCAAAAACAAAATATTGGGCCCCCAAATTTTTCAAAATCGAAAAGTCCTTAACACCAGCCATAACATATCAAAATTTTACGTTTCTACAACAAACAGCTAAAAAGATAAAAATAATTTTTAATAAACACAATATTTGGCCCCCCGGGGGTGCCAGTGCCCCCAATATTTTCAAAGGGAAAAGACCTTAACACCAGCCATAACATATAAAATTTTACGTTTCTACAACAAACCGCTTTTCAAAAAACACAATATTACCCCCCCCCGGGGGAGCCCAGGGCCCCCAAAATCTATACAGCAAATTGCTTTCATATAGTAAACATGTAATCCAAATTTCGTCACAATTTGATAAAAAATGTGGCTTGTATCGCGTAACAAACAAACATACATACACATATACAAGTGCATTTTGAGATGTACGAGTATACCGGGGTCAAAAGTGGAGTTCACTAACGTTCACAATAATATACGGAGGCATACCAAAACTGACCAAGGGTGGGTTATTGTTGTTTGGAGGGGGCCTAATACTCCACCTATATATATAAGGGCAGGTTCAGAAACCATATCTTCTCCATTAACCATGCTTCTGCAGTGGCTTTCTAGCAAGGAGAAGCCACTGCATTATATCCTTCCTATGTCTCCTGTGGATAGGGGAACTTAAAAGAATATGTACTTCCAAAGTGCATGCCAGTCGTAAAAGGTGACTAAAGGAAGGGTCTGAAACGATATCTTTTATGATATGAACCTGCTTTTTAGACATAATTCGCCTAGTTTTATTAGACAGTTCGCCTACTTTTAGACATAATTCGCTTAGTTTTAGACACTTCACCTACTTCTGGAAATAATTCGCCTAGTTTTAGACACTCTTGGAAGTCTTGGAAAAATTTACACGTCTAGCGTGTTTGGTTTCCAAATTGCGGCCATTTGAAATTTCCAAGATATGACTTCCCAAAGTGTCTAAAACTAGACGAATTATTTCTAAAAGTGGGCGAAGTGTCAAAAACTAGGCGAATAAAAAGCAGGTTCCTCAACATTGGTGTCCTATGCAATCATTCAATATCCCATTACAAAAAATTCGCCTAGTTTTAGACACCCTTGGAAGTCATATTTTGGAAATTTTAAATGGCCGCCATTTTGAAACCAAACATGCTAGACGTGTAAACTTTTTTGCAAAGTACTTCTAATTCTATTGTCTTTCTGAAAATGTATCACAAGACGGGAGTTCGTATTTAAAAAACAAAAGTTGGGCCCCTGGGAGCCACATGGGACCCGCCCCCGAAAAATTGGTCACACCATCAGGTCTCGGACTTTTGGGACACCCTGTATAATATGATATGTGGATGATGTATAGTGGACTAGGAGATCAAGAGGTACATCAAAGAGAGTAAAATATAATATGATATGTGGATGATGTATAGTGGACTAGGAGATCAAGAGGTACATCAAAGAGAGTAAAATATAATATGATATGTGGATGATGTATAGTGGACCAGGAGATCAAGAGGTACATCAAAGAG
>CM022878.1:17937090-17949639 GCA_012654025.1 Pachypsylla venusta | reverse complement strand
TGTTGTGGATAGGTTTTAGGATTCATAACTCAACCTGCAATCCTGAATTAATGTTGCTGGACTGTGTTCTCTGTGTTGTGGATAGGTTTTAGGATTCATAACTCAACCTGTAATCCTGAATTAATGTTGCTGGACTGTGTTCTCTGTGTTGTGGATAGATTTTAGGATTCATAACTCAACCTGTAATCCTGAATTAATTTTGCTGGACTGTGTTCTCTGTGTTGTGGATAGGTTTTAGGATTCATAACTCAACCTGTAATCCTGAATGAATGTTGCTGGACTGTGTTCTCTGTGTTGTGGATAGATTTTAGGATTCATAACTCAACCTGTAATCCTGAATTAATGTTGCTGTGTTGTGTGTTCCCTGGTTAAAAATCGTAATATTTTCTGATTTAATTTTAATTTTTTTTTAAATTTGGCTTAACGTCTCTTTAACATCTATTGGCCATTCGGGACGGGGTTTTACCCTCCATTTGCTGGAAACTTACAAACCAGCTACCCACATTGACCTCACCCAGCCCGGGTTTGTCCGGAAAAATAGCCAGCATCACGAGGGGCGCGAACCCTCGTGGCACAACCTCGCTGGACGTTGCTTAACTTCAGTGATCTAACGGGAACTGGTGTATTCAACGTGCCATAGATGTTGGATTAATATTTCTTTTGTTTTAAAATTAACATAACACCGTTCGGTGTCCGAGCGTAACCCTGTCTGATTTATTGATAAAATGAATGTTATGTAAGCCCTTTTATAGGGTGATAAATTGACTTTACTGTGTACGAGTATATCCGAGTTATCAATTTCCCTTAATGAATGTGTATTTTTGCAATATTGTGCCTTTAAGAAGCTAAAATTAAAAGGTATTCCGACAATCCTACACCTGAGGGTGCTACGACAAGAATGCCCGATTCATCAGACTGTAATTTTTATTTATTACTACCGGTTTCACACACGTGATTCACTTCTAAATGTTTTTTGAAGGATGAAGCATGGGTTCGTATGCAGCTTGTATAGTGTAGCCTTTAGAAATCACAGATTACTTGTTTATATCCTTCGCCAGGACCCAAATGCGGGACGTTCTGGATAGTTAGTATGTTCTAAATTTTATATTGCCTGATCTCAGATTCGAACTACAACTTCTTGATAGGTTGTTCATAATTTTTCTAACTATGCCTATAACATTAAAAAAACGTCCTTAACGTTAAAGATCGTCTGTCGCGTTAAAAAAACGTCCGTCACGTTCAGGGGCGGATACAGAGCGATCGGTGAGGAGGGGGGGGGTCGATTACGGTCGGCCACGATTCATCTAATTCGTGTCGATATCGTATAACCAAATCGTACGTAGTTTGCACTGTGCATCGATAGCGACAGAAACATGTGCTCGGAAAATATGAACAGACGATAAACACGCGGGAGTAAAGTTAGGTTCCGATTAGCATGCCGTCGACTGCTCGAAAACAACTCAGCGTAGGAGCTATACACATGGACACGTTTCCTCTGATTTGTAAACCAGATTTATACTGATCAGTCCATCAGTCCCAACAAATGTAATCCCCATACTACTCTATTAGTTAAACATGTATTTGTATATGCATATGTTCTCATTCAAAAGGTTATTCTTATTAATTAATTAATCAATTTTATACACAAATTATTAAGAAGACAATACCAGAATATGTTTTTTTTCAATGTAGAAAAAAAATTGTCATAGGGGGGGGGGCGATCGCCCCCCCCCTGGATCCACCCTGGTCACGTTAAAAAATAACGTCCGTCTCGCTTTCAGTTCATATTTTGTTGTGAAAAGATTTAGGATATTTTATGTACAAACATATTTCTTTGTGTTATTATGTCACAATGTTTGTGGGCATCATAGCATTACAAGGTACTTTTAACAATCTCTCCAATATCACTAGACCAATCACTTCAATACACCAAGCTACCTGGGCCGTAGACAGAAAATCCGGGCCGGGGGAAAAATTTACTGTTATTCTTTCATCTACAATCATCCGTATGGGCAATTCACTTAGTTGATATGAAAGGCGTGTACGCTTCTTCTTGGCAACAAATAATTCGATTATTAGATGTTAATGTTTACGGAATATACCAATATTTATGATTGCTGTAAAAGCTGAAATTTCGCACTATATTTTAAAATCAGTGTCCTGCAATAGCCATTATCCCATATTAGCCTACTATCGCTAAACTTTTAATTTTGTGTGTTTCAATTTTTTTCAAAACTTCTAAGTTGATTTATTTATTATTCAGAAGAAAACTTGAAAAATTTCATTATGATAATTTTCTCACCGGGCCTCTCAGGAATTCCCGGGCCTGGGGGGGGATGCCCTCCATTTCCCCCCTCTCGTCGGGCTGCAAGCTACACTGAACAAACCTACCTTATAATGCTACGACTTGTCGCCATTACCATAGCTACTTAATTTTCCTTAGGGGGGCTAAATTATCCCCAAACACAACCAGACAAAGTAGAAAATTCGTAAAAAAAAAATCTCAAATTTTCGAACCGACCAGGAATCGAACCCGGTACTTCCTTTGTGCTATCCGAGGGATATAGGACCGTGACATACCCAATTTGGTTACCAAATAGGAAATTTGCCGTAACTCGAAAACAAATTGACATTTTTAAATCCTGATATAGGGTCCTAGACCCTGATTTTGAGAAGGCTGTAAAAATAGAAGGAAAAGAAAAACCATTTTCTTTGTATATAAAAGACTTTATTTGATCAAATGAAAATGTCATGGAGTCCGGCGTAAATGTACGGCACAGATTCATCAAATCTGGCATAGAAAAATATACCCGCAGCAGGAATGGTCAGATTGTATTTCCTTTCAAAATGACTCAATTTGAACCAATCTCTTTCATAAGCAGTCCTGAAATAAATCGATCAATACATAAATATGCAAGGACTTAGTAGCAGCCAGCGTCTATAGCACGTTGAATACACCAGTTCCCTTTCGATCACTGAAGTTAAGTAACGTCCAGCAAGGCTGTTCATGTGGTTTAGAGGCAGGCGCAATTTTGTCAATACGTCTCCGGGGGGAAAAAAATCTACAATCTTTTCGAATAAAAAGTGTTCTCCGTAAAGGAAAGGTCGAAAAAAGAGAGAAAAGAATGTACATTTTTTCTTTACGTTATTATCTATGATCTACACATATATTTCAGATATATTGGCCATCGCCATGGGGGCAAAAGTGAAATTTGGACACTGTGGACAGCGGATGGTCTGATTTTTTTATTCGCTTATTTAATTCTACGCAGGTATACCCTGAAACGTAAATTAACAAATTTTGAGAAGGGAGTGGGGTATTTTTTCGTGTCGAATCCAAAGGTCTAATAATGAAAATAAGAGTACTGCAAACAGGGCCGTATCCACGTGGGGGGGGGAGGGGCGAAGCATTGACAGCCAAGCCAGGACTAACACCTGAAAATGATGATGATGATGGAAGGTGATTTTGTTTTTGCTGCATGGGCGTAGGAAGGGGGGGGGAGCTGCCCCCCCCCCTAGAAATTTCCAAGAGTATGCAACTTAGAAGGGGCAACTTAGATTTACACTAGATAAAATGATTTTTGGAAGCAAAAAAGTCATCAAGTACCGAAATACGATAAATGCCGCATTTTGTCCCTAATCAAACAGCCCCACACAACAATCAAATTTCACTGTGGCAACCTTTGTCGTATCGTTGAATCGCATTTGGTACATTTGGTGGGAAAATTCAAAAAAATTAACAAACGTTATAAACGTACAGTTTCCCTATGTTTTTTTTTTCGGCTTTCCGTCTATTTTTTTCCATTGTAAAAGAAATATTATCTTCCTTGTAACAGTAGTTCCTTGAGTATGTCAGAATGTGCATAGCTAACGTGTTGATGGCTTTGAAGAGGTGCTTACTGTTTAACTCTGATCGACATATTCTATGTATTTATCAATGTATTCCTCAGTTAAAGTCTCTTTCATAATTTTTTGGTCAATTAATCTAGCTTGCTGATATTCCAGTTATTTATAAAGATCTCGTTCATTCATTGACTGAATCAATCATCCTTCTGGTAGTTGAATGTCGCCGGTTTGGCACTTTCCTTTATCGATATTTATCATCTTGCATTTGTCAAGCCAAAACTCCATACATATATCCCTGAAGAACTGTCCCACTATTCGACTAGTTCTTTCAGTTGATCATGGGATACCACGTAGGTATTCATGTATAACTGGTGTGAAATGGCGTGTTGCACTTGGTTGTTTAAGGTGTATCCCATTTTCGTTCTATTGAACATTTTGGAAAGCGGATTAAATGCCAGGCAATGGACTCAAAGAATCTCCTTGGTTATAGATGTTTGTTTTGTCGTTAGTTGTATGTTGGTGTTCCAGGATTGCATGATTTGTTGAAGGCATTCCGTCAATATGGGGTAGACTTTGTATAGTTGCAAGACCTTAATCTTAATTAACAATTGATGGGGTACGCTGTCATAAGAATTCTGGTAATCCACGTAACAACAAGATAGTTTTTTGGTTTTCTTCTTGACTTCTCTGAGTATTAGGTACTGAGTCTATGATAAGTTGCTCTTTACATCCTTTAGCGCCCCTCCGGGATCTCTGGTGAACTTGCCTTTTGGTACTAGATATGTTTTGCCTTCCATTATAAATGGAGGAATCTGGTCTGGGTTTTTAATGAATTCATTGATAAACTGAGTTAGCTTGATATGAGTGTTAGTTATTTTTTAATACGTTTTTTATTTTATCACTGCCAGGGCTTTTCCAATTATGACTTTTCATGATTATTTCTTTTAGTACTTCTTCTGATACCGCTGGTTCTGTCATAGATGTTATATTGGTATTTTCTTCTTCTTCTCTCTTCATCCAGCTAGTTTCAAGATCACATGGCGTCTCTCGGTTCCATATTGATTCCCAATATTCTGTAATTTGTTTGTTTTGGCAAACTTGATTGATGTTTTCTGCTTTGGAATACTCGTATGCTGGCTTTTAGGTGGATCCATTCCTTTGTATTTAATTTGAGTTATAGACAACAAGTCCTTGAGTTGTAGAGCTATCTCATCTTTGGCGTTTATTCTGTCCTTGGTTGATTCTATTCTCGTTTCGATATTTTCTGTAACTTCTTGAGTGTCGATAACTCTTATGTTGTCACTTTGAGTTTCTACCATTGTGTTGTTTTGGTTGGTTTCAGATGACGCAACTCCTTCTCTTTCCAACTTTTCGCGCACTTCTCTCTTGGTTGTCTCTAGAGTTCATCGGTTAAAAGTTTGTTGTTGACAATAGTTTGTTTTTGATTTGCAATTCTTTGTTCAGTAATCGTAACATTGGGGTATTCTACTGGTGTACTTTTTGGCGGAAAGCTGTTGAGTCTGTTTTGGGTCGTGTGATATAGTAATATGTGCGCATGATGTATGTGTTAATATCTTGGGTCCACTTCATACGCACTCGTTATCTTCCTGCTAAGGTGGTCTCAGGTAATAAGACACTGCCTAACTGAGAAGCACTCCTAGCAGTCACAGTCCTTCGGGATGTATTTTGACTGTTATAATTTGTGTCGCCATTTTGATTGTTTTCGGGTACCCCGGTCGCAGTCTGCCGCATTCTTCTTGTCTCTATGCGACCATTTCTAGCGGTGGCTCCAGAGGTGTCCTGGTGCTGTCCGTTTTGCCGAGGTCTTAATGAAAATCGTTTTTTCTCCATTGAGAGTTCGGAGTTGATGTTCATGTGGTATTAAAATGTTACCACACTACTTTCTGGGACGTTACTTTTACTTGTAACTATCCAGGGATCATCAACCACTTGTCGGGCCCTGGGGTCGCCCCTCCTCAATAACTTAATCATCAGTCACCCCTGGGGGTTTATTATTAAATAAGTAACGATTTACTTTTTTCGACCCCCCCCTCCCTACCAACATGAAGATCTCAGCTGCCCCCCCCCTAGGCCAGATGCTGGCTACGCCCTTGTTTTGCTGTTGTTGTTCGTGTTGATGTTGCTGCTGCTGTTGTTTTTTTTAATATTATAAGTCACGTGCAAAGTAGAATATTTTAATTAAAAAAATGATTGAAATTTTGGGGGGGTCTGGACTCCCCCCTTGGGTACGGCCTTGACTGCAAAGAATTAGAGAATCGAAAATGTTGTTTTGCCTTGCATGCCCATTGATCTTAGAACGTTTCCTAACCGCTTGGAATGCGGAAAAAATGGGAATTTAATTGCAGATGACATTTTTAATGCCAAACATAAAAATATAATCTAGCTAAAATTAAATTAAAAAAAAAAAATCCTACCCTTAAAGTCAAGCAGTTCAATAATAATATACTTACGATGCTTCAATGTGTTTTTCAGTAAAGTTCATGAACGGCCTTGGCTGTTTGTACACCAAATACATGTACCTGTGCAGCCCTGCAATCACAAAAGTCAGCCAATTTACGGGTAATTTATTACTATATTATTACAAAATTCTGTTGTTGTTTTCCTTGGAACTCTTTTAAGTAGATATATGCCATTGAGAGTACTAAAAAGTTAAAAGTTTCAACGATCATTCAGACACCAAATAAAAGGAATTTATTTGTGTTAAAACTAATGCTTTGTTACAATGCTTTTACTAAAATGTTATTACTAAATTTTTGCCTTCGCTTGAATTCGAACCAATAGCCTCCTGGTTACGAATCCGTTATTACCAAGCTACTGAGGCTGCTTCAGGCACCAAATAAGACCTACACACAAAGCCACGTTTAATACACCAGGTGTCGTAGGATAGCCGAAGTTAAGCAACATCCAGTGAGGTTTTACTTAGTGGCTGACCATGTCGCGCCCTCGTGATGCTGGATTTTTCCGGCCCAACCCAAGCTGGGTGCTGGATGAGGTCAATGAGGGTAGCTGGTTTGTAAGTTTCTAGCGAATGGAGGGTACAAACCCTCCGTAAAACCCCCGTTTCGAATGATAAATCGATGATAAAGAGACGTTCAGCCATAAAAAACATAGACACAAATTTCAGCGCGGTATTGGTCATGAGGGCAAAAATGAAAAGCTGTGAACCGCACCGGCGCAGCGGATGGCCGGATTTTCTATTCGTTTATTTGATTCTACGTACTTTGAAACGTAAAATAACACATTTTTGAGGGATTTGGTAATTTTTCAAAAAGTTAATTAGGGGATGGGGAATATTTTTCCGTATCCATTCCAATGAATGGAAATGATAAACCAAAATTCTGTTCAAGTTTAAATTTAAAAAAAACTTTACAGGTAATATTGGGTATATTTTATGAAAACGTCAAATGGTTACCCGTGGAAATCTAGCTCACCTGTCCCGTTTGGCGGATGGGGCGGCAAATACTCCACAACTTCGTGCCCTCCATGTGTGATATTTGTATGGGGCACATTGACTTTCATGTAATGGACAAAAGTCTTGGCAATACCATCATCTATAGTTGTATGTAGATCTAGCTCGTAACTATCCATTTCTGGTTCAAAACGAGAGCAGACATGATCAGGATCTGAAATATGGTACCAGTCAAATGAAAAGTTATCTGGTTACCTAAATAAACCTTAATAATTAAAAGTTATTGCAGTTCTTAGGCTCAGGTCCGAAATAACTAATTTTGGGGGGAGGATGGGGCACCACATTTTATATTATACTTCTAGTACACAAATCACAATTACGCCTTTGGTACGTAATTTCTTTCAGTCCATAACATCTGTTGTGGAAAGCAATTCATAATTGAGATTAAGAGATGAGGGTGACATCTTCACGGGCCGAGTCCACCTGAGTTGATGGTGTAAAATAACACAGAAAGCAACTCTGGAATATCATTATGTTTATAACTTATTTTTTATGTTGCTGACGTAATTATATAGCAACGATTGACATGGTTCTGGAAGCCCATTCCAGTAGAGGATGTGGGGGTGGGGCAATAGGGGCGACGACCCTCAGATGTGAAGAAATAAATACTACTGACTTCCATAATGATTATAATTTGGAGCCTCGATCGGCCCCTCCCCCCTCAACTGGAGACCTGTATCCACCCCTGGTTACGCCAATTATTATCATTTAAGATTAGATGTATGATGATAAATGAAAACTTTAACAGCAGCAAACAACAATTTGTTTAATTTAGAACTGCAAGAATGTTCCTTGGTGAATGTGCCATGTAACATGGCCGTCGCGATTGGAAAAGATAGTGAGCCAAAATTTAAAGCATTGATATTTTCTATGCAGAAATATCGTCATAGGGCTACAAATTTAGCTTACCTATCAAGAGATGAACGTACGACGCATTCAGATCCGTTTTGTATTTTACTATTGGCTTCTCCAAACATAAAGTCGGTGTGTAAATTTCTCCCAAGTGAATCGTGTTAGATCGGTTCAAATGATCTTTGTATTTCAACTGAGAAAAGAACGTGACAAAATATTTTTTTTTAAAAAAAACGTCTACAGTGCATTGTACTGCCAAGATTCAGCCACAAATGTAGCAATTACTGACGCTGTCCATGGAACTTTACTGAAGTTTTCCAGCCTCATCGGAACCTGCTATTGCAGATGGAAATGACTTTAATAATATGTGACTTAACATATAAGTCTTCCTACTATTGGGAAATTATATGTTTAAGGGAACAAAATACAAAATAACACCCGAAGACCAGTTCACAAAACCCCAATATGGTGTGCTGGGTAGAGGGATAAAAATTGTTTTCAATAGGTCTGTTTTTTTTTATCTTGTTTAAAATAATGTAAATAATAATAGAACTGAAGAAATGTTTATAAAAAAGAGGGCAAATTCTGTTAAATATTTGACCATTTTCAAGATCAAATCCAATTCTAGATTTTCTAGAAGAATAGGAAATATATCTATTCTCTAACCTGTAACCCTGGAATGAGATTCTAACCTGTAACCCTGGAATGACTGGTCACAATTTTGCAAAATATGTCTTAAATGAAGGATTAAGGTGTCGCGACAAATCTTGAGATATTGGCCAAAAATCGGAAATTTTCTGAAATTTTTATAAAAATCGGCCAAAAAAGTGGCCGTAACGAAATGACCCCAACC
This sequence comes from Pachypsylla venusta, assembly GCA_012654025.1. NCBI lineage: Eukaryota > Metazoa > Arthropoda > Insecta > Hemiptera > Aphalaridae > Pachypsylla > Pachypsylla venusta. The sequence continues at coordinate 17,940,598 of CM022878.1, read as the reverse complement.
AAAGAATCGAAGATCTACTACGGTGCCAAATTTCAGCTCAATCGGACAATGGGAAGTGGGTTAAATTTAATTTCTAAGATTTACCCACAAACATACATACAAAGCAAGTTAAATAAAAGCCTTTAAAATAAAAAAAAAAAAGTAAAAAATGGTGGGGTCTTTTTTCTTTTTGACTTCAGAACAAGTCAAAGAGAAATAAAGTATTTTTTTAAAAAATGAAATGAGATAAATAAGTTAAAAAACATGCCTCTTGTTGAAGATATTCCTAAAAATGAGACTTCAAGCTTGCTCTCTATGGATTTTTTGGCAACCTTGTTTTTTTCATGGTCGGAGGTTCATTTTTGAAAAAAAAAAAAAAAAAAAAAAAAAAAAAAAAAAAAAAAAAAANAAAAAAAAAAAAAAAAAAAAAAAAAAACTCGTTTCGAATCAACAAAACTCACATCTAATTAAGGAGCATCCACACTACACATTGAAAGTGTCAGTGATCATGATCTCACAGTGATTTTATCAACACCCGTCAGTGTTTTCTCCGTGCTCAGAGAGTAATCTTGTGCTCGCATAAAACCATAATGGTCAAGATATTTTCATGTCAAATCAGTGTGAAGATCACGGTACGGCGTGGGAGAGCACTGTCACTGTGTGGTGTGAATGCTCCTTGAATCTTACATCAAGCAATTGTTCTGGAGGATCCGTCAGGTAGTCTGGAATAATTCCATGAATTTTCATTTCTTTTTCCAGGTCATCCATTTGTTCATGTTGCTGTAAATATTCTCTCATTTCTCTCTCCCAAATGCTTGTGGTTGTTTCAACAGCAAATACTGTCCATGGACTAGCATCAAATCTTTTTAACATTTCTTTGATTGGGTCAAGTTTCTTACCCTGTCCTAGAAATATTAAAAGAACAAATGCTTGTAGTTTTTTCAACAGCAAATACTGTCCATGGACTAGCATCAAATCTTTTTAACATTTCTTTGATTGGATCAAATTTCTTGCCCTGTCCTAGAAATATTAAAAGAATACTTAAATTTTACTGTAATTTGATTTTTGCAGCGGCATTGAGAAATGTCCTACTTTTACAATTACGAAATTAATTAGGATATAATCTTCCTAGGGATCAGAAACGTGGACGATGAGGAAGAAAGTGAAAAAAGATGTGACTCGGGGGAGGGATGGGACAGATCAAGTGTCAAGTGGTGGGGTGAAATCAGAAATGAGGAAGTTCAGAGGAGAGTGAAATGAGAACGAAAAATAAGGAAAAGCAAACAAGTTGGTTGGAACATGTTCTTAGAGGGGAGTGCAAGGGAGAGTAATGGAAGAATTAAGGGGAAAAGATTTGAAGGAAGAAGGAATATTTGATTTTTTTTTTTTTTAAATATATTTATTGTACTTTTTTTATTTAAAAAAGGTCTTGTCCCGTAAATGTACTATATTATAACAGATGTAGGAGGATTTCCAGAATCGTGAAAGTTAGAGAAAATCACGTTGATACCTGTTTTAGTACAGTTATACAACTAGACATATCCTTCCTAAACAACAACAGTATTTTTGCAATAAGATCACCGATCCAATTTCTAAATAAATGCTCGACTTTTCTTTGATTAATTTCAGTGAAACTGTTGTATTCAAATTTGAATTCTTTATCTATTTTTCACTTGATCTGTGATATCAAAAACGATAGGTAACACCCCTTATAAAGAGAATCAAGAAAAGGAAATCCCGAAGTTTTTTGATGAACCATTGAGGTTTCAAGCGTTCCCAAAAGTTGATATTATTAATGATTTTTACTAATTTTAATTTGTCCTTTTACGGAAATTTCAACCGCTTTTGCAAAGGAAGATGATGTCCGATTTTGACGAATTATACATTTTTTAAAAAGGCCTATCTATGGCACAAACTTATTTTTGCAATAGCTTATTCGAAATGCAATACCCGATTTTTTTTTCTTTCGATATACCTACCTACCCTTTTAAAAACCATTTTTATTGAGACATTATTGGTACGGGGTACGGACCGTACGGATAACTAACCATTGTAAGAATCCTATCCAGCTGCAAGCTTGACGAAGCTGGGACTTCACTTACCAATATCTCCATCAACTTCTGTGTCTCCATGGATTTTTATGACCATGCTTACAAACACGTGTACAATATAGACCCATCTTTCTTCCATGTTTGTTTGGGTTTTAACTGTTGAACAATTATTACAACTAAATATTCACACTATCATTTGCTCAATGGATGAATTGCAATAGAAAGTAGCAACCTAATCAAATTGTGACATCTCTGGCATGCATTCATCAGGGACCAATTAAATAAAAAAATGGACAGTAAATAATAATTGGGCTTGAATATAATTAGAGCAACCAGTATCACATCGGAAAGCTACGTTGTGAACATTGTGCTGATCTCCAAATGGATTTCGGAGCTTTATATAAGTTGGAATATACACATACAGTATGTCTCAGATCAGCACAATGCTGATCTCCAAATAGATTTCGGGGCTTGATATAAGTTGGAATATACAGTATGTCTCAGTCCTAGAGGACGCCCTGTAACTTTTGAACAGTTATTATTTAATTCTGTAAAGCTCTAGGAATAGGGAAGGGCTCAGGGCCTATTGAATGGTTATAGTGAGATTCTAGTTCGAACCCTGAAAGTGTCTTTTTTGACCAAAAATTTGAATTTCTTGAGAATTTTAACTGGAATTGACATTTTTTATTTATTTAAATACTAGCCCAAACAAAATAAAGACTACCTTTCTTGTCCACTTTTTCAAAAAATTACAGGGGCGGAGCTAGAGGGGTATATAGTTATGTTTTGTTATACCCTGTATAACGGCCACCGTACTAAGATTTGATTTAAAAGTTCAATGATTGTGTTCTAATAAGAGTTTCCCATCTACTTAAATCGGCAAAAGTAGTCATTCCCATGTTCATCAGTGTAGCAGGCGACATAGTTAAATCTCTATTTTTGAAAACAGCCATTTTCGAGTAGAAAGTTTGAAGTAACGTATTTATTTCGGTAAACAAGAAAAAAATTAATTTTTGACCAGAGACCTCTAAGATTGTTCCCCTATGAAAATCTCAAAGTATAATATGTTCCAGAAGTTCCGATTGCTCTTAAGTTTTTAACAAGTTTTTTAGTTCTGATTGTTTTTAAAGATAGGCAACTATCCATGTTGGATTCGCTGGTGATGCCAAAATTCAGGTTAAACCTCGGTTGTACACTATTTAACAAATGTGTAATATTTAAACTAGGTGTGTCCGTGGACAAAAACGGGCGGAGCCATCCGTTTCACCTCGAATTTTCGGGCACCAAATAAACTTTAGCATATTGCACCATTATTCCGTTAAAACACGATTTTTTGAGAATACCGCACCTTTCTTGATTGCATCATGCTGTTGAGTAGTAGGTCCTATTTAAAACGCAAAATAATCGGCCGAAAAATCGGAAACGGTTCAAGATATTGTTCCGAAAATAGATGTATGCACCCTTGGGGGTATATATAT
>CM022878.1:17917225-17936654 GCA_012654025.1 Pachypsylla venusta | reverse complement strand
TTTAATGTATTCACCGAAGTTGGGGACGTTTATTTGGTAGATACCACTTCTGTCAATTGGTTTTATTATGTCTTTCTGATCAAATAAGTTGTTTTTAAAATTAGCACTCGAAAAGAGTCGAGATCGAGAGTCGACTCATGGAGTCGACTCATATTGAGGAGTCGAGTCGAGCGAGTCGACTCATGTAAGTAAGTCGAAAATCCCATCCCTAATTCTTTCCCTCAATCTCTTCATGTAAATGAAATTTTAATAAAATTTCATGTGTTTTTTTTCTCGAAATGGGATACTATGTCAAGTAGCATTATATCTACCATGCATCGGGGAGAGGTAGAGTATATGTTATCCCGGTATAACAGGTCATGGTTCTAATACGCCTGGCGAAGCAGGTGGCTCTACTGGTAAGCTTTTAAAAATGTAGGCCATTTTTAATAAGATATATAACGGTCAAGACCGGACGATGAAACTGGATTATAATATTTTTTTTGCGGGACACTCATTATTTCCCTCAATTTCTTCATGTAAATGATATTTTAATAAAATTTCATGGTGAGGTAAAGAAAATACTATATCTTCACTTGACTATAAATTGTTTACCAGTCGGTAAATTATGGGAAAAATTTGAGTTTCTTCTCATGAAGAAAGGAATTTTATAGTCAAGTGAAGATATAGTATTTTCTTTACTTCATTATGGATTTACTTGACATAGTATCCCAATTCAACAAAAAAATTTCATGTGTTTTTTTTTCTTCTCGAAATGAGATACTATGTCAAGTAGCATTATATCTACTTTCATGCATCGGGGAGAGGTAGAATATATGTTATCCCGGTATAACAGGTCATGGTTCTAATAAGCCTGGCGAAGCAGGTGGCTCTACTGGTATGCTTTTGAAAATGTAGGCCATTTTTAATAAGATATATAACGGTCAAGACCGGACGATGAAACTGGATTATAATAATTTTTTTGCGGATGATTTATTTTCTTTCTGTAGCACTAAACATTTGTAACAACTAAAAAATACTTCCGATTTTTTTTTTAAAAAAAAATTGGCTTAACGTCTCTTTAACATCTACCCAAACCCGAGTGTTTCTCAACCCGGCTTTTGGTAGGACCGGACCTTAGGCCCGATCCTACCACGACGTGTTTTCAGAGAGTTTTATCTAACCCTGTGTCAACCTGTGTTAATACAATAGTTACAATACCCAAACCCGAGTGTTTCAAAACTCGGCTTTTGGTAAGACCGGACCTTAACGTCTCTTTAACATCTATTGGTCATTCAAGACGGGGGTTTCACCCTCCATTCGCTGGAAACTTGCAAACCAGCCACCCACATTGACCTCACCCAGCCTGGGTTGGGCCGGAAAAATAGTCAGCATCACGTAGGAGCAAACCCACGTGGACACTCACATGCCACAACCTCGCTGGACGTTGCTTAACTTCAGTGATCTATTGAGAACTGGTGTATTAAACGTGTCATAAACGCTGGCATATTCCCGATTAAAAGTATAATTTATATAATCCGGTAGTAGTAGCAGCAACGGTTTTTCTCACGAAATCAACCGTTCTTCCCATTTATAGATGCATGATTAATTAAAATGGTAGAAACAGATTGATATGAGTTTACCGAAAAGATTTTGATGGCCCTTGGCTGGAACTGTGATGGTAGACGTTCCAGGTCGTCCTGATGCGTAGAACCGGACATCGTGACGACGATATAACCCGGTCGTCCTATGGAAGCGCTTTGCGCTTACGCGCGGCTACATGCTCACGGTACTACGAGCGACTGATCCAAATGAATGGAACCTCGTCCACTGTAAGCTTCATGTGTTATAAACGCACAATGGACGAGGTTCCATTTACTTACAACGGACGACCACCCCTTATACAAGTTATATTTGTATTTTGTTATGATGTAGTTCAACATTTTCCAAGTGTAACGTCATAAAACAATAAGTGTGTTGCGACCAAGGGCGTAGCCAGCATCTGGCCTAGGGGGGGGGGCAGCTCAGATTTTCATGTCGGGAGGGGGGGTCGATAAAGTAAATCGGTACTTATTTAATAATAAACCCCCAGGAGTAACTGATGATTCAGTTATTGGGGAGGGGCGACCCCAGGGCCTGTGATAAATATCGATAAAGGAAAGTGCCAAACCGGCGGAATTCAACTAGCAGAAGGAGTTTTAAAATGGAAAAATATACGGAAAGCCGACAAAAAAACCCAGTTGGAACCTATACGTTTGTTATTTTTTTTGAATTTTCCCACCAAATTTACCAAATGCGATTCAGCGATGCGACAAGTTTGCCACAGTTACATTTGATTGTTCACAGTGGGGCTGTTGGATTAGGGACAAAATGTGGCATTTATCGTGTTTTGGTACTTGATGACTTTTTTGCTTCCAAAAATCATTTTATCTAGTGTAAATTTAAGTTGCCCCTTCCGTGCTGCATACTCCCGAGAATTTCTAGGGGGGGGGAAGCTGCCCCCACCTGCCCCCCCTTCCTACGCCCATGGTTGCGACTTTAGGCTAGTGTGGAAAAGTTTTAAAAAGTACGGAAATAACAGTTTATTTTGTGTTCGCTATGTGCACCAGGTTAAAGGTACCCGTTTACTCTTCGCCGATATGTCAATATTGACCCAAAATCATACCATGGTTAGTTGTGTTTATGGACAAAATTTTGGCAGGTGAATAGACTTTAGGATCATTTGGAGAAAGAAATGGTTTTAGAGGGTAAAATATCGAAGAGGAGAGATACACAGCGAGGGTAGTACACGGACGATAACGGGACATTGTGGTCTCACAAAACACCTACACAATATGGAAATCTTTAGAGAAAACCCATTGTGTACACTATGTGGGGAGGAAGAGGAAACAGCCTCTTATGTAATCTTTGATTGCAGTGCCCTACTCAATTGGAGAGTGAGTATCATTGGGCCACTAAACCCCAGAGAGGAACTCGTCCAAAACAATCTGGTAAGAAGACTGCTCAAACTTACTGGGCAGNACCATCAGCTAATAAAATTCAAGGATCCAGAAGGAATGTTTTATTGGCAGTGTGTCGAGTTCATTGTCTTTATATGCACTTTGAGTATGCAACCATCAGCTAATAAAATTCAAGGATCCAGAAGGAATGTTTTATTGGCAGTGTGTCGAGTTCATTGTCTTTATATGCACTTTGAGTATGCAACCATCAGCTAATAAAATTCAAGGATCCAGAAGGAATGTTTTATTGGCAGTGTGTCGAGTTCATTGTCTTTATATGCACTTTGAGTATGCAACCATCAGCTAATAAAATTCAAGGATCCAGAAGGAATGTTTTATTGGCAGTGTGTCGAGTTCATTGTCTTTATATGCACTTTGAGTATGCAACCATCAGCTAATAAAATTCAAGGATCCAGAAGGAATGTTTTATTGGCAGTGTGTCGAGTTCATTGTCTTTATATGCACTTTGAGTATGCAACCATCAGCTAATAAAATTCAAGGATCCAGAAGGAATGTTTTATTGGCAGTGTGTCGAGTTCATTGTCTTTATATGCACTTTGAGTATGCAACCATCAGCTAATAAAATTCAAGGATCCAGAAGGAATGTTTTATTGGCAGTGTGTCTAGTTCATTGTTTTTCTGCATTTCCCAATTTTCATTGTAACCTTAAAGACATTAGTAAAGATTGTAACGTCACTGTTTTCACAAAAATATTCAAAATATTGGTTTGTAAGGAACTTTCCCAATTTTCATTGTAACCTTAAAGAAATTAGTAAAGATTGTAACGTCACTGTTATCATAAAATTTCAAAATATTGGTTTGTAAGGAACTCTCGGGCATAGCAAATCAATAAGTTTATAGGACCTCTTTTGTCCATATTCCATGAGAGACTGTGGCTCTCCTCATGAGAAAATTGGATCTTTTTCCAATTTTAAAATCTTCTCATGATGCGCCTTGGCATATTCGTCATGGAATGAGAAGAAGAAAGTGGCAGCTTCAGGTTTGCTCAAATTATGTTGCCGCATGAATAACCACCATTTGTACTGAGCGCGGCCTTTAGTTGAACTGAAATCATTTGAGGAGTAAACTGAATTAGACTGTGCATGTATTTCTTAGGAGCTTTAAAAGCTTAGGAAAAGTACCTCTGTAAATTCAAATAAATTATTAATATTTAAAAAGAAGAAGAAGAAGAAAAAAAAAAAAATTGTGTTGATCAATCTAAGTAGAAACTCAGATCCTGTTTGAGATACAAAAATATATTCTAAATATATTTTAGAATTTTCATCATCTCGAGGGTCCCATATTATAATGATGAATCCTTCAAGATGGTTGGTAAGGGTCGTTTTAAGGTTTTTTGTTGTTGGTGTGGTAAATAATGGAAGCCCCATGAGTCCCAAAATTTACCGACAATATGTTACAAAGAGTGTCTGTTTCAAATTTCATCAAAATTGGAGCTCTATTGCCACTTTTAGAGAGGGGACCTTAATTTCCGGTTTGGTGCCATAAAGGACCCCGAGATGAAGATAGCCCTATGAGTCCCAAAACTTATCGATAATATGTCACAAAGAGTGTCTGTTTCAAATTTTATCGAAATCGGGCGTGCCGATTCTAGAGGGTCACCCCAAAATACCTCTTTTGACCAAATATCATCAAAATCGGACCAATAATAAAGGCTGTAGATGCGCGAACACGATTTTTGCGGACGGATGGACGGACGTACACACATTTTTTCTAGAACAGTTTTTTAGTATCTAGTCGTCATAATTCGTCCAGAAAAAAAAAAAANAAAAAAAAAAAAAAAAAAAAAAAAAAAAAAAAAAAAAAAAAAATCACCGTTACAATACTTTACTTACCTTTACTTGGTATAAGGGAAGATAAAGTAAAAATATATAATTCTTTGTGTTATTATATAAAATTTTGTGGGCATCATAGCATTACATGGTATTTCCTAACAATCTCTTCATTACACCAAGCTATACTTAACAATTACCTCATAATACTACCATTTGTTGCTATTACCAGATTACCACAGCTACTTAATTGTTCTCAGGAATCTGCGTTACCCCCAAACACAACCGGAATAGTAGAAAATTCGAAAACCTTTCTTAAGTTTTCAACCTGACCAGGATTTGAACCCGATACCTCCCTGGTGCAAACCGAGTGTGATGGCACACTCTACTACTGTTAGTACTTACTCTTTCTTGATGGAAGGTTCTTTGATATTCAATTTTCCTGGTTGTTTGAACACAATCCAAAGATATCGATGCCTTCCTGCAACACAAAACGACTGAGTAGAATTCGATAGTACCTTCTCGAACGGGTCTGGGGTCAAATATAGTTTTTCCTGACCCTCCCGCAAGATTTCTTATTTTAATAAATCGGATAGAATACATCGCCATTCATAATTTATTTTGGTTCATAAACAGAATGACTAATTTATTACATCTATGATTTATCGCAATTATTTTTTTCATAATCTCGCTAAATTGAGCAAGTATTTCTGAGAAGATTTTCGTGAAAGCTACAAATCTCTCATCATAAAAGTGTACCTTCGCACGCAAGACGAGCATCAAAGGTATTATTAGATAGCACAATACCTACAATCAGTGTTTGATGAATTCACAAGAATCGGAATGTGTACCTCTTCCAACATACTTTTCCTATGCAGTCAGTGAGTGTCTTCGGAAACTTAAAATCCCTCCCAAGTTTAAGCCATATTTGGAGAATCACAGGATTGGAGAACTGTTTGCTGGAATTACGAAAGGTAGGTAGGTGACGATTTGCTAAGATTCTTAAAACTTAGCAGAAAGTCTACTGTTTATATAGAGTGGCCAAAAGTAATGACCCTGTTTGTTTTTTGAAAGCCTACTGTTTATATAGAGTGGCCAAAAGTAATGACCCTATTTGTTTTCTGAAAAACTACTGTTTATATAGAGTGGCCAAAAGTAATGACCCTATTTGTTTTCTGAAAACCTACTGTTTATATAGGGTGGTCAAAAGTAATCACGCTATTTGTTTTCTGAAAGCCTACTGTTTATATAGGGTGGTCAAAAGTAATGACCCTATTTGTTTTCTGAAAACCTACTGTTTATATAGGGTGGTCAAATTAATGACCCTATTTGTTTTCTGAAAACCTACTGTTTATATAGGGTGGTCAAAAGTAATGACGCTATTTGTTTTCTGAAATCCTACTGTTTATATAGGGTGGCCAAAAGTAATGATCCTATTTGTTTTCTCTTTCATTTTTTCAGTTAACAATTAATTTCATTTTTAGTTTAAATTTCTCATCAAAACACATCTTGTAGAATTTGTATAGAAAAATTATGGAACACTGCAACGAGGAATAGCATTGCTGCATTTTAATCTATATTTTTGATAGTTGAACACAATGAAAAATTATTCGGTATACAATTAAAAGGTTGTAAAAGCCGGTGCTATCCAATATACATACCTATCAAGATTTGCCGCACTTCCAAAATTTTCCGCCCCGGGGAAATTCCCGGTAACCCGGTAGGGCACTACCTACCTCATTTGCGAGAGATGTTTGTCGTTAGCAGTATAAAAGCTTATGATAATTGCTAGGGGGGATCAGATCAGTTTTGGGAAAAGGAGGTGCCAAGCAATTTCAACTCCAGAGCCTGCTTTATCATCATGTCACAAGATCTGATTGAGTTGTCACACATTTTTCTCAAGTACCCTGAAAATAACTACTATTTTGCAGACATTGTATTGGCCAAACCAAAAGACGTTTTATCCTTTATAAAGGAGCGACTAGAAGAACAAATTGAGAACGGAAGAGATGTAGCCAAAGTAATATTCATCGTTCCTTCACATTTTCAAATACAATTGCATGCGTTGATAAACTTTATCGCAATTCAAACCGGTTGTTCACCTATTGCATTATCAGATCTTCCGATCATGTCAAATATTAAGAAAGAAGAGAGTTATTCAGAAAGGAGTTCAGTTAATTCTTATGATAACGAATTAGAAGTTCTTGACAGTAGAAAAAGATATTTCAGGTAGAAAACTGATTAAGTTGTTTTTCTTTCGGAAAATGATAGGGTAGAATAATGAGTACCTATGATTGAGGACGGTTAGTGTTGTTAAAGAAAGTTGCAATTATATTTATATCTATTAGTTCTCAAACAACATAATACAAGGGCACAAACTGATTCACTAGTTTGAAAATGATCGCGAATAGCTTGTGCCTTCATAATCATCACCTGGCACTAATTGATATAACTTTCTAGCTCGTTGACTCTTGGGCGTTAGGAAGACAGATTTTTTTTGCTTGCAAACTCTATTGCCAGCCTCATTAGCTCAGTTGGTAGATTCGTAGCAGGGTCAAATAAATTCCTTTGTAAACTTCTTCATTGTAAGCGAAATGTGTTTTATTTTTGACAGCTTAGTCCCAGATGTAAAATCCATTTGTGAAAATGATACATGGCAATATGATCAATTGAATGGTACTTCTATTCTAAACTTACTAACACCCAGCATCGTTTCTTCAGATACATCAACGAATGACAAGATATCAGATATATTTATTGAGAACACTGGTTTCGCGAAAGATCCGAACGAAATAGCACAACTTTTAGACATAAAATTACGAGATCTTAAAAATGGTTGGATTTTAATTGATTTTCCTCGAAATAAGGATGAAGCCCAAGCTTTATTAAGGTATTTTAATATTTCTTCCGGAATTGGCATTTAAAAAATATGTGGAATAGCCTCCTCGAGATTAGTTTCGTGTCATATTTACAGCAAATATAATGAACTGTATAAAATTTACGATTTTCTGATAGATCGCCTCTACCAGCTTTGGAAATCAATATCCATAACTTTTTAACGGATGAGAGAGGATTTCTGAGAAAGACTGTACACGTAGCCCAGCTTCTCATTGAAGGTTTTCTAGAATTTTCATGTCCATTTCCAAAACAGGTGTAAAGAGAATTATCCGAATAAAGTACAACGGTAAGAAATCTACAGATTGTTATTGTGTTCACATTTCGACTTAGTAGTAAATGTAATATTTTGACCTGTAAATTAATAATATGAAATCAAAAGCACACCTTATCACTTGAATTTTTTTCTACCTCGGATTGGCAGAAGAAAAAAAACTAAAAAAAATTCTTAAGGATACTATTGATAATGCGAAATCTTTGTGAAACAGATGATAATTGACAAACTGTTATTAAAATTACAGACACAATATAATTCCCACTCATGTGATATTAATTACAACGAGAAACTCTGGAAAAAATCAACCATCCAACGCTCTCCAAGAGCAGCATCATTTGAATATGTTACAACTAAAAAAAATCTATGAACATTTTATCAGAGAAATCCATCTGTGTGGAATAATAAATATTGAAGAAATTGGGACAAGGATTATAGACACTCTTAAAATTCCAAATTATAAATATGTGAAAGTATCACCAAGAGTTGTAATCATTGGTACCAGAGGAAGTGGCAGACGAACTTTAGGTACTTCTAAGAAGATTTTGTCATCTTTATAAGAAAGCAGGAATATTCATTTTTTTTTATATTGGTGCTTAAGGCGCGTTCACTCTAATTCGATCGGCAAGGCCACCTTAGTGTCGACGTACCCAAAGAAAGTTGGTAAAACAAATAACTTACTTTTACACATTTTTCATGACATATATAGCACAGCTTTTACCACCGTAGCTTCTTAACTATGATGTAGCCAAGAAGGAAGTAAGCCAGTTTGGGTGACGGTGCTAAGCCCGTGTAAATTCAGAAAGTTTGGTGTTAGGAAAAGCATCCAGCCTTTAAAAATTCATCATTCTTTTGAATACTCTGCTTCAAAATAATGATGAATGGTCATCAGCAAAATGTGAGTTTCTACGCAGCAATGGGTATAACGCTCTAACGCTTTTGGGAAAAAGTGAAGTGAAAATATCATTGGTATTTTTCTAACAAAGATCCATTTTTATAATGTTCTCTTAAGATCACAATTTTTTCACGACAAGAATATTTTCACAAAGTTTGAAAATATTAAAAATCTCTTGGAATTAACATATAACTGACAGTAATTTAAGATTTCAAGGAATAATTTACTTAACCAATAACAATCTTTCATACAATTTCCTAAGCATTTGTAGCCCAATAAGCATTTGTAATTCTAAGACGTATACGACTTACCGGTCTTACTATCATTGAACATTTCATACAATTTCCAGGTGACAAACTATCAAAAGCTCTAAACTTAATTCATTTGAATATATCTCAGAAACTGATCAACAAAAATGACATAGTCCAAGAAGATATTCTTGAAAGACTTCTCGCCGATGATTGTGTCAACAATGGCTATGTCATAACTGGATTTCCAAGAAATGTTTCTGAGTTGGAATTTTTAGACCAATGTGATAATTCACCTAATCGAGTAATTTTTTTGTCTGTTAAAGATCAAATTTCTTTTCAAAAATTGAGAAATCGTCGAATTAATGTGCATACAGGTAAATTTATACCGTCAAACCGAACATTGTGATATTGACAATATCCTTTTGATAAACAAAGAACTAGATATTTCGTTCCTGGGAGACTCCAGAAAAATTCCTGGGAAATGTGACAGGCATCTTGTAGAACTCGTGATTAGTGAAGTTATTGGCACGGAGACCATCTTGAACACAGGGAAACTCGATAAATCTTAAAACTGTTCATTTTCTTGAAACTTGCAATCCCGACTTACAGCAATCAGGACAAGGACTTCTCGGCTCTATTTACATGTTATCGGAAAGATATCGCCGTAATTGTGTTACTGAATGCTATCTCACCCCTCCCCTTTACATTATAAAATATGAATGGGTGTTGGTGAATGCTATCTCATTCAAAACGCTAATGTGTTACTGAATGCTATCTGATTCAAATTTTCCAAACAAAATTAACCTTTGTAAAAACATTGTGTACATATATTTTAACAAAATGATAATAATTCAACTGGTCTCTCGCCCCCCTTGGCTTGCCTTCACGCCTCCCCAGTTTGGGAACCTCTGCTTTATATAGTTGCCTACAAATTGCTGTCAAAATTACCTTACAAGCTGGGCGTCGTAATGTTTTTATCGACAAACTTTAATCGACAAGACAAAGTAAAGGTTCGAGCAAAGCGGTGATAATAGCATTGATGAAAGAGTAAATAGCATCAGAAGAGGACCAAGATAGAGTTGGTAGGACAGCGCGATTGGTAACTCACCTGATGAATACAGATGATGTGAAATTTTAATCAATTAATCGAAAAGAAAAGAAAGTCCATTTCGCAAAAAATCCATTTTTTTACAGTTAGTTCAGTTAATTACATTTGACCACATATACCATGTAGCACCGTTGGTACATGGTACATACTTGTCAAGTCAATTTGGTCAATGGTCAGAAAAATTATGACACAAAGGTTCTCACTGGTTCATTAGTCAGACTGCTACGAAGATACTTGAATCAAAATACCTAACACTGGTAGAATGAATGTAAACCATGGACAATGGGGATGGGGGAGTTTTTAAATTCATCACAGCTGACTTAAAGACTATCTCTTTTGGCTCTAGTTTTCGGACTCGAGAATATTAAGATTGATTTTTTTGAAACTTTCATAACTTTTAATCGATTAGTCGACGTTTAAAAAAAAAATTGAAAAAAAATCGATTATTAAAATCGATTTTTTTAAAAAAATTTTGAAACGTCGATTAATCAATTAATTTTTTTTTATATATACGAAGAAGAATCCTGCGAGTAATTATATGGTAAGGAAGCTTGATGATTAATTAATTTGGTTTAAGTACCTATTTTGTTCAGCAGAGGTGAAACGGTGAGGAAGCTGTTTATACGAACGTATATATCCGCTGACCGCTTGAAAGGTACTGGTTCGATCAGGCCCGTAACCAGGGGGGGGGNGATTTTATTTCGGGGGGGGGAGGGGGTTATGAGAAGAGAGTTTTTCCATATTGGTATTATAGGAAAAATCAAACCTTTTCAAACATTTCGGTGGGGTTGAACCTTTAAAACCCTGTCCTGGATACGGGCCTGGCTTCGATCACTGTTTGTGCATAAGAAATTGAATATATTGTTTTGATTCGGGGAGAGGAGAGGGAATAGACCCCCTTGTGTGCTCCACTGGTTCTTATAATAATCAACGATTAATCTATTCACAGGCGAGATACTGTCACAAAATGAAATTGAGCAAGGCGGAGAAAGTTTAAATCAATTTGTCCCTGTCCATCCTGAAAAGGAGCTATCAAAAATTCTCGCCAATCAAAAGTCTTATCGTGAAGAGATTTATAAAATGATTAAATATTGTGGCGATAGCGCCATCATAATCGATGCTGAATGTAACAGCGAAGTACTTTATCAGAGGGTAAGGAATGTGAAAATAAGATTAGGGGTGGTATCTAATCTTATAGTTCGGTCCACATGCTGAATGTAACAACGAAGTGCTTTATCAGAGGGTAAGGAATGTGAAAATAAGATTGGGGGTGGTATCTAATCTTATAGTTCGGTCCACATGCTGAATGTAACAACGAAGTACTTTATCAGAGGGTAAGGAATGTGAAAATAAGATTAGGGGTGGTATCTAATCTTATAGTTCGGTCCACATGCTGAATGTAACAACGAAGTAGGTACTTTATCAGAGGGTAAGGAATGTGAAAATAAGATTAGGGGTGATATCTAATCTTATAGTTCGGTTCACATGCTGAATGTAACAACGAAGTACTTTATCAGATGGTAAGCAATTTGAAAATAAGTTTATTGGTGGTATCTAATGTTATAGTTCGACTCCACATGGAGGACCTAGGATAACCACTCGATCTAATACCTATCATCATTTTTTTCAGACAAAAAATTTCTAATACATAAAATCTATATATATATATATATATAAGAGAAACACACTCACTTGACATCATCGCGATTTCTCCGCACTGGTACGTCCTAGGAGGCTGAAATTTGGCATGTAGGTCACACTTGGGTCTTAGATGCGCGCTAAGGAAGGATTTTTAAATATTCGAATTGGGGTGCCCCCCGGGGGAAAAATAGGCGCGTTTACATATGAAAATCAGCTTTTCATCAGTGTTTCTCTACACCGGTATTTTTCCGGTGGCTGAAACTCGGTTTGTAGGTTCGCTTTATGTTCTAGATGTGCAAGAAGAAAGGATTTTTTAATATTCTAACTGGGGCGCCAGTCGCGGGGGGTAAGGGGCGCGTCCATCAAATAGTAACACATTTCATCACTGTTTCTCCGTACCGGTAAATTTTTGGTGGCTGAAATTTGGTATGTAGATTCGCTTTATGTTCTAGATATTGTAAATTGTTCTAGATATATGTTATATTGTAAATTGGGTTCGACCCGTTAGATAATAAAATTAAAATTAAAAATTAGATGTACAATAAGAAAGGATTTTTTAATATTCTAAATAGGACGGCAGCCGCGGGGGAAAAAGTCGCGCCCATCAATTATTGTGAACGTTAGTGAACTCCACTTTTGACGCCGGTATACATCCTGAAATGCACTTTATGTATGTGTGTATATGCGCTATGCTTCAATCGGACACGGTGACTACTGAAATGTTGAAAATAAGAGCTAAATAAATTCATTTCTTACACCTTCACAAATTTAAGTGTATTTTATCTAATCAAATGAAATATCCCCTGAACTGCCTCAAAAGATCAAATATCCCCTGAACTGCCTAATCTAATATACCCCCAACTGGGATCTACGAAACCTTCCTGGAAGTGGAAGCGGCGGGCGCCCCAGTTCGAATATTTAAAAACCCTTTCTGAGTGAGCATCATTAGGTATGCTAAAGAGCCGCAACCCCATCACAATAGTAAAAGAAGGTCGCGAAGAAAAAAGTTTGGGAAGCGCTTCGAGACCCCTTCCCAATAGTTTTATTTTTTTTGGCAGTTAATTTATTATTTTTAAATCTGTTCTTCAGATTTGAACATTCATATTTATCCTCATTCTTCTATCAGATATTAAAGCCCGTAAAACAGCTAGTTACTTATAAACCTTTGCAGGTAAAAAATGCAATTGAAAGTGCATCACCAATAGCCAGCGTACGATCCTGTAAACAGCTAGTTACTTATAAACCTTTGCAGGTAAAAAATGCAATTGAAAGTGCATCACCAATAGCCAGCGTACGATCCTGTCAAACTCATGCAACGGATTCGGAGGACACTTTTGAAGTCAAATCTTCAGAATATGATGCAATGTTTGACAAACCTATTGGAGATTTAGATAAGATGAAGTTCGTTTGGCCATTTGAATGTTCAGAATTCAGCAGAGATATCAAAGAAGTTTTACAAGATTTTAGAGAGACCTGAATCTAACATGGCAAATAAACCGATTGGGGTTACAGCTAGCATCTAGGGACGTAGGGAGGAAAATAAGATCTTACCTGTGTTTGGATGTGGGAAGGTTCCATATATACCACAAGATCTCCTCCAGTCTTGCCTGTGTTTGGATGTTGGAAGGTCCCATATATTCCACAAGATCTACTTCAGTCTTACCTATGTTTAGATATGGACAGGTTCCATATATGCCACATGATCTCCTCCAGTCTTACTTGTTTTGGGTTATGGGCAGGTCCCATATATTCCACAAGATCTTCTCCAGTCTTACCTGTGTTTGGATGTGGGAAGGTCCTATATATTCCACAAGATCTCCTCCAGTCTTACTTGTGTTTGGATGTGGGGCAGGTCCCATATATTCCACAAGATCTTCTCCAGTCTTACCTGTGTTTGGATGTGGGAAGGTTCCATATATTCCACAAGATCTCCTCCAGTCTTACTTGTGTTTAAATGTTGGGCAGGTCCCATATACTCCACAAGATCTTCTCCAGTCTTACTTGTGTTTGGATGTGGGCAGGTCCCATATATTCCACAAGATCTTCTCCAGTCTTACCTGTGTTTGGATGTGGGGCTGGTCCTATATATTCCACAAGATCTTCTCCAGTCTTGCCTGTGTTTGGATGTGGGCAGGTCCCATATATTCCACAAGATCTTCTCCAGTCTTGCCTGTGTTTGGATGTGAGCAGGTCCCATATATTCCACAAGATCTTCTCCAGTCTTACCTGTGTTTGGATGTGGGCAGGTCCCATATATTCCACAAGATCTCCTCCAGTCTTATCTGTGTTTGGATGTGGGGCTGGTTCCATATATTTCACAAGATTTTCTCCAGTATTACCTATGTTTGGGTGTGGGGCTGGTCTCATATATTTCACAAGATCACTTTCAGTATTACCTGTGTTTGGGTGTGGGGCTGGTCCCATATATTTCACAAGATCTCTTTTAGTCTTACCTGTGTTTGGATGTGGGGCAGGTCCCATATATTCCACCAGATCTTCTCCAGTTTTATCTTTGTCTTTTCCAAGAATGTTGATTGTCAACGAGTGAAGATAGTATCTTAGAGAGGAATTTTCATATGTGGGTATGTCAGGGCCTGGAAAGTAAAAGGTTTAAAATACGTTTACACTGGTCATAGAACGACCTTCTATTTTACAAGGCGAGTCATTTTAATCCATAGAGTCATTTTCTCGAAAACGGTCCATTTTACAAAAAAAACGCTCGAAACAAAATATTGCTTCATTTTAGGGAGAAATATTTTAGTGACCTTGAGTTTTTCTCAAGGGTACTTCAAGGTCAATTTTGATTTTTCGAATAGAACCCTGTAATTTTGATTGTGGTATTGAATCAATTTTTTAAAAAAATTGATTTGACCTTGATGTACCCTCAGTAAGAGATATCTAACATATATATGAATTATTATCGGTATGCACATTTTGAAATAGGTATTTGGTCATGAATGTGGTAATTTTACTGAAACATCAAGGGTTTATGCACAAACATTTACAAATAGAGCACGGCAAGGACAAAATTATCTCTAAAAGTGTAAGTCAAATCGAAATTTCTTCAGTAAAAAATATTTCTCATTTTATTCAAAACTCCATTCCACAATCAAAAATGAAAGATTCTATTTAAAAAAAAAAAAATACGAAATAGCCCTGAACACAATGGGGGAAAAATTCAAGGTCAAAAATTTCCCCCCAAAATCAATCAATATTATTTTTCAAACGTTTTTTTGTAAAATGAACCGTTTTCGAGAAAATCGAACCTTAGGTTTAAAATGAGTCACTCCATAATATGTCGGAGTTGGAAAGTAAAATGTTTAAAATGAAGTTAGCACTGGTACTTAGGACGACCTTGAACAGTGTTTTTCGCTAGATTAGGGGAATGACTTTCTATCCTAAGTAAGTAAGTCAAAATTCCAAATTATTCCAGAAACTACAAACCTATCAACATGCTCGTGTAGTACATGTCCGGAAGAATAATGTCCCAATCAAGTCTTGGTTTTTTGCTCGCTTCTTTGCATGTCAAATTGTTACCATAATGGGCCCTCACATTGCCTTCATAATACGCCTGTAACAGTGTAACAGAGTAGCGATGAGATTTTTGACTGCCTTAGGTGAGTCGACTTGACTCGATCGACTCACAAATATGAGTTGACTCAATGAGTCGACTCTCGATCTCGACCCACATCGAGTGACAATTTTCAAAAACACCTTATTTGATCAGAAAGACATAATAAAATCAATTGACAAAAGGTACATCTACCAAATAAACATCCCCAACTTCGGCGAATACATTAAAAAGACATTGCAATCAATCGTTACCAGAATAAAAGAACTCTTTCTTCAGTAAACAACAAACAAACATATTTCTCCCTTTATGATCTTTATCGGTGAACAAAAAAAAGCTACTCGTAAGTCGACTCTTTGAAGAGTTTGAAATCCGGTCTCCTAGGTGGCCATTTTGGCCTTGACAAGCGCTCTCGGCAAAAAATCAGCTTTTTTTCTGAATGATCAAAGTAACAATATATATATATAAAGTGCAAATCTTACACATGATGTACGAGTAATTTGACCATAAAAGCACCTGTGTCATGGAAAATTCGCACCTTGAAACGAATCGTGTGCGTCGTTGTCTCAGAGTGTCGCCTCAGCGGAGAAAAAAACTTTTTAGCAGGGCGGCAACTTGAAAAAAAAACCCTGCCAATATGGCACATGGGTTTATTATTTTACTGGCTAAAAAAATACCCCCCCTCCCCACAAATTTCAAGTCTCCGACTCTTACCATTCCCTTTTTAGACAGGATTAGTGAAAACCGCTAAAAAACGGTAAAATCCGCCAGTGGTATCTTTGATTGCACCCAAAAGTTTCAAAGTTTACTCTGAGACCCCAAATATGACATACATACCACATTTCAATTTAAGCCTCTGGATCTTAGCATTCTCTATTTAGACAGGATTAATGAAAACCGCTAAAAAGCCAAGGGTGTATTCGATTGCACCCTGTTTTTCGGGGCACAATGAGATTCCAGATGGGACTTCTATACCAAATTTCATCCAAATCGATCAACGCTAAGTGGCAAAAGTGCCCATCACGGCGCGGCGTACGGTGAACAGCGGACAAACGGATTTTTTTATTCGATTTTTGGATTCTACGTACCTTGAAACGTAAAATATCAAATTTTGAGGTGATATTTTTTTTCGTGACAATTCCATAGGTTCATTATTGAAAATAATAAGTCTAAATGAATTTTATTTTTACTGATCAATGTAAATTTTCAATAGAATTCGAAATTCAAAAAGGTAGAAGCGATCAAAAATTATTATTCCTCGAACATATATTAAACCTGATATTTTTAAATCATTGCGAACATATCCGCGCCTGAAAATTTGTCGCCCTGGTCAAATGCCCACTTTGCTCATTTATAAAAATGGGTCTGCTCCCAGGTATAATTCTAGTCTGTCAGAAACAGCACCAACCACCATCAATAAAGTTGATGAAATGAAATACACACCTCTAGAACTCTTGGTGGAGGTCTATTAAGAACGAGCGGCACAATTTCATGAGCACATAACATGCATCTGGGTCGCTGACCATTGTAAGATGGATCATAGGGTTCAGAGTCATTCCTCTCCAAATATACAGGTGGATATGGTGTTGTCCACCATCCTTCTGTGGCGGTCGTAACATTGTTGTCTGATTGATAATGTTGAAACAGTGTAATAGACACCAAACAACCTATCACCGGGCACCTCATTGTTGAAACTAATTTGGAAGACAATTAGAACAGATCGTTTGCGTTGATATAGAGGACAGGACAGGGATGACTTCATGGGGGACTTGCAGGCTCCATCAGTTTCCAATGGAGTGTTGCCTTATTCAGCAGACGACCTCATGACCAATGGCATCTACTTAAACGCACAACGCACCATCACCCCCTGAAATGGAACGATATCAATAAAGTCATTGAGGTAAGCATTTACAATGGACATGATACTAAAAACTCTTTTTTAGTATCATACTGTTTTTTTTTGCTTTGTGAAGGGGGCTGGTTTGTAAATCTTACCTTGAGATCCGTATGATTTTGTACTTAATGTAGACGGGATGTAAGGAGTAGAAAGGAAAAAGGAGCGAGGTCTACATTAAGGGATGTTGATTATGTTGGGATCAAAATAAGAGTTTACACTATTAAAAAATATGAAAATAATTATAATGTTAATAAGAAAATTAACACTTTTCACCACAATTAATTTATGGAAAAATAAATATAAATAATTTTAACTTTCACTGAGTTAATGAATTATAATTATTTTGAAGATTAATGTTATCGCTCCAAAATCTAAATATCTACTAAAATTGATATTGATCGATTGACAATTTGATTATCGCTTGTCATCAGTAGGTACTTTTGGTTTGCTGGTAACCGAATTTTGGACATGTTTAAGTACCTATCTGACATCAATCAATTACGCATGTACAGATACCTCGCCGTCCCAATATTTTTCTAATAGTTCGCATGACGTCATAATATGTGCCATAGTACCGTGATTCAGGTAAATTGATTGAAGAAAATGGAGGATTTCCGTGTTGGAACATTATTATGGCTGGGGCACGGTTTCAGTTTTGACATACCTACTTGCCTTCACATTCAAATCTAATTCAAGGATTCAGACATTTATATTTGACTTTAATTCCGCAGAAGAGTAAAATCGGATTCCTCGACATGCGCAAGAAGATATTTGGGGCTGCAGGGGTTGTTTGGAGTGGTTAGCAAATAAAAATACTAAAAGTCCCCGAACCTGGGGGTGAGCGGAGTGCAGGGGGGACGTGGCGAAGGTAACCTTATTTACAATTTCGCTTATATCTCGAAAACGGCTGGCCATATCGGAAAAAATCCGATTAAAATTAGAGCTCTTGAAATTTCCAATAAGCTTGCATCTATTCATTTAACTTCTCATACATTTATTTTACGGCAAAAGTTCTCAATATTAAAAGTTATAGGGAAAGATATAGAAAACATATATATTTTTTTATTTTTAACCTCAAATTTCCGCCTTTTTTTAGGTGTTTGGTATATTTACTAAAATCCTTTTATGCACGCTATTAACAAGTGTTTTTACATTCAAAATGTTAGAAATAATAGGTAAAATTGATGATTCAATGAACAAAAAATATATTTAAATGGAATTTACCTTCTTACACCTATAGTAAAATATTTTCTGTGTGGGCGGATACCTCTAAAACCATCTCGAATTTTAATCAGAATCCCTTATACGAAATGGCCAACCGTTTTAGAAAAATAAGCGAAAATGTAAAAAGGTGACCTTCGCCACGCCACCTGCACTTCAAACAAAATGAAGAAGAAATTCCCCCCTTTCCAGCCAACGCACTCTACAAACATTCGTTGACTGGACTATCTTCCTATTTTTGAAAATTGATGTGGCCATCTGTATAGTTTATATCTGGGTATTTACCCTTAACAAATTCATAAAAGTTAATCCTTACTCCTAATATCAGATGTGATATCTCAAAGATAGAACACGGTATACAATCACATGCGATGTCATGGTACCTGGACACCAAAAACCATGACGCTGATTAAGGACGCTGAAATTAGAATAAATTAACTATCATCAGGCTGTCATTATCGTAACCTCCAAACAAATTAGGAACTTTTCAAAGTTAATTGATCTCACCTGGTAAATTTCTACCCTCGCCCCTTGACCGCACCACCCAGTCAAAATTATCCGATTTCTGGACATATAAAATCGGATTCCTCAATATGCGCAAGAAGATATTTGGGGCAGCATCCTTTTCCAAAATAATTGCTCGAAATGATTTGTGTAATTTTTGTGTTTTGTCATTTTAATCAATCTATCTATATATATAAAAGAGAAACACACTCACGTGACATCATCGCGATTTCTCCGCTCTGGTACGTCCTAGGAGGCTGAAATTTGGCATGTAGGTCGCACTTAGGTCTTAGATGCGCGCTAAGAAAGGATTTTTAAATATTCCAATTGGGGCGCCCGCCGCGGGGGAAAAAGGGGCGCGTTTACATATGAAAATCACCTTTTCATCACTGTTTCTCCGTACC
>CM022878.1:17828301-17914972 GCA_012654025.1 Pachypsylla venusta | reverse complement strand
AAAAGGTGATTTTCATATGTAAACGCGCCCCTTTTTCCCCCGCGGCGGGCGCCCCAATTGGAATATTTAAAAATCCTTTCTTAGCGCGCATCTAAGACCTAAGTGCGACCTACATGCCAAATTTCAGCCTCCTAGGACGTACCAGAGCGGAGAAATCGCGATGATGTCACGTGAGTGTGTTTCTCTTTTATATATATAGATTTTTTAATCTGTTCTTCAGATTTGAACATTCATATTTATCCTCATTCTTCTATCAGCAATTGTAGCCCGTAGCGAAGCACGGGTAAAACAGCTAGTAAAATATAAAAAAAAATTAATAATTTTGTCTTCAATAAATAAACAACACTTTTTTAAAAATAACAATTTTATTCTTTGGGGGAATTGAATTTTAAAAATAGATCGGAGGACTATACCTTTTTACAGTTGCCGGAGGAAAAGGAGTGTACCTTTTTGCTTCCGATTTTGAAACCGGAGGAAGGGGGTGCCGCCCAGATATTTGTGTTCATAGTGAAAGGGTTTATCTGCAATATTTATAAAACCACAGCACAAAATTATAGTTTAGATATAAAATTATAGTTTAGATCTTTATTATAGTTTAGATATCCCCCCCTTCCCGGAATTCAGTTCGGACTATAGCCCTGACGGTTATCTTACTACTAAAGATGAAAACTGGATATGGGATGCCCCCCCCCCCCAAATAAAAATCCTCGGTGCGCCACTGGCTGCTTTGTTGCCCTGGTGTGAGCGTCGCCTAAAAAGAATTTATATTTTCAATTGTGTACACTTGTGATTTGATTTTTATAGTTTTACTGTTTGCATCGTTTTTGGGACCCGTGTGAATGGTGGAGTTACGCCTCCACGGAACAATATCTTTATGTAAAATATTGCTGTGATCACCAGATTTAACTTTAATCAAAATTGGACTTGTGGTTTGAATTTTATAGATTTTGCCCCAAAAAAGCTGTTTTAGGCATAGGAGCACCCCTGAAGGCGATGTTGAGCAAAAGAATAATATGGGTCGGGCTTTTTGCATGTTCTAAAGTTAACAATGATTCATAGGTATAAAAACTAAAAATAGACATTATGGGTTGGGTAAAAATGTATCCAGTGTTAGCTAAAAATCCAAAATGATTTTGGTGTCTCAATCTCTTGAATCTGGTGCACCCAGGATTTTCATTCGGGATGGGGAGGGGGGGCGGGGGTACATATCTTTATTAGTAAGATGTGCAGGTGCACTATCCATCAGGGCTAGTGACCTGACAAAGTTTTAATTTTCGAGGTGAAATGATGAGGAAGTTTAATGAAATCTTTGGAATTTTGAGAGGGTATGCTTGGGTATGCCAAAAGTGTCTTTTTTGGATACAGTCATACTTATCCCCAAAATCGTCAATCTTGTTCTGATGAAAACATGGGGTCTGATGAACTCTTTTGGGATTTGATTTTGACGGTATGTTTGTGTGTGTCATGATAAGAGAGGGGGGGGGGGGGAAGTCCTCCAACATATATCTACCCATGATTTACACTATTTTTTAAGTAATTTGTTCTGCACAGGTGAAACGGTGGGGAAGCTATTTTCACGTAGAAATCCGCTAACCGTCACTGCATGTTCATACAAATTTGAATATATTCTTATGATTCGGGGGGGGGGGGGCTTTAGAGCGCACCTTGCGTGCACTACTGCGAGCACCCATAGCCTAGATATGCTTATATATTGGACACAGAAAGTAGGTATTCTACAACGTTGACCCTCACAGAAAGGAAATCCTCTCTCCTATTCGGTTAAGATTAAAGCGCCTCGGTTCATAGACAGACCAGTAATAATTACAGCTAAGCCAGAATTATAAATTACCTCTTCAGTGCCTACAAAATGACGCAGATCATTTTATTGTATAATTATTTATCTACATTCTACAGGGTGGCATGTGACGACATCACTAGAAACAAGGAAGGGGTGACCCTAATACCCTATAGCATTACTATTGTCAAGGTTGTCCCTGATTTGGAACGTCAGACATTTTCTTTTAAAATTGTTATCTTCTATATCAAGCAAAACGCTAGTTTTGCAACGCCAAGAAAAACAAAACGAGTTTATAAAACGCAAAGCCCAGTTGGTATACTGACTGACTGATAATCAACGTAGCTCCACGATGGCCAAACCTATAGACTTGAAACTTGGCACACAGATCCCTTTTAGTATGTAGGTAAGTAATAAGAAAGGAAAAAAATCGAAAGTTCAAGTGGAAGCAAGTTACCGCCAAAAATGACGCAATTTTTTCCGGGCAAACTAAAGGAGATAACGAAAAATGATCGAGAATGGACCCAAAAAAGTATATAAGGACCCCATAAAAAATATAAAATTTGAAATTTTCCGGTTTATCCACGATTTATGGACGGTTTTCACCACCAAAAATCGAATTGAGAAGTATCACTTCGGGATGAGCGAGAAAGTTAAAATTCTATACAAAGGTGCTCCGCAGTACAAAAAGTCATATCCCTGAATAAAATATTGAATTTTCTAAATAGGAGCCGTGCTTACTCTGGGGGTTAGTTCCACCAAAAATCTAAAATTGAGAGACTTTAATTTCGCGATCTTGAACTTGTTGTTGAATTTCGTAAACGTAGCGAAGCACAGGAAAACAGCTAGTTGTTTATTTTTCAGTCCCAAATCTACGGAAATTTAAATACCTACGTTATTTTTTTTTTAAAAAAAAAAAAAAAAAAAAAAACGCGATGTGTGAAGACAAAATTTATTCTTGTTTTTACTCAAATACAAATAAAATGTCTGATATCATGTTCCAAAACGGAATTCCGCCATTTTCTTGTTACAATGAAATTCACATAATGGCTTTTATTAAGGACCCCATATACGGAACGACACGTCGTTATGATCAATCTGAAAGGATATCGTGACGGTAGATTGCTCAAAGCTTACACACGAAAGGATTGGTCGATCATTTACAGGATAACGTGCTCAAATAATTCAAATCGTTAACTGTAAAATATTTATGACGCGATAACTTTGAATCGGCTACAGAAGAAACGAAGAACACCTAATTTGGGGTCTATTTATGTCCCAAAACTTTTTTGGGGAAGGGGTATTTTTTTAGCCAGTAAAATAATAACCCCATGTGCCACATTGGCAGAAATTTTATATTTTATCGTTGGTTAGATATTGAATGGTTTGCCCACTTTTATAAGACCTGGTATTTCTATGAATTGAGTAAACATTCTTACCGAGTACTTCATCATTATTTGACTTTATCGGTAGATACAATTATTCGTAATATAAAAATATCTTTACAAATATAAATATTGTATCGAACAATAGAGATCGTGAAACAAATATTAAAATTAAATATAATTATTACACCAATTAATTGTTATTTATTTGAATAATAAATTCATAAATTAACTATTGACATTTTGTGTTCTGATAGAAAATTGATTTTTCTTGTGCAGTGTACATTTATCTCATCTTGTGTCAGGTTGGTGAATGTTCCTGTATCATTTTTTTAAAAGTTCATTTTACCAAATATAGCTGAATTTAATAAAAAATAAGGTGATAAAACTAGTTTTCAATTAATTAAAGTAGATTTCTTCATCATCCAAGTTTGATTTAATTTAAACTAAAGTGATAACATTGGATAGGGGGGGAAAAAAACTTTCTAGGCAGTCAAGACATGCCTGTCGTAAAAGGCGTCTAAGGGCAGCGTCGGAAACGAGTTTTCAATAAATAAAGGTGGATATTTATAATATATTCATCATAGGTTAACAGCCATGGGGCTGGTTTGCAACAACTCGCCATGAGTTGTTGATACTTGAGAATCCGTACGAATAATGCAGCAGCTTCTCCTTGCTTTCTGCATGGGTAATGGAAAAGATATCGTTTCTGACCAGAAAGGTCAGAAACGATATCTTTAGGCACCTTTTACGACTGGTATCGATTTGGGTGCCTTTGG
This sequence comes from Pachypsylla venusta, assembly GCA_012654025.1. Classification (NCBI taxonomy): domain Eukaryota; kingdom Metazoa; phylum Arthropoda; class Insecta; order Hemiptera; family Aphalaridae; genus Pachypsylla; species Pachypsylla venusta. The sequence continues at coordinate 17,911,013 of CM022878.1, read as the reverse complement.
AAAAAATAAGTCCTGCTATCCACAGGGGACTTCTAGTATATTATCTACAGTACACCAAAAGAATCAAAAGATTAAGTTTCATCCTCCCTCAAGGACTGAGGACATCATCAGAAGAAATGATAGAGAAATTATGTTATGTCTAAGATTTGCTAGTTTGCATTTCCTGACATATAGTGTAAGGTATAAGTCCTGCTCTTTTTAGTCAGGGTAGTTTCATCAGAATGAACGAGTTGGTATAAATCAATTTGGTAATCAGGGTTTCGGTTACGAATCGAATTGAAAGGTTACAAAAAGGCGTTTGAGGGAAAAAAAGGTTCTCTTTGTGAGAAAAAAAGAAGCTGTGAATAAAAAACAATTGAATTTTCTGTTCGTTATTGGGCCGATCGTTCCTGATGGATTGTTCTATCCTTTTCACTCTTAATTTCTGTTCAGAGTCGCGTCCTCTGAACTGCACTAAAATCCAAAATACTCTATAACTTTCTTTTCCAACAGGTAAAAATATTGGATTGAGCAAAATTATTTAATAATTAGAAACAACTTCAAATATCTTCCAGTTTCCTTTCTATCATGAAAAGCTTTCTTTGTTGGTTTCTGCTCTTCACAACCATATTGGTCAGTCTGCGTTCTGTACATCCACTTTACCGTCCGGATCACCATCCCCACTACCATCATTACCACCATCACCAACTCCCAGAGTTCAAATATTTTCATCATTATTTTGATTTACATTCCCCATTTCTGCCGCCCCAGGATGTGCTCTTTGCTGATGATATTGTACCTGAAATCGTAGATATTGCTCCCACTAAAGAATTACAGGTAAATTGAACGAAATTTTTTTTGAGTTGTAGCAATTTAGAATGCATCGGTAACATAGTGTCCAGCACTTATTGCAAGCGATAAATAAAATAAATGGTACGGAAAACCGTACTAGACTTTCTCTTCCTTAATCATTCCATCAGACTACTACTAAATGTAGATGTGACTCTTGACCATTATTTTAAAAAGATTTTGAAGCCTTGGGCTGCGGACTTTGCTCTTTAGTGATGGTATTATTTTAAAAAGATTGGGCAGCCTTCGGCTGTGGACATTGTTCTTTAGTGAAAGTATTATTTTGAGCGATTTTACCGCCTTCGGCTGCGGACTTTGCTCTTTAGTGATAGTATTATTTTAAAAAGATAAAAAACGGCTATTCGGGCCGCTAGAGGCGCCCCTGAGGGTGATATCGAGAAAAAGAAAAATTTGGGTCGGACTTTTTGGTCCAAAGATGACCTGTATCAAATTTCATCAAAATCGGACTAGTGGTTTGGCTTCCTGAGCTCTGCACACGATTCGGAAATATCGGTTTTTTTGGACCCCATGGCTCCTAATATTTCCAAACTTCAAAAATGACCCGAAATAGTGAAAATATGACCCAAAAGCAATAGGGAATGATATATTTGATCTTTATTTTGGGTTTTGGGTTCCCGTCAAACGATTTTTTGGGCCAAAAAAAAGTCAAAATTTGCTGCACGAATACAATACTTTATCTTCTAGAGGAAGACAAAGTAAAAATACTTGAGATATATATCGTGTTGCTCTGGTGTGTGCGCCGCGTAAAAGGAATAATTATACCTTTCGCAAAACAGTCGCCCTTGGGCAAAAACTTTTGATTTGATTTATAGTTTTACTGTTTGCTTTCTTCTCCTTGTTTATTTCACCCATTTTGTTTTTAAAGGTACTCTACAATCAGAATGGTTCACTTGCGGCAGCCATGATGGGCAATGAACTTTTGCCAGACGTTGTAAAAGACAAGCCCATTTTTTACTGGACTGCGGATTGTTCTGTTCTTTTCACTCTTATAATGATAGGTAAGCCAAGATAAGCTCATTTTTACTGGACTGCGGATTGTTCTATACTTTTCACTCTTATAAAGAGGGGTAAACCAAGACAAGCCCATTTTTACTGGACTGCGGATTGTTCTATACTTTTCACTCTTATAATGATAGGTAAACCAAGACAAGCCCATTTTTTACTGGACTGCGGATTGTTCTATACTTTTCACTTTTATAATGATAGGTAAGCCAAGACATGCCCATTTTTCACTGGACTGCGGATTGTTCTATACTTTTCATTCTTATAATGATAGGTAAGCCAAGACAAGCCCATTTTTACTGGACTGCGGATTGTTCTATACTTTTCACTCTTATAATGATAGGTAAGCCAAGACAAGCCCATTTTTACTGGACTGCGGATTGTTCTATACTTTTCACTCTTATAATGATAAGTAAGCCAAGATAAGCCCATTTTTACTGGACTGCGTATTTTTACTTAATTGTTCTATACTTTTCACTCTTATAATGATAGGTAAGCCAAGACAAGCCCATTTTTACTGGACTGTGGATTGTTCTATACTTTTCACTCTTATAATGATAGGTAAGCCAAGACAAGCCCATTTTTTTACTGGACTGCGGATTGTTCTATACTTTTCACTCTTATAAAGAGGGGTAAACCAAGACAAGCCCATTTTTACTGGATTGCGGATTGTTCTATACTTTTCATTCTTATAATGATAGGTAAGCCAAGACATGCCCATTTTTTACTGGACTGCGGATTGTTCTATACTTTTCATTCTTATAATGATAGGTAAGCCGTCCCAGTTAAAGTCCATGTTAAGGTAATTTGCAATGTTGCAGGATAGCAATATATTTGTCAACATTCAGCTGTTGTCTCTGCTCTGTATTGAACATAATATTATTACCTATTTCATTTAATTTTGGAAGCCTTCGGTTGTAGTCGCTGCTTTTTCCTAAAATATTAATTTAATTGGACTTGGTAACATTCGGCTGTTGTCGCAGCTCTTTAGTGAACTATTAATTTCATTGGCTTTGGCAGACTACGGCTCTTGTCACAGCTTTTTAGTAAAATAATAATTAAATTAGATTTGACAGGCTTCAGCTGTTTTCACAGCTCTTTAGTAAAATATTAATAAAATTAGATTTCACAGACTTTGGCTGTTGTCACAGCTCTTTAGTGAACTATTAATTTCATTGGATTTGGCAGTTTTCGGCTGTTGTCACAGCTTTTTTGTAAAATATTCAACTAATGAGATTTGACAGCTTCCAGCTGTTGTCACAGCTCTTTAGTAAACTATTATTAACCATTAGATTTGGCAGCCTTCGGCTAAATTTATATATCGCTACGTTAAGCGAGATTTCACCAACTAAGTTTCCATGTGCCCTCGTGATGCTGGCTATTTTTGTAAATTTCCAGCGAATGGAGGGTAAAACCCCCGTCTCGAATGATAATATGTGTTAAAGAGACGTTAAGCAAAAAAACAACAACAACGAAAAACATTCTTTTTAACCGTTTAGTGTTTATTACACACCCGTGAGTAGAACTTTATTACAATAAATGTGTCACAGATCTATGCCCTTGATGATTTTTGGTAAATCCGGCTCCTCAAATCAATTTAGGGTCTTGTAAGTAGTAGTATGTAGGTCGAACAAATATATCTAATTTGTCGTTCAAAATGGTTGAAAAATGACGAAAATAGTTAGGTATCCTTGTGGGCGAGCCCTTCCTTTGAAAAGCCTCATTTTCTCCATTATATAGAATAAAACACCTTCTATTTGCCCCCATGGAATATGTGGTTTGAACGAATAGGTTTTTTTGTCACTCTGTATATCTCTACGGCAGGGAAGAGACATTAATGTCATTTGAACTTTGTATAAAGTTCTTAACAATTTGACACTGTTACCTGAATATCTTGAAGATTACCATCTGACTGTCTATATTGACAATCAGTGCCGAAACCAGGATTCAATTTCGGGGCGACTTATACATAAGGAAGTTATTTTTCATTTTGTATAGGGAATTAAAAATAGGACCGCACATGAGATGCAAGGAAGTAGTCACCCATTACATACAAATAAACCCGCATTACTTTAACAGACATGTAATTTTAGAGTATGGGTATGCTCGCAACAGTGAGGTACAGCAGTCAAGGAAGAGATCAGGCTCTTCAGCGGGAAATACATATCAACATCGACTGGAAAATCATATCAATGCATTTGCCATCAACCTACTGGACAATTCTGTTCGACGACTAAAACGACATCACCCACTAGATTTAGAATTTAGTTTTTATCTATTTCTATTTATTTAATGTTAAATTGTAATATTTGTAATTATTTTTATGTTCAAATACTAGCAGAGATATGAATGCATATCCTTCTATAATGCCATGTTTCCTTTATCAAAATTGTTTATAGCCTTCTTAGGCTGATGCACTGATTGTGAATATTAATTGGATAAAAACTGTAGTAATGAACTACATCTTTCTAAAATTCGCTTTGTACAGTTCATTTCATTAATCTTTACCTCTAATGTTTGGAATCCCTACACATCAGCCTCATGGGCTTTTTGTGTATTGGGTTAAGCTTATTTCTCTAGTTAAAGTTTAACTGCCCAGCGAGTTTCAGCAGCCTTCTTACCAGATTGTTTTGGACGAGTTCCTCTCTGGGGTTCAGTGGCCTGATTATATTCACTCTCCAATTGAGTTACACCAATGATTGTTATTGTACATGTACAAACAGTGTCTCCGGCAACTGCTAGAAAAGTCTTCATCTATGTCATAATTCCAGATTCCAACTTAAACATCTTAAACATCTTCGATTGTGGATCGAATTATATAGGACAGTCTGGTCAATATCTAAAAAAGAGGTTATATCAACATCAATATGACGTTAAAAAAAAAGAATAACGCGGTTCTTACTAATCATTGATGAGGCTAAAATAATAGATAACGAAAAACATTATAAAAAAAGAAAAATCCTAGAGGCTTTCCATATCAATATTATCAATCAAAATCCATGCTCTATTAACTATAAAAGTGATGTGGGAAGCAACACTCGAATATATCAGAACTTGCTCGATCTTCACAAGTAATATCATCTCATACTCTGATACCCTCACTTCTACTGCTACTCTGGACATCGTAGAATCAACATCGGCCTGACGATGATAGTCTGAGTACTATCGAAAGCTTGCCACCTTTATAATTAATCCGAATCGATACTGTCTAATTATTTAATTTATATCTTAATTATCGTTCACTATCCACATTATTCTTCTGTCTTTGAGTGTTTTAAAGAGAAGAGCCCAGTCTAACTTATCAAAGGCTTTTTCCAGGTCAATGAAGGCTACAAATGTTGGTAAATTAACTTCTATTCTTCTCTCCAAAATCTGTTTTAGGGCAAGTATTGCTTCTCTCGTTCCTTTTTCCTTTCGAAAACCAAATTGATCATCTCCTAGCTGCTCTTCAATTTTNACTTTCACTGCTACTCTGGACATCGTAGAATCAACATCGGCCTGACGATGATAGTCTGAGTACTATCGAAAGCTTGCCACCTTTATAATTAATCCGAATCGATACTGTCTAATTATTTAATTTATATCTTAATTATCGTTCACTATCCACATTATTGATTCTTCGTTTACAGATCCGGATGCACCAAGTCGAAAGGATCCAAAATCGAGTCAGGTGGTACATTTTATGGTGGGCAATATACCAGGACACCAAGTACACACGGGAGATTTAATTGTGGATTATCTGGGTGCATATCCACCTAAAGACACTGGTAGGTTCAAATCGTTTTGACGTACCGGAAAAAATACAAAGAACTGTAGTTTGTCATTGATTTGATATTCCCGCAAAGTGTTATTATTATTTTGCATTGTTAGAGGAAAGCTTTGCTGCCTCCGCCAAACCTAATAATTAAGTAAAACTAACTCCTCCTTGGGATCAAGTTTTACCAAGTGTAACATACCTATGTACAGTTTCTGCTTTACTAATACTTAAATACTTATTAATAAAGCATAAACATGTCTCCACCGAACTAACATAGGGAAGTACTTTACGACGTCATCTCGAACATGGCAAGGAACATAAACTAATGAAATCATTTTGCCAGAGATGAAGGACGAAACAGTATAAAGTACTTGGATAATTCCTAAGAGGGAATCAGATCAGTCTTGGAGAAAAAAGTGTATAAGTTCCAAAAGATTAAGACTCCTTGTGTCCAGCGCACAAAAGTCATCTCACATGAAAATAAAATATCAAATAGATCAATTTTGTAATGCAGAAGGCATAAATAATATTATTTACTAATACTTCATCTGTTAAAGACAGGTGCGTGATGGGATACGGCGATTTTTTTTCCAGAGGACAAATTTTGAAACGGCGGCAAATTTCGATATGTAACTATATTAGAACGTGACCGATTATTTTTTTCAAAATACTAACATTTTTGTCTTTGTTTAAAAAATATAACATAGGTATCTATGTACAGTTTAATTTTGATTTGTAATAACATCGCTTTGGTTCATTTGAACTCAAAATTAGTAACGTGACTTGTGAAAGAGCTCCTCCAAAATGATTTGTAATAACATCGCTTTAGTTCATTTGAAATATTTGAACTCCAAATATACAAATATACATATTTAGCTTGGTAAATCTTCCTAAATTGAGTAATAATTTTAATTCCAGGACTTCACCGATACATTGTTCTACTTTACCAGCAGATTCACAGAATTAACTTCCGGGAACTCATCATACCGTCCACGTAAGTCCTAAGAAACATTCTACTATCGACAAACAACCAAAAAAATTATTATTTGTCCCTAACTTAAAACAATGGCCTCACAATGTTACCACCTATTCCCATAGTTACTTAAGTGTCCTCAGGAGACTACCCACAAATATGTACAACCAATCCAAATGGAAAATCTGAAAAAAAAACTTTTTCAAATTTTTGATTCGACTCATTCAGAAACGAGGACGTCCACTCAATTCTGTTAACCTCACGAGAATATAACGTGTTACCTTCGTAATCTTGTGTAGAAAATAAATGTGAAAAAATGTGATTGTCCTGCATCTTCATTTCCAACACGGGAACTACCTCGTATCTGTTCATTTCATCTGATGGCCAGCCTACAGACATTAAATTAAATGAAAAGATACGGGGGAAAATTCTTAAGTAGTTACTTTTTGGCAGCCCAATATTAATGGTATATTTTCTATATACAGTTTGTCCCAGAATGACCGGTCTACCTAACCTACGACCGACGAAACTGATTAAACTTAAAAGGTGGCATTTTGATCAGATTAGATAGATATATACAGGGTGATTCAGGTTGTTTGTATCATGGGAGTTGTAGAACATGAAAAAAGAATAACTTTTTACAGGAGTGACTTTTTTGTTTAGGCCTTAGTTTGGGAGTTATCGCTAAAAACGTGATTTTATTGATCAGCTCACAAGTCCTTTAGAAATGGTCCGATTTTCAATCATTAAAATGATCTGAAATGCTAATTTTAAGCTGCATTTATTTAGTTCTACACATTGACTTGCTCCGAATCAATGTAACAAAATGGCGGACATTTAAATTTTTTAAATTTGATTTTCTCAAAAACAACTCCATGGAATTTTGATTTTTTTATCTCATTTTTGTAGAAATAAAAATCACTACAAACTTTACTTCGAACACTTTTCCGAAATATTAACCCTTATGCCTTTTTTATTGCCGAACGTCTGTTAACCAATGTAAAAAGCATTGAGACTTAATCACTGATGCTAACTTATTGGCCAGCAGTAGGTAAAATTTCTGTTAAATAGCTTACCTTTTGCTATTCTAGGCTCAATCGAACTGTCTTCCATTATTCGGAAGATGAATTGGGAGGGGTGAAATCAGGTGTTGGGTAGCAATTTCCCCCGATTTAAACCCCCTGGCCTACTATTTTTGAGGCCACATGCACTCCTTAGTTTATCAAACCCAAGTTGCATCTGAAGAAGATTAGTCGCTAGAGTTTTAGTAGCTGCCCAAGTAATAATGTCAGACCGGATGTATTACGAAAAACCTTGACGCAGAACATGTTGTTGAGGTGCCAGAAGTGCATAGAAAAGAATGGAAGACAGTTCGAGGGAGCCTAGAATAGCAAAAGGTAAGTTTTTAATAGAAATTTTACCTACAGCTGGCCAATAAGTTAGCATCAGTGATTAAGTCTCAATGCTTTTTACATTGGTAAACAGACGTTCGGCAATAAAAAAGGCATAAGGGTTAATATTTCGGAAAAGTGTTTAAAGTAAAGTTTGTAGTGATTTTTATTTCTAGAAAAATGAGATAAAAAAATTAAAATTCCATGGAGTGGTTTTCGAGAAAATCAAATTTGAAAATTTGCCGCCATTTTGTTACATTGATTCGGAGCAAGACAATGTAACCAAATAAACTCAGCTTAAAATTAGCATTTCAGGTCATTTTAATTATTGACAATCGGACCATTTTTAAAGGACTTATGAGCTTATCAAAAAAATCACGTTTTTAGCGATAACTCCCACACTAAGGCCTAAACAAAAAAGTCACTCCTGTAAAAAGTGATTCTTTTTTCATGTTCTACAACTCCTATTCCCATGATACAAACAACCTGAATCACCCTGTATACACTTCTTGACTCTTCGCAATTTTTAGACCAAAATTAAAATCAGTCAGCCAGCGTCTATGGCACGTTGAATACACCAGTTCCCGTTCGATCATTGAAGTTAAGCAACGTCCAGCAAGGTTGTACCATGTGTGTGTTGACGTGGGTTCGCGGCCTCGTGATGCTGACTATTTTTCCGGCCAACCCAAGCTGGGTGAGGTCAATGTGGGTAGCTGGTTTGCAAGTTTCCAGCGAATGAAGGGTAAAACCACCGTCTCAAATGACCAATAGACGTTGAAGGGGCGTTAAGCCAAATTTAAAAAAAAATCAGTCAGGGTTATACTGACTTACTTAATAAATTTTAAATTTCGATCCCTCTGGTTTTGCCTTGACTATTTTCTTTTATCTAATTTTATTGAGAAATCGACAAAAAAATAATTTCTGGGGTTTGAACCTGAAACACACCATATATAATCATTTCCAAGTTCAGAGTCCCTTCTCCATAGCTCTCCTAGGGCTTTACATAATTCGAAAATTTCAAACCATTTAAAAAGTGACTGGGTCTGTCTGGGACATGACGTACAACACGTTGCATGATATTAAAAATACACGGCGAACACTCGCTTTTCTGATTAAGGTGTCGCTATACCTATCTAGATGCATATTAAGTTATTTTTTACGCGGAACTGAGTGAGGTCTACAGTTCATAGAACTACTATTTAAATAATTAACAAAATTTTTGTTTCAGGAATCTTGAAAAAAGAATGCACTTTTCTGTTCGAAGGTTTGCTGAGAAATACCAACTTTTTGGTCCGGTGGCAATTAATTATTTTCAAGCTCAGTACAATGATTTTGTGGCAGACTTTTATTCGAAACAGAATGGGACCGCACCAACTTCAACCAGCACTGAAAACCCTGATGCAGAACTCGTCACGTCCTCAAAAGAACCAAAATAAAGCTTCCACAAAAACTTGTCCACATTTTAGATTGATTGATCATAAGAAGTGAACGTCTAGTAATCTAGTTTAAGACCACAATCTTTCTTTTGTTTGTCTATTCGCTCCGCGATGAGTTTGAATGCCAAAATACCTTTTGAGGTACTCAGAGTTAAAATCTCGAGTTTCAGCCTTTGGCGTGTCAGTCGGTCTGTTAACAAGATATCTCAAGAACGGTAAGTGCTATAGAGACTTGAAATTCGGTATACCTATATGTCAGTTATATATCATGAACCACAACCGACACTTTTGTTGATTTCGAATATACCTCTGTCGGTTTTTGCCGCTTTTTAGCGGTTTTCGCAAATACTACCTAGAAGGAGAATGGTAAGAGCTAGAACTTGAAACTTGGTTCCTATTAATATAAATTTCATGTATTGAATGTGCAAAGACACATTTATCAAATCTACCAGCATAAAATGAAACGGTAAGAGCTAGAGATTGAAACATGGTGCCTATTCATATCAATTTTTTGCATGGAATACGCAAAGAAACTTTTGGTCGAAGTTCAAACAATCGTTGGTGGTTGGTGGCTTTTTGCCGCTTTTCTGCCAATTTTGGCAGTTTTCATAAATTCTGTTTAAAAAAAAAAAAAAACAGATTTGAAATTTTGCTTGTATGTTCATGGTATGAAAGATCACAAAATTTTCAGTTTTTTCTTACGTACCGTTCGTGGTTATCAATCTTTTTGGCAGTCTAGAATCCTGAAACTCGAGAGTTGGGCTCTGGGGACCTCAAAATTGATTTGGCATTGAAAACTCGACATCGAAAATTTCAGGCCATTACAATAATTTCTTCTTCTTTTATGGATAAATAAAATCATGTGTATAATATAAAGTCATGAAAAAATCAAGTTTCTATCTACGCTCCAAATGTTTTCCGAGAGGAGGTCAAAAAAATTGGTCAGCGCCGGCGGATGAACGCATTCAAAAATTTTATTTGATTTTTGGGATTCTAAGTAGGTAGGTACCGTAAAATATTTTTTTAAATAGTAATATAATAAACCCATATATTTCACATTGGCAGAGTTTTTTTGTTTCTTTTGGCATAATAATTGTAGAAAATACCTCCCATGACACAGTACTGACCTAGCAACCTTTGTGTTTCTTTATTGCTGATAAATTGATTTAAGGAAAAGTCATTAAAACAATCCCCTGCATTGATGGTATCAAACATTGCAATCACAATCAGAATGTCCATCTACAAGGTCCGTCAAAAATATTGCAATTTTTGAGAATTGAGTTTTATTAGAACTGAGGCAAAGGTATTGATGAGAAATTTAATGTATAACTCGAGTGACCCGCGCACGAATCTTGACAGAGACAATAATTGGTCACTGTGATTTGAATATTTCTGCGCTTCGCGGGGAGAATGAGTAGCTATGTGGAGACAAATGCACATATTAGCGACTCGGTGCCAGAATTGTACGGAAAGTTGAAAAACTAATTGAATAATGATAGATATTGGGAAAGTCCTACAATACTGTAGTAAGCACAAACATTGTAACTGTAACATAATAGCTTTTATTTTAGGTTTTGGGAATTACGTCTGCAAATGACGCTCAATTTTCTTTTATTGTCCGGATTTTCAAATGCATAATCTTATTTCCATTCCGACATTTTAAACCATTCTTCCATTGTAAATTGTAAAAGTGCAGCCCTCTTTATCATGCAATATTGAAATAAAGTCTGAGCACACGTTGAGATTGTGTCTCAGAATGACTGCTTATACATAAAGCCTCATTTACACTGCCCGAGCATTCGTCGCGAACAGGGGTGACGAACGAGCATTCGTTCGAGGCTCAGGCAGTGTAAACAGTCGCCGCGAACAGATCAAGGTCGAAGTGAATGCTCGTTCGTGCTCGAGCCTGATCCCCGCGATGTCGGTTTTCCGGCGAATCATCAAAAGGACGCTTGGTCGCACTCGTTCTGTGTGAACACCCCGGAATTCGTCGAATGGTGTTCTATGAATCTAGTTCTCGCCTAGCTGTTGAGGGATACACGTCTCCTATTTTGTGTGTTTTTTTAGTATTTGACTTACGGAGTGGGAAAATGAAAAGTACCTTTTGTTAATGTTTCTGTATGCGGAGCACCCAGAGCTGTGACAGCGAGACCATAAATTTTATTTTATTCTGAATAGCCCACTATTATCCTCCTTCAAATCCTTAAGTAATAGGGAGTAATTTATTTTCTTTAAAAATGACGACTTCCACATTCAACGCCTAACGCCTTTTCCTTTTTCGTTTTTCCTCCGGTAGATAGTCTACAATGATAGCGCGGGTGCCATCTGTTCGCTGCGAATCCTCACGAGTAATTGATCGTCACAGAGGGATCGTTTGTGTTCGTGCTCGTTGAAAACTGGCGAGCAACGATCACGAATGCTCGATGCTCGGGGATGTTCAGGCAGTGTATACGCCCTTAACGTTTCAATTTGACACAATTTGCTAAAGTTATGGCCATATTAAGGTTCCTATATTTAAAGACAGACACTGTATAATGCATTCCTGTCCGACCAATACAATATGTAAATAGTTTGGTCCATCAGTCATGAACTACCACCTGAGGACAGTAGTGCTGTCACTGACATTTTTTAGTTTCACTTTGGCAGAATCTGAAATTGAAGTGGCTTTCAAAAAACATAAAATTGTACCTGACCTAATAGACAAGGCACCAGATAAGTTGTTGCAGGTAAAAGTTTTTTTTTTTGAGATAATTTAATACTCACATAGCCAACAGGTAATACATGTTAGGTTATTACTATCTTACACAGCCTTTCCTCTTAATTTTTCAACCGCTTGGCTTAGAAACCGGAATTGTGTTGGGTTGATAACCATAGTTTTTTATTTATAATTATGATAAAATGAAATTTAATCTTAACCTTAAATGAGGCGACCTAATTTTGAAAATTCTTTTCAAAAAATTTACTATTAAAAAAGTTTCATTGTGGATTTTTTTGTTTTGATTTAACGAGTCCTTAAAATGTATTGGTCATTCGAGACAGAGGTTTCCCCTCCATTATTCCTACAAACCAGCTACCCACATTGACTTCACCCAGTTTGGGTTTGGCCGGAAAAACAAGCATCACGAGGGCGTTAACCTGGTCACCTACTAAGTAAAACTCGTTGGACCTTGCTTAAATTCAGTGATCTAACGTTCCATAGAATTTGGCCCATCATTATCTTTTACCAAACAATGTCCGCCACTTAAATTTTGAAAATGGTGTCCTAGGTAAGTGTAAGTGATAAAGAGTTTCTGTTTGTGCTCATTGATAAGGTAAGATTTTCTTGTCATTATTCTTAATTTTAGATTTAGTCTCTAAATATATAAAAATACAGGTCGAATAAAGAAGAAAATATTGATTTTTCGATATAGACTTCGATTGCACCCCACATGCTTCTGCAGATACCTACCAACAAAATCCAAAATTGAGACCAAATGAAGAAGTGTGATAATCCGCATTACAAAACATAATATCCTTGAGTAAAATATTGATTTTTTTAATCAGGATTCGATTCCAGCAAAGATCCATAATTGAGAAGATTTAATGTCGAAATGTCCAAATTGTTGTTGAATTTCGCAGCCGCGACGAAACAGCGGCAAACAGCAAGTATCATGTATATAGAACAGGATGGCGGTAGTTGGGCCTTTGAAAACTGAAGAAGAGGTGACTTAATGAACACATTCTAATGTTATAAATCATTTCGGCATTATAAAAATGGTCTGTCGATGGCGATTGTATGTTGGCAGGTGAAATATAAGACTGTAAAAGGCATTTACGATGTGAATTTGGGTAACGAACTTCATCCAGTCAAAGTGGACAACCCCCCTCACGAAATCAAATGGAAAGCCGAGCCTGGCGCCTACTACACTTTGTTTCATTTGGGTAAGAAAAAAAAACACTGCCAACATCACATGCTTTTCTAGTACATAACCCTTTGCTTATATTGCTGACACTAACAGTAACGCCGAGCTTTGAAGACCAAATAGAACCTAACACAGCAAATATCAAACATTTTATATCATGTTCTTCACCGTTTCCCAATTCTATTTGGGGTTGGTGATGCTTTCCTTAATAATTATTACATGCTACAACCTTCTGTTCAGTAATATATTTAGCTGTACCCTTTATTCCTGGCACGGTAACGTCGGTAACCCCCACTTGCTTCCCACACTGTAATTGGCTGATGACTTTCCATCTTTAAGTGGCCAAGGACAGCCTATTATGTATAGTGACGTCTGTCGTTTCGTCGCAAACAAGGACAGCTTCCATGCCTACTTAGTTGCAATCTTGGGGTTGATTGCACTCCGAAATATACAACATCATGTGGATCCCCAAATGGCCAAATAGACTTCCATTGACTTACTAAATAGACCGGCGTTGCTTTAATCTGTGTGATCTCTCCGGAACTCAAGTATTTTTAAAAATTGAGACCGTTGAAAAAATTGTGGGTCCATCAGCAAAATGCATCTTTTGTACCACCTGGGACGATATACTAAGTAAATTCCGCCTTCCTTTTTGCTGAATTAACAAGAGGCAGCCTCCTGGCTAGTAGGTATCACACTGGCTTTGCACGCGGGAGACCCGGGTTCGAATTCTGACGGAACCGGATTTTTTCCGGTCTGTGCTTGGTTGTTCGGATTACAGTCAGCCTCGTGAGATAATTGAGTAGCTAATTTAATGTGAGTAGTGACCAAAAGCGGCATTACAATATTGTGCAGTGATATTTTAAAGTAATGGTCCTTGTAATGCTGTGATACTCACAATTGCAATTTTATGCGTTAACACAAATATTAAAACAAATGCGTATACACAATTAACAAGAAATATGCCATGAGGTCTTTTCTTTTGGTTAACCTAACGATATTGAGTCCAAGCCGGAACAGCCAGCGACATATGTATTGTATGTACTTATGTGGTCCCCATCTGTGTAACCACCACGTCCGACATTGTCTAACTTCTGTTATCTTAAGAAAAGTGGTTAAATTCCTTGGTTAAATTAACTTAAATTATTCTATCTTTTTCCCAGGACCTAATTTACAAGGTGACAAAAACTGGGATGAAGCTAATTTCGTACATTTCCTGAGGACAAATATTCAAGGTAATGACTGGAATCGAGGCGCCGATAATGATGAATTGGCAGACTATATTGGTTCCCGACCCGAAAAAGAATTTGGTAAGTAGATATTTGCTATATCTAGAAGCACAACCATAATTGATAAGGATCAACCGGCGAAGCGTTTATATTCGCTGGTTTATTAAACATGTCTCAACCGAACTTCTTTGGTAGGTAACTTCCGGTGGGGACTATGTTGTATGAGTGTCTGCTTGATATTATTTACAAAATAAATAAAATAATTGTAAAGAAAAATTGTTATAAATGTCTGAACAATTATAGGTCTACTACAGCTTTCAACAACATAAGGCGACAATAGAACCACTGATGGCAGACCAGCGTAAAATTTACTTTATCTTCCCATATACGAAGTATTAGTAAGTAAAGTATTGTATTGGTGAAAAATTTCGATGTCATATTTTTTGATTTCTGGACGAATTATTATGACGACTAGATACCAAAAAATGGGTCTAGAACAAATGTGTGTCCGTCCGTAAAAATCGTGTTCGCGCATCTACAGCCTTTATTATTTGTGCAATTTTAATGATATTTGGCCACAATATTTGGCCCTCAAGGAATTTTATTCGAGTCATAATTCGAGACCATACCTAGGTCACTTTTCTAAAAGCGGCAATCTTTGACGAAATTTAAAACAGAGACTGTTTCTAACAATCATCGTCAAATTTCGGACCTCATTAGGCTATTCATCAAACCTCAAATTCAGGACACTTCTCTAAAACGGGCAATATCACTCCAATCTTAACGAAATTTAAAACAGAGACTCTTTGTAGCATATCATTTAGAAATTTTGGACCTCATGGGGCTATTTTCATCTGGTGGCACTTTAGGACACCAAACGTTCAAGTGGCATTATCACTCCAAATTTGATGAAATTTAAAATAAACACTCTGTGAAACATATTGATAATTTTTGGGTCTTTTAAAGCTATTTTAACTGGGGGCACTTAAAATATTTTCACTAGAGAGCTGTGACAAAAGCTGAAAGCTGCCAAATCTAATTCAAATAATATTTCCTCTAGAAAGCTGCGACAACAACCGAAGGTTGTCAAAGGTAATTCAAATATTTTTTTCCATTATAGAGCTGTGATAATAGCTGAAGGCTGCCAAATATAATTCATGTAATATTTTCTTTGCTAGAGATCTTTGACAACAGCCGAAGGCTGCCATATCTAATTCAAATAATATTTTCTCCAGGGACCTGCGACAAAACCCGAAGGTTGTCAGAGGTAATTCAATTTTTTTTTTCATATTAGAGCTGCGACAACAGCCGAATGTTACCAAATCTAATTGAAATATATTCCCAGGAGATCTGCGACAACAGCCAAAGGCTGCCAAATCTAATTGAATTATATTCCCAGGAGATCTACGACAACAGCCAAAGGCTGCCGAATCAATTTTTAAAAATATTTTCGCTGAAGAGATGTGATAACAGCCGAAGGCTGACACTGCTAATTGATATACTATTTTCCTCAAATACCTGCGACATCAAACGGAGCCTGTCAAATTCCCATCGTCCCCCTGTATCCGCTACTGGACAGACCACAGAAGTTAAGCATAAGCAATGTCGGATGTGCTGGCTACTCAGATAGTAGTCAACCTGAAGACATCACGTGATGTTATATGTCCTTAGCCTCGTGGGGACAACTGAATAGATGATTACAGTGAATACTTAGACTATATCTTAGAAAATACAGATTAAAAAATGGTGTTTCTCAAATCAGCTCCAAATATCAATCAACTATGTTTTAATTTTAGGATCACCGTATTATGTATTTCTTCTCTATAAGCAACCTGGAAGGATAGAATTCGAGGAGGGGAAGGACCATGAAAATTTGTAAGTATTCTAAATATACATATACCATCAAGGCAGGGCCTTGGACAGGAAATCCGGGACTGGAGGGGGTGGGGAACTGACGAGCCCTTGTATATATTTTCTAAGAAGTCCACATTATTTGCATGTGTAAAACGGTTTAGTTAAGGTCTCACAACACTAAAAACCATATTATTTATTTTCGCTTTTTCAGCGTTTTAAATTATGAAGTTACAAATACTGGAACGTTGAAAATTCCAGGCCCTTGGGGGGACCGCCCCCCTGGGCCCAGGTACCTCGTATGATGAGGTATGCCTCGAGGTACGAATTGTAGGACCCCCGAGTAGTTTGCACTTTACTTCTTATAATATTTTTCAGAGAAAACACCGCAATCGGGCGTTCTTTACAATAGTTAATTGGCTAATCAAAACTATGCCGCAGAATGGCGGCGGCAAAGCCGCTACAATGTGACATGCCGTTGGCGTTTTGCGATATGCCGCAGTAAAGCGCTCGAGTGTCGGTCTACTTCAAAGAAAGCCAATGAGAATGGAGAGTGTAGACGTGCCAACCGTTGGCATCGCGCGGTAAGGCGCGGCTTCAACAATTAATCAGTTTTGTTTTGGACAGCACCGTGTTTTGTCATGGATTGCACAAACGATAAAGTGTGCAATTTAATTAATTTGTACCGAGATCGTCCTATTCCGTGGGACTGTCGTCGGAGAGATTACAAAGAGAGGAATAAAAAACTGGACGCTATGATGGAAATATCTGTTAGCTTTGGTGTAAATAAAAATAAAGTGCAAAGAAAAATCAACAACTTGGTGTCATTTTTTACGAGAAGTAAAAGGGGAGAGAGAATCGGGACGAATTCTCTCTCCCCTTTTACTTCTTGCTCGGATTGAATGCTAACGCAGATGTGGACTAGTGCCAACTGAATGCCAACGCAGATGTAGACTTGTGCCAACTGAATGCCAACGCAGATGTAGACTTGGGCCAACTGAATGCCAACGCAGATGTAGACTTGTGCCAACTGAATGCCAACGCAGATGTAGACTTGTGCCTCAGAATGCCGCTGTTTGCCGGCGGCAAAGACGCTGGGTTTGCCGCCGGCATAGTTTGGGTGCGCCTTTAGAATATTGTTGCAGACTTAGGATTCGAGGATTAAGGTATCGTGAATTTAAAACGCGTTAACTAACTTTAAAAATAATTAAAAATAAAACTTAAAATAATTTATTAAGAAAAATAAAAAAAATAGAAATTACAATAAATAAATAAAAAAAAAACGTAACAGAAAAGTTCAATTACTTCTCGCCAACACCGAATCTAGAACGCCCAAAAATACACACGAATAACCGTTCACTTATTATATCGCTTCCAAACACGCTCCGTTTATCGCTTAAACAATACTACTTCGTTTATCACTGAAACAATACTGACTTCGCTTCTCGCTCAAATAATACTGACTTGACTCCCAGACGTGTCCCTCTATTTATACCTTCATTCAAAACGTTCTAGAAGGATATAGAACGTTCTAGTATAAAAGATTTTCTAGTACGCAATCAAACTACGCGTTTATAAATCATTAAAACGTAATTCATCATCCTAAATATAAATAAAAACAATAAACAGTGCTTTGTAATGAGAGAGAGAGAGAGAGAGAGAGAGAGAGAGAGCAATAAAGTAGGTCATAGCTTCTCCCCCTTCACCCCGACCATCCTCCTAGACAACCTGAGCAGTATAGTAAACATTCATTGACTCTCCCCCCCTCACCCCGTCCCCTCTCCTTCCTGATTCACTGTAAGAAAAAGAAAAACGGAGAGATCAAAGAAATACAATACAGGGTGTATATCACATATACAGGTTGATCATTTCAATATTTTTATATTTATTTTATTTTTATATTTATTTTTTATTTTTACAGGGTGGTCCTTAAGTATTGTCATAAAGTTTTTGTATTTTTCCCCCAGTTTTATTGTTTTCACAATTTTCAAGTGTTGCACATGCACTTGCAATGGTCGATTCTTTAAACATATGGTCCTATTTATTTTTATTTTTCAGTGAAAAATCTGATTTTGATCTGAGAAAATTTTTGGCAAGAAACAATATCAAAGATTTGGTCGCCGGAAATTTCTACACATCAAGATACGATTGGGATTTGAGTTTCTTAAATTCCCCTGAACCAGATGACTTCGAAACATTTTCACCAAAAACGTTGTAGACTGATGTTGAAGCCTCATTGGATAAGGTCAATAATTGCATTGGTGTAATGTACATTGTATATCTATAATATAATATACATATAGTGCGTTCATAAAGTATCCTTCCCCTCCCTCTTAACTTTTGACAGCCCAACCTAGAAATTTGAAATTTTGCTGGTGCTAATAACTTGAGCTTTTTTAGATATCCAATGTAACAGTAAGTGATAAAGAGTTTCCTTTTGCGCATAATGTCTTCTTTTTAAATAAGCTTTCCAAAATGATTTGTACGATAAAATCAATATTTTTCTCGAGGATGTTATTTTTGTACTGAGACATCTACCGTCGAAATCGGTTCGGTAGATTTGGCTGTACTGTAGCCTCGTCAACGTTCAAGAAGAAGAAAAAAAAGATGGATATGATGATGATGAAGGAGACTGAGACAGTGTGTCATTTTTACATTTTAAATGTTTTTTCTCAATGTTCCCGTAACTTTTTTTTTCAAACTATTAATTTTATCTCATTACTCCACATATTTTCCTGGAGCTCCAGAGAGACTCTATAAAAGGGCACTTTATGACGTGAAGTAATATATCACTTGTGCAACGTTCAATTTATTTGACCGGGCGGGCGGACCGTTGCCGCGCTCCTTAATATTTAAATTTATTTTTATCTGACTGAATATTGGCGCTAAGCGCAAACATTTCAGCCAAAATTGCATTTGCACAGTCAATGCGTGAAACTGATATGAATAGCACCAAATTAAAATTTTAGAGCTTACCTACCGTTCTTGAGATATCTTAAAGTTCTAAATCTTACCGTTCTTGAGAGACAGATAAAAACACACACAGACCAATAGCTAAAACTCGAGATTAGACTCTGGGAACCTCAAACGTGCATCGAAAACTCGACATCAAAAATACTTTAGAATAGAATAGTTACCATTTTATGGACAAGGAAAGTAAAAAAAACAATTTGGTCAATTTTTCAATCTATTCTTCTTCTGTCGTCAAAATATATTTGCACTATATGTTGATGAACGGAAACAAATTCAAAATAAATACAAATCTTGTTTGAATAAGGTAAACAATATTACAATTTTTTTAATTTAATTATTTTTAAGTAGGGTAAAAAAATATTACAAAAAATTGACCTAACATATAAATTTTTACTAAAGATTTCATTTGTGTGAAATAATGGATCAATTAAACATAATAGTAGATACTAATAGAATAAA
The DNA here is from genome assembly GCA_012654025.1 of Pachypsylla venusta. NCBI lineage: Eukaryota > Metazoa > Arthropoda > Insecta > Hemiptera > Aphalaridae > Pachypsylla > Pachypsylla venusta. Next base: position 17,891,191 of record CM022878.1, on the reverse strand, counting down.
CCGGTTTTAACATCTGAGGCAGGTCGATACATGGCTATTGTGGGCCGGGTACAAGAATAAAGTATGAATATAGAAGCCACTGGCTAGATATTCCTACTCGTAATCAAGTACAATGATTTCTTCGGATGGCGTAAAATTGTTTTCTACGTCTATTCAGATAGTGGTAAGCAAGAGCCAACCAAGCCCACCAGGAAACAATTCTAAAATATGTTCTCGTGTTATTATAGCATATGTTTGTAACAATATTGTAATTTTGATTTTCTCTCATTTAAAATAAAAGTCACTCCACGTGTTTTCCCCGTGGCTGTAGAGAGACTTGAAAAGTGCAATTTGTGACGTGAAGTAATATATCACTCAGGCAATGCTCATTGTATTTGACTTTGCAGGAAGAGCGCTGCTGCGCTCCTCAATAATTGACATATGTCAATCTAAGAAAATATGTAAGATAATAGACTGAATAGACATAGTAACATTTATCCGAAATAAGACAATACCTTGGCATCATATCAAACCATTTCAAAGCTACAGTCTTATACATCTGGCTACCATCGAAATCGATGATGGCACTGCCAATGAATTTATATTATTGTAAAATTAGGCTTATTGTAAAATTAGGCTAACTACAAACGGAGTCGGCTTTTTACAAAGAGCCTGGCTTATTGTCAATTGTAATATTATTTTTTATTTTAGAGTAAGTCTACTTCTCTTTAGGCTCATTGTAAAGAGTCAATAGCAAATCAGGCGGATCTTGGACAAACTAGTTTACCCTTGATAAACTAGTTTACCCTTGTAAAGAGTCAATAGCAAATCAGGCGGATCTTGGACAAACTAGTTTACCCTTGATTTCATAGTTATTTTCTTGATGTGGAGAAGTTTTTAAGGCGAGGGATGGTTGTAAAAACGTTTCCCAACCTCTCTGGCTGGGGGGGTAGTAAAATCGTTAGGAATTGTATAAAATAACATTAAGAAGTTTTCCCCTCTCCAATCAGAGATGTTAAAAAATGTTTTTACGGCCATGCCTCGCCTAAAAGCACTTGTAATAAAAAACTTCGATTGTAAGCCTAAAGTATTAGTAGGCTTCTATTATCTGCCAGATTTAACATGGCTCTTTACAATTAGCCTCAAAAGAACTAGTCTTACTGTAAAATAAAAAATAATATTACAATTAGGCCAGGCTCTTTGTAAAAAAAAAGACGTCGTTTTTAGTAAGCCTAATTTTTCAATATATCTTCAAGTAACACTGAGTCAGACATGAGATCATGAGTCGGACCACGATATATATTAATAAGAGCCACTCTAATCACCATTCACCTTAATAAAGAGAAANCTGTAAAATAAAAAATAATATTACAATTAGGCCAGGCTCTTTGTAAAAAAAAAAACGTCGTTTTTAGTAAGCCTAATTTTTCAATATATCTTCAAGTAACACTGAGTCAGACATGAGATCATGAGTCGGACCACGATATATATTAATAAGAGCCACTCTAATCACCATTCACCTTAATAAAGAGAAAATTGAACACATTTTTGAAACTAGGTTTAAAACGATTTCTCTTATCAAACTTCTGGTGGTAAGAGTGGTTCTCGGTAATATAAACTTGACTCAAAATTCAGATCTTCTCACAACTGTCCAATAACCAATAAATTCTATAGTATCAAACTGACGAAATATTATAATGTCAAACTTGAATTGATTTTGCTACACACCAAAGTGATAAGAATAAAGTAACTTCGAGTATACAAAAAGTGTAAAACTGGGATTGCAATGTATAGTAGTGCAATGTATACTTATACTAGTAGTGCTATGAACCTCATTGAACACTATTTTTCTCCTGGTGGCCCAAAAGCGAATCACTTTAATTCTATGAATATCATAAATGTACATACCGAATTTCATCAAATTCGGCTAAGGCGTTCGATACTTATCATTATGTCAATAGACAAATGATAAAAATAATGTCTATATCACTCCTGCTCTTTGGCAGAATGAAAAATAGATGGTACCTATATTACCGGTATCTACCTATGTAAGAAATAGTAACGACAATCAAGAAAAAACCCTTTTGACCCAGCCACCGGAGAATCTGAGACGTTCAACCAAGTCCACAATGCGCTTAGTAGAGTCGCTCCACCACTGTTCTGGGGAGTATAAAGTGTGAAAGGAGTTAACTGTAAGCCAATTAACGTAGTGGTAGCAGCCTTAGCCGAAGTAATCTGCTGAGCAAGTATATTTTCCATCCTGAAGGGATGATATTAGAACAAATTAGGACTAGGTACATGGGGGTGGGGTGAGGGGGCGGCGGAGTCCCTCCGTTGGACCAAATGATGAGATTGGGTGATGCAGGCTTAAAGTCCCTGAAATATGGAACTAGGTACCGACCGTAAGGATACTAAACACACCATTGTAAGATCGACAAGCTTCAGTATAGTGTGTAGTGATAGTTCAATTCTTTCTTGTCATTTATTTCAACCTTTTGAGGATGGCACATAGAAGTTGATTTTTATCTTTAATTGTTTTCGGGTTGCTTAACGTCTCTTTAACATCTACTGGACATTCGGGACGGTCTTTAACATTAAAACTGAACAAACAAGGTCAAATCACATGATGTCACTTTGGTGTGCAGTACATGTTTCACGTAAAATTATATTTTCATATCTTTCAAGAACATCTTTGACAGTCTGCAGGAATTATTGTATTTGGCAGCATTCTGAGAATTGGTCACTGCAAAAAAGTAGAATTCGCGATGAGTGATACCACTTGAATATTTAATGAAACAAGTGACTCTTAACTTGTCACAACTTCTGGATCCAATAGATAGTTGCAGATTCCATCTATCAGCCAACTCAAGTCTATAAAACCAGTACTAGGAAAATGAGAGTCTTCCTGTCGGTCATCCCGTTACGAAGAGGTGGTTTTCCTATAGAATGAGGTTAGGGTACACTAGATTGACCAACTCATTCACATTCAAGGAGTCGGATCCACCGGTTCGTTTTTGTGGAGATCCTCTATCAGTTAAACACATCAACCTATTACTTATTCTGCGAGATCTTCCATTTCTCCTTATACTATAATCAGGTGTCAAATGACTCCCTGATTAAGTTTCTTAGAAAAATAACCTTTATGAAAAGATTAAATTAAGTAATGTACATCAGCTCGAACGACGTCTTTCCCAGATGCAGTTAAAACGTTTTCCTCTGCCAACAAAAGTTGCAGTGTACACGTACACGACCAGCGTTGTACGCATTAAGTTAGCTCATGGGTTGAATTTGTATATTTATAAACGATCCGATATCTTAAATTTTATCGCGATATCAACTCAACGCGAAAAAGTTTTAGGTGGCATTTTAAACCTTAATGTAGGATATAGTTTCGCAAAAAATGTCCAACCGTTTTTTGAGTTACGGCCGATTTTCTGAACCTGCTACTTTTTGTATAAAATGACATCGTTTCAACAAATTTCAGTTTTCCCTAATAAATAATACTATACGGTCTAAATTATAAAACAAAATTAGAGGATGAATCAAATATTTTTGGTAATGATTTTTACTTTCTCTTCCATAGAAGATAAAGTATTGTATTCGTGCAGAAATTTTAGACATATTTTTTTATTGGGTCACTTAAAATTCCTAGTCAACATCTCATCCCGGACGTAGCCAACATAATTTGTTCCCAGGTAAATCCATTTTGCAAAACTGTCAAAGTATCCATATATTTTGGGTTAGGTGTAATTCATTTTTTATATTTGATTTATTTTTGTAGAAAAAAAATTTGCTAAATAAAGAAATCAATTTTTCTATATAGGTAGTTTTAAATTTTGGATAGGAAAATTTAAATACTTAAATTATTTTTTTAATATAAAAACATTAAAATAATGTACCTTAATAATTAAAGAATAATAATAATAATTAGTAGAAAAATAATAATAATAAAAAAAATCAAAACAACAATCCAGATGATAATAATATTATTTTATTATAAATTTTAATTGTTAATTCTATTTCGTTTTAAAAGAAAATTATTTTCGATTTCATAGTCTATTTTTTCCAAAAAATATATTACAAATAAGATGGCAATCTGTTTTTCAAAAGCCCACACTGATCCTACTATGTCTGTTGAGTCGTATGCATAGCCCACACAGTTTTCTATTTGGTATTTGAAAGAAATTAAAAATGTCTTCCAAGCTTATTGCCCATTGGGCTGTAAATGACTACGGATTTTATTTAAAAATAAATTATGGCATCGAGCCGCGACCACCCTCCCAAGTTTTCTATATAGGTAGTTTTAAATTTTGGATAGGAAAATTTTACCCCCTTATAACTTATATTTTTGAATATCAAATTCTGTTTCAAATTTTTTACAGCTGTTCTAAATCAAATAAAAGATTAACTTGATATGATTATTATGAAACCTATTGTAGTTACAATTTATATATTCGGTGTTCCAACTTTGTTTTGAATAAAAAATCAACATCTCCGGAATTTTGGAATCAGAAGGAATGAAACTATTTTTTGGGGGAGGGGGGGGTAACTTCTCCTTAACATCTAAGGTCATTCGAGATGAAGGCTTTAACCTTTATTCGCTGAAAACCTACTTAACCTACGAACCAGCTACCCACATTGAACGCAACTAGCGTAGGTTGGCCCGAAAATAGCCAGCATCACGAAGGCGCGAACCTACGTGACCATCCACCAAGTAAAACCTTGATGGACATTGCTCCGGCATTTGTTGCAATATAATCTTGCAACTACAACAGAGCATTTATTGGGGTCATTCGATAAGCTGTGAGAAAATTGTATTAATGGTACCAATAGGATTTACGTTGACTGGAACGCTGGAAACGCATATAAGATCTACAAGCAGACATAATGATTCTGTAGATTATATTTAATTAATGTTTTGCTCTCTCGCAATCAATCAAATTTGTAATATAATTTAGAAGAAGAAAATAACAATAAAAAGAACTATTCAATTATACCTATTTATTTATATAATTATATTATATAAATAAATCCAGAGAAAAGAAAGGGAGAATGAAGAAGGATGAAAAAAGAGGTCGTCATAAAAAATAAAATTTATAGTTTTTAATATTATTAGGTTGGTAGAAACAAAGAGAACAGAAGAAATCATAATAGTCACTTCTTGACCAAGCATCGCCATTTTTATAAGCGGATTGAAAGCGAGCGTAATTATCCATGGGTGCAATTTCAGAATTTTCACGATTGAAATCTAGCCACTGAATAACCAGAACTATCATTAAATTATGTTTTCATGAACGAAGTAGTTTTTTTCCCCACATTGACTTTACCCTACTCATCCAGCCTGGGTTGAGCCGCAAATGGCGAGCATCACGAGGGCGCAAACCTACGTGGTCACACAGTCACTGTAGGTTTATTATTGGAAATAACAAAATAAACTGCGCGTACCTTAATATTAGAGGAAGGACGCCATTCGCGGAATAGGGTCCCTATGTAGGAATACCGGGTTATTTTCAAAACCGTTGAAAACAAAGCAAAACGAGAATATACAAGTTCATTCTGATCATCCACGTGATCTGCATCACTCAATATGAGGCGAAATCTCAAAAAATGAATATTTTACGTGTGTCGAAAGTTTTTAGGTGTTATTTTTAAAAATAATTTTGACAACTTGGAGTAAAGTTATGTGGAACTTTTTTTATACTAAAATGTGTAGTTTTTATTGTAATATTTTTCTGGCTCCATCCGTTTATTTTTAATCTTTTTTGTTTTTAAATAATTAAATTTTTTTAAAAATAAATAAATGCCCTAATTCGGAATGTTTTGGGGTACCATATACGGAATAGAGTTTTGAATTAGGAACTATTCCGAATTAAGAACTATTTCGAATTGGGAACCCTTTTAATTTGTATGTTTTGTAAAATATTTCCCCCATTGTTTTTGTTTCGAATGCCGCCAAAGAAGAAGCCTTCGCATGTGAGGTCTGTACACAGAATAACAAAGAACAGGCAATACAACAAGGAAAATATGGAGAAAGCAATCAATACTGTTAGCAAAGTGTTTGGTCTTCCCAGAACAACATTGTTCAGACGGTCAAATCCCAAGTATGGTGATGGCCGTATAGCTTCCTCAACTAAAATTGGGAAGCCCCCAGTACCAGGTGCTCTGTTAGAAGGAAAGTTGGTCGAGTACTGCCTGAAGATGGAAGGCGTGTTTTATGGTCTAACCCGAGGGGATCTCAAGACTAAAAAAAATGGCTCTAGCCATGTCTATCAAGAACAACAATTATAAAATATTATGGCTTTTATTATATACCGAATTGGGAACCCATTGTATTCCGAAAAAGGACCCCATAAAAGACTTTTTGACTTTTTTGGCAGAATCCAAATTGTGGAAAAGTACTTGCTTTGTTTTCCCTAATTTTCGAAAATATTAGATAACCGTATAAACTAATTTTCAAGACCAAGCTTTAGTTTACTATGGTCTTTGAAATTTTCTCAAAAAACAAAATGGTATTCCGAATATGGCGTCCTTCCTATAATAATACTCATTTTTGGGATTACCTTAATTTTTCGTTTATATTCCTACAGTTATAGTTCCTGATGGGCAAAGTTGATTCTTAATGCTATATAGACCAGTACGGTACGATGGTACGATAAAAGTATTGACCAATAGAAACACGTAAAAATATTCAGAACGTTCAATCAGCTAGTTGGTAATTATCAAAATACGTTGGGTGGAATCTAGCATTGATCATTGATAAACACTACAATATAACAATGGCAGGGCAATCGTTTTCATTTCATTCCAGTGTTTTTTAATATAAGTTTCTAAAAATACAAATAACATGGCGAGTCACGAGCGCTTTCGTCTGTTACGACATTTTCAAGAATTTATGAAAATATATATTTTAAATTTAATTCTTGTTGAAACTTTTTTTATTTTCTAGATTTTAAATGAAAATAATAATACTACTTAATATTTCTGAGACAATTTATTTAAAAAAATTGAATGACAAACAAATATGATATTTGTAAATAACCATTCACTAGCTGTGAAGCAGTCAATATCTGACAATACCGAGCGCTATTGAAAGCTTGCCAATATTATTTTTGGATTTTAATTTTAAATATGAAAGTAAAAATTAGTAATAGGTATTTTTTAATTATTTATTTTTAAAGAATATAAGAACCTGCCAGTGAGGTCACATAAATAATTAGAATGTAATTATACCTAATTATTTTATTTTTTATTTTAAAGTAATAAATTTATAAATAGTAGACCCGTATTATCAAATAATATATATATTTTTTTAAAATAAAACAAAAAATTAGTATTTTTAAAATAACCCGTATTCTCAAAATTGTATCATGTCAAATGAAAGGAGAAAAATATTTGATTAGTGTGATTCATCGTCAGGCGGGCAACACCGTTGTAGATGGTTTTGAAACTACAAAGTCTACATCTAAGTTGAATGGGAATCGATTTGCCACACTTTTTCAACACTTAAATGAAATTCGTACAAGTACAAAATGTAAACGCCACTGTGTAAATGTCGCTATTTTGGTTAATTCACAAAAATATATGAAAATTCAATATTTTATTTCGGAAATTTTGTGGAGAAAACACGAAAATTTGGAGGTAACAAATATTCCAAGAAAATGAATTATGATCCAAAATTGCAGGGTAAATAACACCCCAAAAAGATAGTACAGAAGACATTAAAATATGGTAAAAAAATACAGCATAAATTTGATAGAAGTTTTTTCATTAGAAACCGACTGCGCCAATTTTTGAGAACGTATTTTTTTCTTCGTCTTTTTATTTTCTATGTGAGTTTAATAATTTGTGAACATACAAATTTCTAAGTCCTTCTTTTATTTTCAAAAATAAATTTTGGGGTATATTATTCTATCTGAATCTTTATTCGAAATTTCTAGGTCCACCACAATAATATAGTGTTCAAAATCTGAGATCTTTTATGTATCTATTTTAATTAATTAATAATTGATGTGGTGAATGATGAAGCTTACTCTAAATAACTTGAAATAATAATAGAGAAGAAAAAAAAAAAAAAAAAAAAAAAAAAAAAAAAAAAAAANAAAAAAAAAAAAAAAACGCAAACCAAGAATCAATTAAAAATACAAAAAAAAAGTTATAAAAATAAATTTTGTACTACTTTGGGAGAAGTAAAATTAATTAACAAGAAACAGTGTCTATATTGTGAAATGAAAATCAACATTATTTAATTAAATTAATAAAGGGATTGAAAATTAATTTAAAAATTAATCTAGCTAGAAAACAAGAGAACATCTGACGTATCAAAAAAGCAAAGATTTAATAACACAAAACCTTTGTTCTCAATATGATATAAACGCGTTATATAATAATAGATTTACTTTGAATGAGCAAGTCAAAATCTAAAATAAAAAAAAATAGAGAAACCTTGTAGCAAATACTGCTAGATGTTCAAAGTTATATGTTTCCTTCTTAGAAAAAGCAATTTGAAAGGTAAATCATTCAAAATATGATAAAATGATTTACACTTCAACTTGTATTATATTATAATTGTAAGTATCTCTTTACGTAGTCTATTCAAAAAATATGCGGACTGAGGTCATAAAAAAAATCTACTTTATTTGGAAGTTACACGTCTGGGTCTCCTTAAAAGTACTCTCCTTCCCAACGCACACACTTATCTCAACGAAGTTTCCACTTGTTGAAACAGTCCTGCTACGCTTCTTTTGTGATGGCTTTCACTCCTTCATCGTATTTGCCTTAATCTCCGAAATCGTCTCAAACCTTCTTCCTTTGAGGGTATTTCGGTTTTGGGAATAAGAAAAAGTCAGGGAGAAAGGTCCTGAGTATGGGGCAGAATAGTAATTGAGGGTAACTGAAACGTCTGAGTGACGTCGTCCGACGCAAAAGGACAGAAAAGTGACAACTGATTTTTGTGGAAAAATGACAGCTTATTTTTCCAGCACGACAACGCTCCAGCTCACTCAGCACTCATAACTCGTGAGTTTTTGGCTAAACACTCGATAACTGTTCTTCCCCATCTCACATACTCACCTGACCTTGCTCCTTGCGTCTTTTTCTTATTCCCAAAACTGAAAAAAAACTCAAAGGAAGAAGGTTTGAGACGATTTTGGAGATTAAGGCAAATGCGACGAAGGAGCTGAAAGCCATCACAAAAGAAGCTGTACCAGGATAGTTTCAACAAGTGGAAACTTCGTTGAGATAAGTGTGTGCGTTGAGAAGGAGAGTACTTTGAAGGAGACCCAGAAGTGTTACTTCCAAATAAAGTAGATTTTTCTTTTTATGACCTCAGTCCGCGTATTTTTTGAATAGACCTTACATTAAGTTAGATGTAGGTAAACATAATATTGTTTTGATCCATTCATCCAGTCTTCATTTTGTAAAGTCTTTAATTATATATAAAAAAAAAAAACAGTAGCCAGATTTTTATAATCGAAATGTAATAGAGAAAATAAAGGTGTCTTTTTTTTAAAGTAAAGTTAAATTTTCTAATGATTTACAATCTAATTCTTATCTTAAAAAAAATATTACCTAACGAAAATATTTTTAAATATAGATCAAAACCTAAATCCTAACCCGAAGTAAAACTCGGGTGACGAACACAGAACACGACACAAGCAAAAACAAAAGGCAAAATTTTTGTTTTGCTATTTTTTTTTAAGTAAAAAGAACAGTAAAAAGATTATTTTTAAAAATAATAATTTTAATAATTACGAACACATCTTGATGCTTTTAGCAGTAAAACATAAAATAATGAGACAAAAAATGTATTTGATTTGACCTTTGTCGAACAACCAGATTAATAAAAAATATCTGTTCCACTGCGTTAGTTTTTTTAAAAAATGGATTTGTCATAGCGATGAGTGTCATCTGGAAATAGTTTTAATATTTATATATTCTACTACCTCAATTTTGTCAACCAACCTTGTTGGTAATAGATACTAATTTATATTCGAATATAAATAACTAAAGACTGAAGATACATTTTTCACTCATTAAATTATACTTTTTAATACAGACATTGATAAATATTGAATGAAAGTAATAATAGTTTTTAAACGAGATTTTTTTTTTAATCTCACAAAAGTTTAGTGCTTAATAATGAAAAAAAAAAAAAAAAAAAAAAAAAAAAANAAAAAAAAAAAAAAAAAAATTGAAAAAAATATTTAATTCTATTTTCAAAAGGAAAAAAATAGAAAATTTGAGATTTTATTCTTTGATCTCCAAGATCGAGTGATAATTTACAAAAAATAAATACGGAATTATCAAACCATTTTAATTGAATTTTCAATTCAACATTAAAATCAATGTCTTCTTCAAACAGATTCCATCACATATAATTAAAGGTAACAATTAAAATTAATGAAATGAAATATATAAAAAAATCATGTTTATAAAAAAAAATAATTCGAATAATGTTTAACAGAATTATCGTTTGACTGCGCCAAGGTAAAATAGAATTGTAACTCCGTCATGAAAAATAAATGTTAACCATACGACATATCCAAATTATTTTTCAAATAAATTTTTTATAGAAAAAATAAAACTCCCATACAAAAAAAGAAAAGAAAAAGAATAAACAGACAAAAAGAAGAAAGAAAACAACAAAACAACTTAGCGTTAATTTTTTAAAAAATGGTGAGAAATTACAACAAAAAATATTTCCATTTTTTTTTTAAAAGAAAGTGCAATTACACTAGGACTCTTATTTTATTTCCTTAAAGGAATAAATTAGGTTTAAACAAACAATACTATATCAAATTATTTTTGATTGATTTTTTAATAAAATCCTTAGTGTTTAAATGCAAACGTACGAATGTTAAAATTGATTAGAATCATTCAATGATTTTTTCCATAACTACTAAACAATATAAGCAAATGAACTTTTTTAGTTAGTACGAACAAAATTAAATTTCGTAGTGTTACAAATCACACATTGTGTTTACATTCATACGTTCTCGCTAACACACCATCATTTTTATGAGTCTAAAAACAACTAACCCCCTAAATTAATAACTAATTTGATCATCTCTCGATCTCAAACCTGAGATTTTTCGTATACTGAAATAGATAAACCACAATGTAATAATAATAAAATGTTACTAAATTAGAACTATAATTAAATTAGTAAAAAAAAATGGTTACTAATAATGAAGAAAAAAACAACTAAAAATTCGATTTTTTTTTTCATTTTTTTTCAATGTTTTTACCTTTTCCTTATACGAAAGAGAATTAAAAAAAATACTAAAATAAATATTAATAAAAGAATAAAATTAGTATATAACAAACACGTACAAAAACATTTAATTAGACGCACACACACGAAAAAAACACTTAACTATATTTATTTCAAAGAGTAAACAAATACCTATTTTTATTTATATTCTGAAGTGAAGAATGAGTAATAATGATACACTTTACACTTACTTAGTGTAAAAATTTCAATACTAAATATTATTTTTTAAAAATAATAATTATTCAGTTTGGGTATTCAGAATATTTTTAAATATCTTATTTATTAAGGGAAACATTATTATTATTACCTATATTTCAATTTATGTATTTAATGAGGAATTAAATATAGAAGTTAAATAATAATTATTTTGATTCCATCGTCGTATATCGGGCAAAACATAATTTCCCATACCAATTAAATATATTTTGCGATAAATTTTTGCAGTTTTGTTTTTTTTGAAGGAAATGAAGTGTTAGTATGAGCTGGCGTGTATTATTCTTAAAGAAGAGCTTAACTTTATTTTCACTATCACTTACCTGATATTTTCCAACGCAGCGTAGGTATATAAAAAGTGTAACAGGTTGCTGTGTTTAGAGTTTAGAGGGTCAAGAGTTGTAGGACGGATGAATAACATGTGTCATTTTTTATTTGAGATTTGAGATCACTGAAATTTAGAAACGTCCAGCGAGGTTTTACCAAGTGAGTGTTCTCGTAGGTTGGCACTTACGTGATGCTCGCTATTTTTCCGGCCCAACCCAGGCTAGGCGAGGTCAATATGAGTAGCTGGTTTGAATGACCAAGGGACGTTAAGCAAAATAATAATAATACTAAAGACTTTCAGAGTAATTCACTTTGTTCGAAAAACTAGACTACTCAACTACTCATACAGAAAAATACAGCGAAGAGATTTTTTTGATTGTAAATGATAATATACAGCGTGTCCCAAAATGACTGGTCTTTTTGACCGGAGGAGTTTTTGAATTTTTAAAAGCTCTAAGGATAGGTTCGACCCCCAGAAGTAACTTTTATTGACAAAAAGTGTGTCGATTTATAAAGAAATTTAAATGGAATGGTACAAATATTTTTTGTTCAAATAAGAGTACAATAAAATAAGGAAAAAACTTTCTTTTTCATTTTTTTCAAAAAAAAAAAAAAACAAATCAGGAACGCAGCTAAAGGGATCTAAAATTTAATTTTGTTACACCCTGTATAACGGTGTTTATTATTTATTTTTGATGTAAAAATATTTATCATCAATACCTAAACCACCGAAAGTGTACATCTTAATTTTCATCAGTGTCGTAAGAGGACAAAATCAAATCTCATTTTTTGCCTGGAAGTTAAAAATTGGTCGTTTTGAAAAAGGCCATTTTCGGGTAGAAAGTCTGAAGTAAGGTGAGAATTTAGACAAACAGTGATAAGTAAATTAAATAAGAAAACATTCTAGCAAAAAAAGAAAAATATTAACCTTCTCATTTCTTTCACAGCAGGGCGAGAGGAATGAGAAAATTTTAATGCAAATACATAGGAAATAACTTAAATCTAAAACTAGTGTTATTTCCTATATAGTTGCATTGAAATTTTAACATTCCTCTGTGAAAGATTTGAGAAGATGAATGTTTTTCTTTTCTCGCTAAAAGTTTTCCTTATTTAGGTTAGTTATAACTGGTTGTCCTAAATAACCACCTTACTTCAAACATTCTACCCGAAAATTGCGGGTAGAATGTTTGTAGCCTATTTTTAATTCTAAGAGAAAAGTGCGATTTGCCTTTGTCCTCATAAAAATAAAAATATGCACTTATGGAGGTTTAGGTAGATGAGAAACCATTTTTGGAACACGACAAGTGAAATTTTACATTAAAGCTCTAAGTAGGGGCCGTTATACAGGGTGTAACAAATTAGAAGTTCAGCCGCGCCTGATTATTTTTTTGAAAAAAAAAAAAATATAATAAAAAAAAAGTTTTTCCCTATCTTATTTTTACTCTCATTTGAACAAAAAAATATTTGTACCATTTCCTTTAAATTTCCTGAGAAATCGACACACTTTTTGTCAATAAAAGTCACTTCAGCGGGTTCGAACACGAAGCTAATCATAACCATTCGATCGGCCATGGCCCTTCTCCTATCCCTAAAGCTGGGACACGCTGTATATTAAGCAAGTACAATGTAGAATAAAAATCGTACATATCTCCAAATCATATAAAATGTTCTACAGAAATAATACTTTGCTTATAACTATGTAAAAAAGAAAATATTTTCACACAACGTCACTTCCAATTCGCAAACAAATAAAGAAACGAAAAAAAAAAAAAAAAAAAAAAAAAAAAAAAAAAAAAAAAAAAAAAAAAAATATATATAATAAAAACAAAAAGTATAAAACTTTGATAACAAATATAAATATATTTTGAAATAAATAAATAAAACTCTAAAAAAATAAAAATAATTTGAAAAATAAAATATATATGATTCAACAAAACTACAAAAATTATATAAAATGAAAATACCAAGTAATAAATGAGGATTGAAATGTGTTTTACTAGAGCTCTCTATTATAAATGGGAACTACATACAAAATTTTATCAAAATCGGTCAACCCTACGTGGCAAATTGCACTTACGGCATAAAAAAGATTTTGAAACGTTTTTCAAATTTTGAGGGTTTTTTTATTTGTATTTTTAGTATTTGATTTCAAAGAATAATAAATCCAAAACACGAAAATCGAAGGAACTTAACATACCCTTTTCTTGAATAATGGATTTACCGTTTATTAAAAATAATCTGATATTCGACTATTGTATTACCTTTAGAACAAGTTCGCATATAAAAACAGAAACACATTTCAACCTTTTTTTTTTTTTTTTTTTTTCAAATTCTACTACATAAAAGAAAGAGAAAAAAATAATAAAAATTATAATATTTTTTATAAAATTAAAAAATAATAAAAAATAAAATAAATATAAAAATAGAAACAAAAAAATCACAAAAATAATAAAAAATATAAAACTATCTAATTTCTATTTTTTATATATAAAATAATAATTTAATTTTGCTAAATAAGTATAAATAAAATACTTAATAAGAACAAAAATATTGAATAGTGAAAAACCCCGACATGTTCATGTCTTTCTCCAATACAAATTAAAACATCACAAATCGTTTAGACTTCTACATTATTGAAAAATCGGGGCAATACTTATACAATATGTTCCAGAAGTTCTTACCGATTGATAGAGTGCAGATAGAATGATAGAGTGCAAATTATAAAACAAAATTTTGAAGAAAAAACTTTCTGTTTTTGGTATTATACTAATTTCCTGTTACACTCTCGAAATAACAGGTGCATTTCCTAAAACTTGGAAAAAAAGTAATTCCCTAAACCACCAAATGTTTATTGGCTCAAATGACGGAGAATATAATATCTCATTATTATTATTATTATTTACGAAAACGTTAACCATCTGAAGTACACACCCCGAACGTTACGATTTTTTCGTGATATTTGGCAACAATTAAGATTTAAATGAAATTTGTTCCAGTCAGTCATTCGCCAGAGTAGGTATTTACTTCACATTTAAAGATAAAAATACGAACTCCTTAATAGTTTTAGTTTTTATGAACACCCTTAAAGTTTCCGTAATTACTCACCTGCTGCTTTCTGAGAAGAAAGTCAAACATTTCATTTAAATCTAAATTGCCGTTCAGAAATGGTTGTAAAAACCACTTAGAATAGGTCTGTGTCATACCGTCGGAAAGCGTGTTTGTAACTTTTCTTCATATTGAACACACCCCTCTAATTTAACTAATAAAACGTGTACAAAAGTAGAAGAAAAAAATAGCAGCATACAGAAAATATAAGAACTAACATTGCACATTAAAAATGAACAGGTAACAAGCAACACAAATGTTTCATTAGCAAACAGCTTAACGAGTTTTGGTAACAAGATTTTAATTTTATAAGCTAGCATCCTCTCTAAGAATAATTTTTAACCTACCAAACACATCATCATACTCGTTGACAAAAATCGTTTTTTATAACCAAAAAATATTCTTCCTTGTACTTTTTCAACAAAAAGCCGAAGTTTTCAAAACTTGAATAAAAAGAACCCATATCTCGAGTTTCAGTCATTGTGTGTGCCTGGTTTTGAACTATATGTCTCATGAAAATTAGGGTTTGCGTTTTCAAACAGATTCGATTACAAACAAAGGAGGTAACCAATTTTCTATCTCTAGCTCTTACCATTCTCTTTTTAGACCGGATACGTGAAACCCCTCAAAAGCGGCAAAAATCCGCCAACAAAACATTCGATTTCAACCAAAAGTGTTGTTACGCATTCCAATTGGCATTGATATATCTTGTTCACAGACACACACGGATCACAGACTGAAACTTGAGATTTGGGCTAGTCAAAAAAACTTAAAAATAGTCAATTTTTGGTATTCACTATAAGCTGACCATTTCGATAAATAAATTTTACACCTATTTTTGGTTAAATAAAAATAATTTATGCTAATGAAAATAGTGGTAACGAAAAATAAATTAAATAGAAATAATTAACTAAGAAGGTACCTATTTTGCTACATTATTTATATAATTTTAGTGATATTTCATTTCAATAAAAAAGATCTATGGGGAAAAGTATGGTGGATGGGGAATTTTCTATTAATTTGTTTAAAATACTATCAAAAATTATTTTATTTTAAAAAAATTGAATATTCTATGAAAACTTTATTGGTTGGAGTGATGAGAATTTCACAATAATTCACACAAGTATTTTTTGGCCAAGGTTAAATTGATAGAAATATTGATAGCAAAAAATTCCAAATCCTTTTAGTAAAACACATTTTTTTATAAATTACTCAATGTTCACTTATATTTTTTCCCTTATTGATCCTAAATTCGATATACCACACTTGTTCGTATATAGTTTCGTTCGAGAAATTTCAATTGACTAAATCAAGCTATTTTATTAATATTAATGTTTTACAAGATTCGATTGTGCCAAATACCTATTCAAAATAGAGCATTTGACTAGGTATTTGGCACAATCGAATCTGTAGTTTTTTTTTATCATTATTACTACTAATTTTTATTGGCTATTTGACTGCGCCATGTGCTAATTTTTTTTTCGTCGAAATAAAGATTTACATATTATTTACTTCTACTATTAATAAACATTCGACTGCAACAAAGATACTCAGAATAAATGTACATATTCTTTTCGTCTTTTTCTTTGTGGTAAAAATTGATTATAAAAATGTATACAAATCATCTAAAAGTATAAAATTAGAAAAAAGGAAAAATAATAAAAAATGGAGCAAATAATTATTTTCTTTTCTAGAGAAAAAAAAAAATCTTTAATTTTCCACAAATAAATAATGTTTTCTTGAGATAAGTTATCATTATTAATACATTTCAAGTTGATATTTTTCTCGAGAAAGCTACGTAGGTTCTCTTTAACCTTTCTTACTAAAGAATTTTGAATTGCACCTTAGAAAATGTCAAAAAATTACTATACCTGCTTTTTTTTTAAAAAAAAAAAAATATTTAATTATTTAAATAATAGTACCTATAAAAATATTTCAATTCGATCTTCCTAATTATTATGATTTTTCATTAAAAATTAAACTAGATTTTTGTAATAATTTATATATCAAACAACAATTTTCATGCACATTGTTACAATGAAAAGAATTCGAACACATTTAAAGCTTAATTTTTATATAGTACCTATAATATCAAATTATTTCTCAAAATTTTCAATTGAAATTTACAAATTTAAAAATGGTGAGTTAATTATTATTTTTTGTATGGTCAATTTCAAAGTTTCATTAATAAATATTAAATTAATAAATATTACATACTACAAACAAGCTTCATTTGTCCAATTCAAGACGTCCACAATCTACTACTCCCTTGAGTATTTTGTACTTTTTCTTTTCTTAATTGGTTAAACAATCCGTTACTATTCAAGTAACATATTTAAATAATTGATTAAAAATAAATAGTAAAGAAGAAAGGAAGTAAAAGAAAAGAACTAATGTATAAAAAATAATTATGCTAATAAAAAATATAACAAAACAAAATCAAATTATAAATTTGGTATAAAAGTAAAAATAAATGGTTTACTATTGATAAACAAACAAACAATATTACTGCACAAAATTAGACTAAAACAGATTTTTTGGCATGGTTTATTTTGGTTAAAAAGAATTAATAGAGTGATTTTAATAAATACACTTAACTTACTTGCCTCCCTCCGGACCACATCACTATTTTTTTAATAATTATGCCCATTGAATCAGTCATAACTGATATCAATTTTGTGACATTTAAAACAGTTAAAAAAATAGTTGTTGGAAGGAGGGAGAAGTATATGTATATTTCATTATAAAAAGAAGAGTTTCACCTATGGTTAGTTTTATTTTTAACACTCCCCGAGATCGTGCATTTTTAATTAGCTTAAAATTTGCACCAAAAAATTGTAAAACACGAACTGTACATGATGCGATAGAAAAACAGACGAAATAAAATTTATAAAAATTAAAAATCAAAGGGAAATGTCTTAATCAGAGATTTGATTTTCAATTAAGTATTTTCAACAATTTTGTGTTTACTTTTTTTTGTGTAAAAACATGTTACTGCAAATTTATCGTTATACCATTTTTTTGCGTATATTTTGCAAAAAGTTTTTTTTTCTGTGACGTTCAGTTCAAAATCTCGGTAAGTATTAAAAATTGTGTTTTTTCATAACAATGAATTCTCGCGAATTTGTAAAATTAGAATATAAAATATATTTTAATTACAAGATGTATCAATAAGTCGTTATTTTATTATAGAAATATTCCAAAGGTTTAGATATTATTGAAAATAATAAACAATATGTGATTGCATTTCTTTTCTTTAATGCCGTAAAACGGGACGAATAGAAACTATGAAAATAACAATTAATGGATTATAAGGATTCCTTTTTTTGGAGCGCATTTTTAATAGTTATTTCTGCGGATATTCGAAAATCGGATATTGTCCAGGAGTTACTAAAATACATCCTCGAACGAATCATTAAAATCTAATATTTAGTTTCTTTTCATCTCAAAATTTGGTTTCTTCTCATTTCTGTTTATACCATTTTACCGTACCTAGTAATAATAATCCAAGTTCTTTTAATCAACAAAATTCATTATGTATTACATATTTGTGTGATTATTTTAAATAAGAAGAATTGAAGCTAAGTATGCAGATTATTTTCATGTTTTTTTAATTTAATTTATAGAAGTGAACTAAAAAATCCTTCGTTTTCAATTTGGCAGAAAATGATAACAGAAAGATTGAGCAACTTTCCGATTTTTTTCTTATGAAATTCGCAAATACTTCGTAAGTGATACAATCACAAACCTAGCGGAATATTTCAGATCTATTTAATTGTCTGACTGTAGAAACTACAGTAAACAATGTAAACATGTATGTACCTAATGGTCGCTTTTACCAAATTAGTCAACCCGGGGTTCGAACAAAATATGACTTTTACCAAGTTTTTACCAGATCGCTCGTGTACCAACACCTCAATTTTCGAGGGATTCAAAAAATGGTTTCCGAAATCAACACGATTTTAGCCCTGTGTACAAAATAAGAAAAAAACAAACCGTTATTACTAAGCCAAATTAAAAATCATGAGTAGCTTAAATCTCGTCAAAAACGGTTTTTCTATCATAAGATTTTTGTTCGTACCCGCCGAACAAAACTTATTGCATCTCCTATGATAAAAATAAAATAATATTATATAAAAACTACGAGGGACATCATGCTTTTTGAGAGATTTGCTTGGACATTGCCTAATGTTACAAAAATCTAGAATTTATTTCTACAAGTAAATGTGACTATAGGTACGTATCAGATTTCTGCCAAATTGAATATATTTTTAAAAAAAGTCTTTGTCAAAAAATTAACCAATTTATATTATTTTACTTTCTTTAAAGAATTTATAAAAACAAACAAACTAAAAAAAGTAGTTTTATTAGACGACAGACAAACGTTTCAGTACGTATGAAGTGATTTTTTCATTGTAAATGATAATATACAGCGTGTCCCAGAATGACCGGTCTCCCCCTTAACCTCTAAACGGCTTGGAATTAGAAAAGTTCTAGGGATAGAAAAAGGGCCATGGCCCATTAAATGGTTATCGTGAGATCCAGATTTGACCCCCGGAAGAGACTTTTATTGACAAAAAGTGTCGATTTCTCAAGAAATTTAAATGAAATGGTACTAAATTTTTTTGTTCAAATGAAAGTAGAACTAAAATAAGAAAAAATATTAGTACCATTCCATTTAAATTTTTTGAGAAATCATTTTTCGAGACACGTTTTGCCAATAAAAGTCACTTCCGGGGGGTCGAAACTGGATCTTACGATAACCATTCAATTGGCCATGACCCTTTTCCTATTCCTAGAGCTTTGCGAAATTCAAAATTCCAAGCCGTTCAAAGAAAGAGGGGTGACCGATCATTCTAGGACAGGTTCTTTCTATATACAGAGAAAAGAAAAATCATCAAAACTTTATAAGCTGCATGGGATTCATAGAATTATCAAATTTAACTTTGAAAATCTAGGTGATTATTTGTTTTAGAACAAAAACCAGATAGTCTCTGTGTAAAAAAATCAATTTTATGAAAATTAGAGAATATCTTTGAACAACATTCAACTTGATTTTGGAAAAAATACTTATAACGACAAATTATAATTTCTAATTTTAGGATTTTTTTAGACCTAAATTTCCTGAAAAATGTCTCCGTCGGCTTCTTCAAATAAGTACATTTTATTATTTTCATCTATTCTAGAAAAGTAAAAAAAACGAAAATTCACAAATATCCAACTACTCCAATGTTTTGGTAAAGGTGAACAAAATAGTACGTTGATAGGCATTTCAGATATCATTAGATCCTCGATAGATTAAGTCATATATTAATAATTTGGCTCTGACTTCTTCTTAGTAACAACAGTTACACCAAGTTCTGTCAATTCACTGGCCCCTGCAATTGGAAGCTTACGAAATTTTGTCACTTCAGTAGGATCAAGTTACTGTGGGATTGTGTACAGTCATTTGGGGCAGACCAACTGGTAGGTGCTACGAAAAACCGTGACAAAGGGTAGTGAACGACATTTGATGTGTTGGCCGTAGTGATAGTCTATGGTTGGAGTTGGTTAACTTCAAATTGTCCTGGGACGTAGACCCAACCATCGTGAGGACAGTTGTCAGTGGTGTATGTGTCATTCGGGAAGTATTCGAATATAGTTTTTTATGGTGTAAATTAAACGTGTCGTTGTGAATTACTGTCTTAGTAAATAATTATAAAGTTCACCCCTTTACGGAGATCTCTGACATATATTTGATTTACCAGGTTTTTAAAAGGACTAAAAGCATAAAATGTAATTCTGCTGCT
The DNA here is from genome assembly GCA_012654025.1 of Pachypsylla venusta. Classification (NCBI taxonomy): domain Eukaryota; kingdom Metazoa; phylum Arthropoda; class Insecta; order Hemiptera; family Aphalaridae; genus Pachypsylla; species Pachypsylla venusta. The sequence continues at coordinate 17,870,506 of CM022878.1, read as the reverse complement.
TTCTTTAGTAATTTTTTTTATGTATTCTCGAGACCCTGTGTTCATTTTAATAGATTGATTTAGACACTGAGGAAACATGTGTGTACATTGGACATATGCCTTTAAGGCAAAGTAGATAATCTCAATGAAGATTATATTTTTATCTGGTTTCTAATCATTCAAGAAAAAAATCACTTCCATCGTACGTTGTAGGTATGTATATAAGAAAAATAAAATATAAATTTTTATAAAAAACACAATATTGGTATGATATCAAATTTTCTTTGTTTTTTTTTTTTTTTGGAGGAATTATTTTTACGCTAAATAAAGAGTTAAAGTACAGAAAATTGAACTAGATCTTTGTACATATACATGGTGTTTCAAAAGTTTATAGCCAATTTTAAAATGGTAAAACTTGCACAGAAGCATTGCATGGAATTTGTCAACAACATGGGATGCAGAGATAAGATTAAACTAAAGTGGCTAGGCCACTTTAGTTATGGATAAAAATACAGTAGTTTCCCGTCGTACCTTCTGTATGTCAAAATCGAGAAAAAATGGGAGTCCTAATTTTTTTTTTTTAAAAAAAAATACAAGTACCCACTAAAATTTCCATATCTTTTTTTCAAACAAACATGAAATTAATAGACTGAAAAACTTCTGAAAAACACTGTATATGAAAAGACAAAAAAGGGGATATTTCAAAAGTATGGTAACACTTGAAAAAAAATGTAAAAAATACATCGTTAGAAGACAATAAAAAAATTAAGATTTTTTTTTTATTTTTTTAAGAAGCAATCAAACGATGTACAATTATTTTTTCTTCAAGTTTGGAAAATCAAATGGAATTTCGCTTTTGAGAGCAATCATTTTACATTAGAGGATAGAGTCAAATTAAAAATATACATGACAAACTCGAGATGTCACTATTTCAGATAGGAATTAAATTTCATGATTTTCACAGTTTTTATTCATGTAAAAAAAATGTATTATTCAAACAGTGCGTAAAGCCGCATAGGATTCGAAACCCGACAAACCGCGTGTTATTCTAGAGTGTTGTATCAAAGAAGCTTCTCTTGTGTTACACGCTCATTTAGTGTCGCAGGTCGCTGCATTATCTGCATGATTTTTATAGAAATAAAGAAATACATGAGTTTTCTGAAAGAATGACATCCCTGATTGAACTGTTGTTCTGAGAACGACACCAGCCAGTAATAAATAACTGTATTCTTAAAACGTACCGAAAAAGGATAGCTTGATCTAAAAAGTGAATTTTATTTACATTGAAATTGATAAAGTCTGAGGAAGATTTTTTTTTTTTTTTGGTTAGTATGTACAAAACAAGATCAATTCCTCTACCCATGCTTAAGAGGCTTGGGCGCAATTTTCAGGTGATGTTGCTCTTTACGTTTTTGATAATAATTCTACTGTACAAAAGAGACGCGAAAAACTGTATTTTACATTTTTGTAGAAATTGCTTTGAAATTTCAAATACATTTTTACTGAATACTAGACAAAGACAAGGGTTATTAATAGAATTTAAAAAAAAAAAAAAAAGATGAAGATGAAGATCCCTAATTGGTAGGCGCATGTGACTATTTCTATTCACCAAGATCGGAAGTAATCTATCTATGATCAGCAGTTGAGTCGTAAAGAAAATAAATAAAGTTTTTAATCCGAGAATTTTAGATATAGGTCTGGTGGTATTTTTCTCCTGCAACCATCGTGGTTTTAATAAAATTTCTAGTCGGTCAAATAACATGTTTCTATCTATTACGACCAAAATTATTAATACTCGGGCCAAAACGGTTCGAAAAAATTAATGCTTATGATTTTTTTTATTATTATTAATTGAGTATAGTAAAATAAAATTCACCTTTTAATCGAATATTATTACAAGAAATGGAAATGACGAAAAGAATAGACGTTATTATGTCCTTCAATTTAGAATATATTTGATATGTGTATTTCAGATTTCAGTCTATGATTAATCTTTATAATGGAGTAAATCGAATGTACTCACTTAACAATTGGACATGCGAATAAATTCGTATTATTTTGAAATCCCTCTCTCCGATATATGCTGTAAATTGCTGTAAATTTTCCAACCCCCATCACCATCAGATCAACCTCCCAAATTCCTACAGTAGATTTACAGTGATGATCGAAACGATATTCTCCAGAAAACAATAGTGGACAACCAATTAATTTATTACGAATTTAATATTTCATTTCTTAAATTATGTACATACCGCTCAATAGTTTCAATACACCCAATATTTTTTCTTTGATCTGATAATTAAAGTTCCAAATACAAAGAAATTCTGAGAAATTGGAAAAAATACAAATAAATATTTTGTAAGAATGTATTTGTTATTTTAGCATGCATTTCGTACATTTTAATGGAATTTGACAAAAGGAATGTTTGATCAAAAGTCCATTAAAATCTAGGAAATGCATGCTAAATTGAAACAAAAATACATTCTTATAAACTATTTATTATATTTTTTTTTTTCATTTTTTTTAAATTTCTTCGTACTTGCAACTTTAATTATCAGACAAAACAAAAAAATCCTGGGTGTATTGAAACGATTAAGCGGTAGTGTACAATGCTATTGTATTAACAACAAAATAACAGCCTCAGTTGGTTGATGCGGTGGATTCGTAACCAGGAGGCTTATGGTTCGAATCTTCGAATAAATCTAAATAAGGGTCGCAGTGATAATTGCAGTCTCAATAGAGATTTGATACCAGTTCAATGATAACAACAAGAACATATTGAATTTCTTACTGAAGTTAATTGTTTTCGTAATTTTCATTTCTTGTATTTTGTAGTCTTAACAAATGTTTTAAAGTTTTCTTAGTCAGACTATTATTAGTTACCCGTATTATTTCGTTGTGCTGATTTCGTCTTTGTCTCAACTCTGTGTGTCAACAAACATTCGTCAACAATTTGACCTTATAGATGTCACTCTCGTCGGCGAGATGTCCTTTTGAATATTTCATATTAAAATTGTGATAGAATTAGAAGAGGAATTTACTATTATGCTAGTAGATTGATGGAGGCAGAATTCTGTGGTCACCATCGAAAAGGAACAGTTCTAGGACGGTCCGCTCCTTCTTTAACTAAAGGTTTATGAAATTCACGGCCTGGTTTGGAGTGAATTGTAGCCCAGCAGTGTTCACAATAATACTGAAAAAGGAAATGTTAATTTTGAGATATCAATTTGACTGGTCAAGAAAATGGTAAAAAAAAGAGAATCAACAGCAGATTTTTTTTTAGTGAGAAAACCCTTATATTCAAAAATGACTCAACATGACCAGTTGTTTTTTCCTTGCAAATAAGTATCGGGAAATCTGACATAGCTTGGAAACGAATCGAGATACAGTGGAATATATCAATTTCCTGTGGGTTTCGGCTATGCTTTGGGGGCCCAAAGAATTTCCATGTTCCGTTATTTTTTTATATCTAAGAGTGTTCTTTTTCTCAAAAACTTGCTTCCACTTGGAATTCCGATTTTTGTTTCCTATCTTATTTTGTGTTTACATTGTAAAAGTAATATGTTATATTTTTCAAATTTCCTCATAGAGCTAATTATATTGTCAATACACCAATTTATATTTTATAATTATAGATTACCTGTAGACAACAAACATTTGCGCAAAAGAAGGGCGCAAATTTCCCTCCGCAGCGCAATCCCTGGCACTCATCACACATCTGATCGTCTAATACGTAAGGCTTCACTTCTACCCTCTTGTCAATGTCACCGTGTTGGAGTTGAACAAATCGGGCACTAATAGCTGCAATGTAGCTTTGTTGTGAAGCAAATGCTACTCTTCCAGCACCCTTTGGATATTTCAATTCCGGATCGGTATCAATGCCAGCATAGCATACCCCTCCGTACAATCTATCCATGATCATTGCAAGCTCCACTGAAATAAAACAGAAATAATTTTAAAGTAACAATTCCATGTCTAAAATAAGTTTCTCGGAAGAGTGATAGTTAATATTATAAGTGTCCCCTCCGGCGTACGAGGGACGATGGATACACAATCACTTGAATTCGAGTTTTGAATTAAAGTCTGTGTACCGTAATATTCCCTGTGGATAGGCTTAAAAAGAATACTGCCGGTGTCCTTTTGATAAAAGGCGACTAAGGGCAGGGTCGGAAACGATTACCTACGCAGAAAGCAAGGATAAGCTATTGTATCATCTGTAAGCTTTGTTTAGTATCAACAACTCTTGACGAGTTGTTGCGATTTTTTAATAAACCCTTTAACGCGCTGGATTTTGCAGATGAAATGTCTCTCTACAAAATTAAATGTAGAGGGCCTGTTACTGTGAGTAGGAGTAACACAATGACAACTAAGTAAAAGTCACATAACAGCGGCGTTAGGTAATTTATTACAAAAAAAAAAAAAGATTTCTACATATTACTACAACTCGGTTAACTAAGATATGACCTCGCTGCCGTTTCGATTCAATCAACAACCAACAACAGCTGGCCAGTTGTCTTCGTCCTCACGATGGTCGGTTCGCACCAGGACGATCTGACACGCATATAAACAAAACTTTTTCGGTGACCTCATATCATCCTGTTTCTACCATTTTTCCAAACCGGAAAGTAGAAATGGGGGAGCAGTTAATTGTCCTTATAATGTTAGATGCACATTGAAGTCGTTATCTACAAACACCGGACGCGTAATTTGCTAGGGGGATGCTATTTGTTCAAGCTTTCAGCGGTCGTGGAACGTCACCTACAAAAACAGTTTTTCTTGGATCTAATAATAAATAATACTTACACGCTTTCAGTGGTCGTGGAACGCCACCTACAAAAACAGTTTTTCTTGGATCTAATGGCATGGATGCGTCAAGAACAAAGTCAGCATCAGTGAGTTTCCACGGCCGAATCTGAACGGGTTTGTCTTTTATGGTAGGAGATGAAACGCACAAATAATACTTATCCTCGTCCACTATGCAAGCGTCTATGAGTTGTTGAACGGAACATTCATCCTGAAAGAACAGAACCGATTGTTAGTCCTTAGTCAAACAGATAATAAGTCACGTGTCATACGCAACTTATGCTGCAACTACATTACATGTACAACATCCTAAACATCCTTGTAAAAAAAATCAAAGAAATATAAAAAATAATTAGGTATTCAATTTTAATTTTATAGTAAGTGCCTATTAAACATTTTACAATTTTAAATTTTATAGTATCAGACATAGGAGAATGAGATGGACTGGACACGTATTAAGAAGAAATGATGGAAGTCTTGATAAAGAATGTATGGAGGACAGAACTCAGTGAAACAAGAAGAAGAGGTCGCCTAAACTCAGATGGAGGATGGAAAGATCAGATCAGGAAGGATATGAATGTTGCAGGAATAACAGAAGAAGATGCACAAAACAGAACAATCTGGAGGAAAAGATTTGGCGATGCAAAATCTCTTCTAGGCTTCAAATGGCCTTGGGAGTAAGTAAGTACAAGGTGTCCCATTTTAAATGGCCACCTCAATTTATTAAGAAACTGTTGGAGTCACAAAAAAAATATTCTGACCGAATGTTCATAAAAAGAGGGGGACGTATTATGATGACCTTGTCTGACTAGTCAAGGTTGTCCTTCAAGGTCAGATGAGGGTCAACTTCTGAGACGACCTGCATTTTATTACATTTCCGGATTCCCCATTTAATTCTATGTTTATTTGACTATTCACTTCATGTTTTCGTTAAACTATTTTGCGCCAAATTTTGGAAATGTTTTTTGATACCCGTGTGGCATATTGAATGAAAACTCTCGCAATTTCCCATACGATGGTTTCCTTTTTTCACTTGATTGATCATTTTATAAGAAAATCACTCTTGCAATGCATTTCAATATGCCACACGGGTATGTCAGACCAAAAAACATTCCCAAAATTGGCGCAAAAAAGTTCAACGAAAACATGAAGTGAATAGTGTCAAATATACTCGTTCGTAGAATTAAATGGGGAATCCAAAAATGTAATAAAATTCAGGTCGTCTTATTTAAAAAAATGAAGTTGACCTTCATCTGACCTTGAAGGACAACCTTGACAAGTCGACAAAGGTCATCATAATACGTCCCCCTCTTTTTTATGAACATTCGGTGAGAATATTTTTTGTGTGACTCCAACAGTTTCGGAATAACTTGAGGTGGACGCTTAAAATGGGACACCTTGTATAAGGGAGTACGTGTTAAGTTCTTCGTCGAGATCTAATTGTAATGAATATCTTAATATATAAATCAAAAATTTGTATGTATGTACCTATGTAGTAGGGGTTGTCTGTTACAATACCACAGCCCAAAAGGTAGCAGATAGCCAAAAGTGTATAGGAATAGACACCTCCCCCCCCTCCCCAAATCATGGTCTACGACCCCATGAAATTTATCAGAACTAAAATATGTCAATCCGTTTTCGAGTTACGGCCAAATTTCTAATTTCTTTTCCAAAATCGGACAGTCACAGTCCGATATCTTTAATTTTGTCGCGACAACATATCAACTCAAAGCGAGAAAGTTTTAGGTGCTTGTTTATGTACCTATGTTTAGTCCTTATTTTAGAAAATTTTCTGCAAACCGGGAACGGGTAAAATAAAATTTAGAAAATTGTAAAAGTCAGAATGGCTGTGTCTCTAAGGCACCTCGCGAAATTCTAAAATCTTGGTTTTTAAAGTTTGCGATATACAGGGTGGACACAAAACATACCCCCCCCCCAATTTCCATTGTCCTTGAAAAACAAAAATAGCAATATAAAAATCGTAGCGAAGCATGGGCGAAATAGCTAGTTCATTATAAAGTTTCATAGATGATGGATGGCAAAGTTGAATCTAGGTAAATTTGAATTGCAGAAGGCAGTTTGAAGTATTCTTGATCACTTTTGTTGTATGTGGTATTCCTTCTGTTTCTCAGCCACGTGGAGGGGACTTTGATGTTTATCTTCTCGATAAAATTGGAGATGTTTATTTTATTATGTAATGTATTGTAGACTAACATGAATATGAAATTTTTCTTACTATTTTGAAGAGATTCCATACACATGTGCTCCTTAACAGCGAGTAAGAGACCGGGGAAGGCAGGACAAAATCCATTTAGTTTTAGGAGAAAAAGTCTTGCAAGGTTCGCTTGTATGTCCTCACAATGACATGTTCAGCGCGCCAGGACACAAACCATGTCAGTATCATCAAAACCTTTTCGGCATCATTTTAACTTACATTTAACATTTTAGGTAACTACCTAACATTTTTTCAAGCCTGAATATAGAAACGGCGAGAGAGAACTGTATATGGAGAAATCCGCTCCTACAACAACATTATTTTTGTATGCACAAGAAATCTATTGTTGGGGTGGAGATTGATGGTAGTCACAAGGCAAGGTTAAAAGGTATCTGAGACATTTTAAGAGATCAATTTTTATTTGGTCAATTATTCAAATTAATGACGAAAACATCCGGCCTCAAGTGGGAATGGAACTCACGTCCTTCTAGCACTAGACTACTATGCTACCGAGGCAGATATTTTTCAAGGACATTCATACAAAATTTCATCGAAATTAGTAAAAGCTAAGTGGTAAAAATTGTTTTGATTTTTAGACCCCAAACAGGAGATACCTACATACCAAAATTCATTGAAGTCAGTGAGATACCTACATACCAAAATTAATTGAAGTCAATCAACTCGAAGTAGAAGGAAAGACTGGATTTTTGTTTTTAAGAGTTGCTTTATTTGTCGCAGTCAAGACTTTACTAATACACAAGTTGTCCAAATTTGAACTTTCTACCAGTTTGGTTTCTGAGATAAAGACCTGATGGACTGATATCAAAGGTTCAATAATATTGTATCTTTCAGTACAGATCCCTAGACATTAGCATCTAACCAAATAGATTCAGTTCGGAATTCTAGATATTAACATTTAACCAAAGAGATTCAGTACGGATCCCTAGACATTCGCATCTAACCAAAGGGATTCAGTACGGATCCCTAGATATTAGCATCTAACCAAAGAGATTCAGTACAGATCCCTAGACATTAGCATCTAACCAAATAGATTCAGTACGGAATTCTAGATATTAACATTTAACCAAAGAGATTCAGTACGGATCCCTAGACATTAGCATCTAACCAAAGAGATTCAGTACGGATCCCTAGACATTAGCATCTAACTAAAGGGATTCAGTAGGGATCCCTAGACATTAGCATCTAACCAAAGGGATTCAGTACGGATCCCTAGACATTAGCATTTAACCAAAGGGATTCAGTACGGATGCCTAGACATTAGCATCTAAGCAAAGAGATTTTTTTTAAAAAAAAGAAAGCATTACCTATATTTTTTATGATATTGAATTAGATATAAAAAAATAAATTTCAAAATAAAAAAAAAGTTGTATCAACTGCAAATAAATTGTTGAGTCACGAGCGCTTTCGTCAGTTATGACATTATCAAGTAGACTGACGAAAGCGCTCGTGACTCAACAATTTATTTGCAGTTGATACAACTTTTTTTCTATTTTGAAATTTATTTTTTTATATTTCATAATGACTGCAAACATCCTATATACCATCTCTAAAAATATTGAATTTGGGTACTTGATGGACCACCCTGTATACATACCTGAAACAAGAGGAAAGCGTATCCTTTGGGAGGGAAATACGATTTACTTTCTGCTTTGTGTGGCCAATCTACTACTAAAGGACCAAACCTTCGGAAGCTGGCCGTGATTTCCTCTGAAAGAAAGCAAAAGAGAAGAAGACTTTAACAGTTTTATAAAATCAGTATTTAATTTGATTTGATTTTTAGTATTCAATGGTACATTGAATACACCAGTTGCCGTAAGACCATTGAAATAATGCAACTTCCGGCAAGATTTTACTAAGTGGATGACCACGTAGGTTCGGGCCCTCGTGATGCTGGCTATTCGCGGCCATGTGTGTAGCTGGTATGTAACTTTCCTGCGACTGGAGCGAAACCCCTCAAGAGACATTAACCCCCAAAAAACATATACAATCGAAAATAGTGTTAATACACTCTATCTAACCCCACTACAAAAAATGTTCACACTAGAAAAAAATATTCCAACCCCACCGTAACAAAATTCTCTATAACACACTGCCACAAAAATGCTCTTCAATCCCAATGTCACCCAACTCCCACCACAAAAATGTCGACCAATCCCCCGTCACAAAAAATGCTCCATAACATAACTATCACAAAAATAATGTCCGTGGTGGTGGGGGGTGGAAAAAAAATCACCCCACAACAAAAAGACTATCGAATCCCACAAACTAAAATGGTTTCTCCTACCAGTGAAAATGCTCCATTCATTAATTTGAAATATGCATCGTTTCATAAAAGGTCCTCACGAGGCCGTGCACACAAGGAGTCCAACCTAATATACCGAAATACAAGAGTGAAATAATCCTGAAATGTAATTTATAAACAAAAATCTGTTCCTCTTTACCTTCGTCAATATCTGGAGGTAAACCTCCAACAAAAACTTTCCTAGAGAATCGTTCTCCATTTTCTGATCCTTGACTATGTGGTGAAGATCTTGATGGGGAACTGAGAGGGGCATTGTGGCTATGATGTGATAATAATTGAGCATCTAAGAGATGGTTGTTTGGGTCCTCTAGGAGGGATTGCTCTTCGAGTCCGGATAGATAAGGTGACCTGCCTGTAATCATATGAAAATAAACACAAATCAATAAGTACGTATACAATAAATGAGACTGGAAACATGTGAGTCGAACGTATATTGGTTTCTCCACTAACTAGAATTAATTCATGCCGTAATTTAATGACCGTTTCTTCCTCTCTCTTAAAGAATCCCCCCATGAAAATTTCGGTCAACGTAAAGTACCACTTAAGGCGGACGAAAGATTTTTTTGTCAATTCGATATTTGAATTCTGTAACATAAAAAATGAGGAGCAGAATAAGGGCCTCTGGGACTATAGCCCCTTTGCATATTTAGTTTCCTTATACGCTTGAAAATGTACACAGAAAAAAATCACTCTGGTAGTATCTTAATCCTTGTAGCCAGGACAGCCGTTTTAATGAAAACAAATTAAAAAATATGTTCATTCTTTTGATATAAATTTTGATCTAGTTATTGAAATCTATATACAGGGTGTCCCAGTTATCGAGGACAAGGGGCTGATTCTAGATGCCAATACCTACCAAAAATGGTCCCTTCAACTTTTTAATAAAAACTTTTGTTTTAGTTATACGCATTTTTGTACTTTTTTACACCCGTACACCTTACGTCACAAATATGTCCATAACTTGGACATATTTTTTTTTTTTTAATTTGAAGATATTTTTGGAACACATGGAAAATTTCTTTTAAGATAAAATTACTTTCATGACCAGAAAGTTTGAGTTAGTGTCTCGTTTTTTATCTAAATTGGACTACAAAAAAAGCAACGGGATTATACCACGGTTGCTCAACATTTTTTCTTGTGAACAAAAACGGGAAAAACACCCGAATTAACGAAATTCCATTGGTATATCAATTTTTCCTATAACTTCTGTCTAACTGGAGAAATTTCTATTTTAATATAACAAAAAGACGAAAATTATGCTATATAGCTCTTTTGCCGAATACTTATTTTACAGCCGATTTTCCGATTCTTGTATGTATGGGAAATCATAGAATAGGTACTATCAGAAACGGTAAGAGAAATAGAAAAATTGATGAGAAAAGACCCCCCCCCCCTCCAGAAAAAAGGTTCCCCCACAAATCATAGACTGAGACCCGTTTTCGAGTTACGGCCAATTTTCCGATTTGCTATAATAATAAAACTTAATGTAACACAGATGTATGTATCACTAATTGTTTTGCCAAAACTGTAAGAGATATCAAAAAATTGATGTGAATGGACCCCCTCCCAAAATCATATGCTGGAACCCCAGAATTAAAAAATGTCGAACCATTTTCGAGTTACGGCAGATTTTTCGAGTCTCGGTCTGATATCTTAAAATTTGACGAGATAACATATCAATTCAAAGTGAAAAAGTTTTAGGTGGCCTTTTAAATATTAGCTTTGCACATGGTTTGTAAAAAAATGTGCAGCCGTTTTCGAGATTTTTAGATTTTTGTAGGGGAAATCATAAAATACTATTAACAGATTAACACGGTAATTAATATTTTGTTAATTAAATTACTTCAGAGATATCGGAGGCTCATGACTTAATATTGTTGTAGACTTAGAGTTCGAGGATTAAGTTGTCGTGAATTTAAAACGCGTTAACTAACTTTAATAATAAATAAAATAAAACTTAAAATAATTTATTAAAAACAAAAAAANAAAAAAAAAAAAAAAACGTAACACGAAAGTTCTAATATTGTTCGCAAAAACCGTATTTAAAACGCTCGAAAATACCACCCTCCTACAAGTCTCATTCATTCTTCATTGTCAACAAATCGATATCTAAAAAATAGTAACGAGGATATACAGGTCGTTTCATAATATCCCAAATACATGTCGTTCACTTCAATATGATAAGGGGAAAATGATTGGGAAAGGAAAAAGGGCCTCTCAGGACTTTTTTTATACCAGTATATCTTGATATATCGCTTCCAAAAATTGAAATTTTATTGTTTAACTCGCAATAAAACAAAAGAAAAAAAACATTTCTCAACTACTCCACTTTTAGTCACTGCCAAAATTCAAAGCAAGTAGGTATTTTCAAAAACTTGAAATAAAAATTCTTTGTTTCAAACTGGTGATTTGTGCCATAGGCCCATTTTCTATTCTTCTCCTCATTTAAAGGTCGAGGGGTTGTGGTCGAAAGGTTCACTATTGAACTGGTCACCTGATTTGTTGTTTTTTTTTCCCCCAGGGTCCGCCACGTGGAATATAAATATTAATTAGGCAACAAAAGACTTCCTAATTGTTTTTTAATTCCAAGTGAGAGTGAGACGTTTTTTATTTCGGACTATTTTTGTTGACATTTTAAACTGTTTATCTTATGAATATACATTATTAGAAAGAATATTTAAATAATTTAAAGTCAACCCAGTAAAAGTTTTTCTTTTTTTCCTAATGAATATTTATGATGTGCTATCCAAAGCTCATTATTTTCAAATTTAGAAAAGTATACCTAAACTTATCACAAACCCTCGTCCCACTACCGGAAAAAGTTCAAAGTTTACAAAAAGAAAAATTGAAAACTTTCCTTTGAGTTTTTTTTTCATTTATTTATTTATTTCATGTTTTGAAACTTTTTCCTTCTCACCCTTCCACCCACAACACGACACACTCTCAATCAATTATTTTCATTGCAATTTGTCAAAGACCGATAGTCTGATGCAAGGATACTAGGATAGAAAGACTTCTTCTTCTTTAACTTCACCATTTCTCAATTCTATTTAGGGTCAGCGTAGATTTCCTTAATTCTACCACGCCATAAACTTTTGTTCTGTTCCTGCTATCTTTAACTGTTCCCTTTCTTGGCATGGTAACCCTCGCTTGCTTCTCACAGAATGCATAGAAACTACGTAAAAACTCGCATTTTGCTGATGACCTTTCATTATTGGTTTGAATGTACACGGGCTTAGGGCCGTCATCTAATGATGTTGGCTTGCTCCTTCGGTGGCTGCATTAAGAATAGAAATACGACGATACTGATTAATTGACCAAGCCAAGTGATATTGTCTAAGGCACGCTAAATACTTCAGTTCCCGTTAGATCAGTAAAGTTAAGCCACATTCAGCGAGTTTTTTCGAAGATAGTCACACGTAGATCCACGTCCTCGTGATGGTGATCTATTTTTCCGGTTCAACCCAGCTGGGTGAGGTCAATGTGGATAGCTGGTTTGTAAGTTTCCAACGATTGGAGGATAAAACCTTCGTCTCGAATGCCCATTAGATGCTAAAGAGACGTCAAGCAAAAAAAAAAAAAAAAAAACTTCTCTCCGATGATGTTCTCAGGAGAGGACGAAACTAGTTAGCTCTTTAACATCTTTTCAACCTTCATTATGGTTTTACTTGACATAGTATCCCAATTTAACCAACTTAAACTTCTGGTTGTTTGTATATTTGTCTATATGTCTCGAACGTTTTTTTTTTGTTTTTGATGTACCTAACTCACTATGGATCTTTATTACGTTCATAGAAGTGGTTGATTATTTTTTGGGCCCTATAGCAGACAATTAATTGAATGAGGTTTGCAATTCAAAGAACTACAGATACATTTTAGCAAAACGTATCTATTATTTCTGTGTTTGTTAAAAACAACATTTCTTTTTTTTTTTAAAAAAAAAAAAAAAAACCTAACTATTTTTTTCTTAAATTTATAATTATATAACGCAAAGCCCAGTTGGTATACTGACTGACTGACTGATAATCAACGTAGCTCCACGATGGCTAAACGTAGAGACTTGAAACTTGGCACACAGATCCCTTTTAGTACGTAGGTGCGTAATAAGAAAGGAAAAAATTTAAAGTTCAAGTGGGGGCAATTTTTTTTCTGGGCAAACTAAAAGAGATAACGAAAAAGGACCGAGAATAGACCCCCCCAAAACAGTATATAAGGACCCTATCAAAAATATAAAATTTGAAAATTTCCGGTTTCTCCCCAATTTATGGACAGTTTTCACGACTAAAAAATCGGAATTGAGAAGTACAACTTCGGGATGAGCGAGAAAGCTGAAATTCGATACAAAGGTGTTCCGCAGTACAAAAAGTCATATCCTTGAATAAAATATTGAATTTTCTAACCATGAGCGGCGCTCACTCTAGGGGTCGGTTCCACCAAAAACCCATAGTTATGAAGAATCACTTCGGGATGAGAAAGAAAGCTGAAATTTTATACGAAGGTGTTCCGCAGTACAAAAAGTAATATCTTTGAGTAAAATATTGAATTTTCTAAATAGGAGCCGTGCTCACTCTGGGGGTCGGTTCCACCAAAAATCTAAATTGAAAAGATTTAATTTCGCGATCTCGAAATTGTTGTTGAATTTTGTAACCGTAGCGAGGCACGGGGAAACCGCTAGTTATTCATAAAATCGTTCATAAGAATGGAATACCAAGTTTACATACCAAGGGAATGAGAAAAAAATAATGCATTCAATGAAAGTACCTACCTATAACGTGTATAATTTTATAAGATAATAAATAATATTAAATTTATCTATGAGAGTTGGGTCCTTTAACCAAAAAATATCTATTTTGAGGACATTGCCTTGCTTAACACATTTGAAACATTATTTTCATGACAGCGAGGCATGGTCGTATAAATCAAATAAAACTTTATGGGGAATAATGATAAATGCCATTATTTTCAATGAGCCTTAATAAACCCCAAATTTCTATCTCAAAAATAAAAATTTGATAGTCTTGTTTCGTACAGACTGTCTGTATCTTCCACAACTGCTCAAAAATAAATAAAAACAAATCCTTCTATCCACACTTCCGCAGGGGAAGTAACAGTGCTGTGCTGTTTGGGGACAGCACAGCACTACCTACCTAACTTACAAGAAATAATTTTAGAATAATCAACTAAATGTAATAAATGATTTGGAAAAGGTAAACCGGGTCTTCTTTTAAGATAAAAAGAGTATGAATAGTAATTAAAATTCATTTAAAATTAATTAAAAATTAAAACAAAAAAATAGAAAAAGAATTTTAAATCTTAAGGTAAACTTTTGCAGCTTTTGCTTGGGTTGAACTTACTCGAATGAAAAACCGTTGAATTTAAATCTGGGAAAATAAACATAACGATCTTGCCCCCAAAAAAACGGTTTTCAGAACAAAAAGAATTACCAACAGGAAAAAACTTAAATTGTTTTTTATTAAATTAATTAATTAAATAATAGAATTATTCAAAAGAAAAAACACGCAATTTAATTTACTCTATTATTTCTCAAAACATTTTGAAAACATTACACGCCTTGCAATATTCACAGACTGTAAAAATATATTTTTTTTGTAAACAAAACAAGTTGATCAATAATTAGTTTTAAATATTTCCACCTGTGATAAGAGAAGCGCTAGTGTAGATTTATTTAGTTAAGATTTTTGTGTTTTTTAGGGTCCGATATGTGTAGATGTTTATTATGATTGGGAAATTTTGTCAGTCTGGAAGGCCGAAGTTCTAATTTTTTTGAATTCTTGTTATAATTTATTTTCCTAAGGAATTTTTTTATCTCAGTACAGAAGGCAAAAGTTGTAATTTTTTGAAATTATTGGTATTATTTATTTTCCATAGGAAACTTTTATCTCATTCCGCGAAAGACCAAAGTTGTAAATTTTTGAAATTTTTGATACCTATAATTTATTTTCCAAGGAAATTTTTATCCATCAAGAAAACAAAACAAGTTTTCGTCAGGCGCGACGTCTTACAGACATGAACATGGGTTTTCAAATCTCTACAATAACTGGCCATGAGACTCAATTAAGTAGGTATAATATTTTTATGAAAGAAAAATATGTAAATGAATGTACCTATGGTAAAATGGTAATTAACTAATGAAGTTAACCCAAACAATTCTACGGAATAGCATTGAAGAATGATTTTTATTTTCGTTATCCAAATCCGGATGGGGGAGGCGATCGCCTCTATCCCTACCGACTTATGTATGTCGTTAAAAATTTGGATCCTTGATAGAGTGATAGAGGAGGATAACTTTACTGTGAGAGCCAAAGTAGGAGCTTCTGGTAATCAAGTCATGAAATTAATAAAAATATGGAGGACTTCAAATGTATTATTAAATATGTCACAATATAGAGAGGCATCATAACATCACAAGGTAATTTTACTTTCATTCCAATATATCTCTGGTAAATAAACATTTAACTCATAATGATACTCTTATCGCAATTATCATAAAGATATTTCATTGTTCTCAAAAAGACTTACTCCCAAACACAAACAGACCTAATTCAAAATTTGAAAAAAACTTCCTCAATTATTCGACTCGACCAGTATTACAATTTATTAAGCCACAGTAAGGAATCCAAAAATACTCCCCTCCCACTAACTGCTAATTTTCCACAGTTTACATTAACAATGGCGGTAAACTATTGGTTTATCTCTATTGTTATAACATGAAATAAATTGATAGGGACTATAGGGAGGACTTCAAAGAGGGGAACAAATAATAAATAAAAAAAAATGAAATGAAATATTATGTCGAAAATAAATATTCACTTTTTGGCACAATGCCCCGCAAAATAAAAATAAAAAAAATCTTCTCAGAAAAGATATATTTGTGTATTGTGCGATTTGTGCGGTGTGTAATTAAATTTTATTTTGAAATTTTTGCCAGCTGCATCCTGCGCACCCAGAAATTTATGTATTTCCACCATTTTTGACCCGCTGAACTGCAAATATTCATTTCACAATAATCATTAATTTTATTTTAAAAAGTTCTCATTTTTCTCACATCAGAAAAAAGGTGAATTTAGCGTAATAGCAAGTGAGGATTACCGTGCCAGGAAAGGGTACAGTTAAAGAGAGAAGACACAGAACAGAAGGTTGTGCCACATGTGGCATGGTTGAATTAAAGAAAGCAACGCCAAATCCAAATAGAATTGGGAAAAGGTAGTTAATGAAGGATTTTTGAGGGGAACAAAAGTTCAAACTATCATTTTGGGGAGGAGCAAATCTTGTGTGATGTACACTCTACCATTGGGACATCTATTCGGAGGACATTTTTTTCTCCACCCTGACATACAGAACTTCCCTATCCCTAAATTGACCGCTTCCTACTCCCCCGTGCAAGATATAAAAAAAAGAGTCCCCAAAATCAAAATATAAAAAGAAAAAAATCCGGCGCGTTGCCTTTGCAAGATAGTCTAGACCTTTGCAACAAAGTCAGACAGGCTGAAGAGTTTATTTTTTTAAATAAGCTTTGAAGATCAGATAGGAATAAGTATAACTTTCCAAAAAGAGGGGATGGGTACGCATGACTCAAAAGTGTAATGAACTTTGCCTACCACGTGCGAGACAACTTGCAAAGGGGCAATTGCCAAGTTTCTGTTATTCTTCTTTTTATTATTATGATGATATTTTTGTTATGTTGGTGTTATGATGATGTTGCTCTCCTTTTTGTTATTGTGTTTATGATGATGTTGTTAGAGCGGTATTGTGATGATATTATTGTTATGTTGGTGATGATAATGATGATGTTGTTGATTTTGGTCTTCTTTCTGTTACTGGGTTTATCATGTTGTTAAAGAGTCCCCATTTTTAGTTGTTGTTATAGTGGTGTTATGATGATGTTGTTTTTCATTTTGATATTGGGTTTACGTTGTTGTGTTTGGTGGTGGTCTGATAATGTTGTTGATGATAATGATGATCGTGGTATATATATATATTTTTTTTTTGGTGAGCAGATGTCTTATTTTGATATTACTTTTGCTAGATGGTGCTGTTATTTCTTTTAAAAGTTATTAAAATATAACTTTAACGTACGCACACCGAATCATGCGTATGGTACTGATTTTAGTTATTTTTATACGATGCGATGGTACGGTACGGATAATTGTGGACGTACTGAGGTACGTTAATTTGGCTTAACGTCTCTTTAATATCTTATTCTATTGGTCATTCAAGACGGGGGTTTTACCCTCCATTCGCTGGAAACTTGCAAACCAGCTACCCACATTGACCTCACTCAGCCTGGGTTGGGCCGGAAAAAAAGCCAGCATTACGAGGGCGCGAACCCACGCGGACACCCACATCGTACAACCTCGCTGGACGTTGCTTAACTTCAGTGATCTAACAGGACCTGTTGAACTTTTAACGCGCCAGCGTCTAGCTAGCGCGTTAAAAGTTCAAAATCTTCAAAACAGTGTTACAAAAATTACAAAATATTGTACTTTTGATAAATTTTATGGAAGCATCAAAATAAATTCTAGTCATTCTCGTCAATTTCTCTATCTCTAGATATTAGGGCTGTGGTTGAAATTGTTACAAACACACACCAGCTAGTACATACAGACTGCACAGATTTCAGATAAATTTATAGGTACCAGAAGATAAATACAAATCCACAAAACTCAGAGCGCCCAAAATAGAGAGCTCTTCTCAATAATAAATCACGAACGCATAGGCAAAAACGTGTGAATAAGCTTTTAAAAATGCTGAATTTTCAGACATGTCACCCAAAGGAGCCATTAATTACAAACAAAAAGTGTTTTGTGTAACCTTCAAAATTTCTGCGTCTTCATAAATAAATCATTTCTTAACCCATTCATGTACAATGAGGTGTAAACAATAAACATACACTTTTTGAACATTGCAATTTGAAATTTCTCTATAACTCTATTTAGCGTTAGAATCCAATAATCGAATAAATAAATGGTACGGAAAACCGTACTAGACTTTCTCTTCCTTAATCATTCCATCAGACTACCACCGAATGCAGATGTTGTTCTTCTAAAGTTTTAAGTCTTTTAGTTATATATTTTAGTTATTGTTATATTTCTATTTTCTGTTGATGTTGANCTCCCCGCTACACTGTATACCGCACGAAGGCCATTTATACCACTTACCACTTATAGCGTTGACCAATTTTCATGAAATTTGGTACGTAGGTCCCATTTGGGCTAAGCCAGTTAAATAATAACCCATATGTCACATTTTTTTTTTCATTTTTTTTTTCATTGTTATTCATACCGTTCGATCCATAATGATAAGACTTTCCAAAGTTTTGAAGTTATACTTCTTTAGGCGCGTTATAAAAAAATGATGAGAGTGAAATTTTATTTTTCTGTAACGCGAGACGTTTTTTTCACCCGAGACATTTTTTTCACCCACGACGCGACGTTTGTTTCACCCACAAAACTGTATGCATTCCGAAACTGTATGCATCCGATTGCAATGAAATTTGGCACAGTTGATGGGTGCATTCCTGGGATGATTTTTGTCTAGGTCCCATCCCTCTAATGTTAATCTAGACTGAGTAGGGACAAACAATGGGTGGGTGACAGCAAAAAACTTCACGCTTTTCGACCTAAATGACATTTTTTCTCGAAATTTGTCACGACAAACTATCAAATCAAAGCGAGAAAGATTTAGGTGACATCTTTCTCCCTCATTTAGGACATATTTTGTTTGAAGGAGTATTTTAAATATTTTAATGTTCGTCTTCGGACTTTTTCAAAATAGATAATGGGATTTTCCGTTCGATATCATAAAAATATATCAGAAAAGTGGAAAAAAGACCAACATTCTATGAAAATCTAAAAAGAACGAAATAGAAAGACTTGCTAAGGAATTTTCAATCTCTTCGATAATAAACGCAAAACATAGCTCAGATTTTGTAGAAATGGGTATTCAGGAAGATGTAATCTTTCGATAATATTTTAACAGAAATATTTTCAAGGAAAAATATTAATGATTGAAGGACTTCCAGGAGAAAATCAGAAGTAAAAAAGGAGACGGGAGTATTGAAGACTCAGGATAGGAAGGAGTAGCATAGAGAAAGGATAAAATACTGGCAGTAGAGAAAGTATTAGATAGTAAATTACTATCCATACGAAGGCGGTTCCAAAAGGAGACCGGAGTATTGTGGACTAAGGATAGGAAGGAGTAGCATAGAGAAAGGATAAAATACTGGCAGTAGAGAAAGTATTAGATAGTAAATTACTATCCATACGAAGGCGGTTCCAAAACTTCGAGGCCTGATCAGCAAAGGGTAAATAAAAATATTTTTTTTCTGACAACGTTTTTGCATGTCTAATATTATAATACAAGGTAAAATATTTTGTCATGTCATCGTTGTTTAGGTTCCGAGTACAGTTTTAGTGTTCGGATCTCCATGAAAACACCCCTGTCCACACTGCCGTCATTGAAATGGCTGCTGTGTGTGTGTTTGGCTTTACTGAATTAGTTCACTCTCTTACAGTCCAAACCTGGCCCCAGCGACTAATCGGACTATTATCTGTTTTTACTGGAATCTGAGCTGCGTGGAAAAAAAATGAAGAGATCAGGTCGACTGTTTTAGAGTATTTGACAGTAATGATGGTAAATTATTTTTGATAGGCTTAGAGATAAAAATAATGTATTGAAGTGAAGGGAGATTATGTAGAAAAATAACATACAGTGGACTTTTCATTGTGCTTGTCCATCCAGGTTAGGCCGCGAACTTTTTGAACCACAATCGTATATGCATATATGTGTTGTTTTAACATCCCTAAAGCCCGAAGGGTTAATATTTCCTTTGTGAGACAATCTTCTTTCTGTCATCGTAAACTCTTATCACACTAACATCATCTTCGCATCCGTCTTCAAAATATTACCAAACGTTTCCTAAACTTAATTTTTTTCCAAAACTTTTGTTAAACGAGTGGTAGGTAGATGTCTCATACCTACAATAATATTAGGGGTGTAGGAGTGAGGGTGACAACTCTAAAGGGACCCTTTTGGAGAGGAAGAGAAAATTTCAGGGACAAAAAGAACAACATCAGTTTTGACAGCATCTTGTTTTGGAATCTTTCTGTTCATTTTTCATAACATCTCACACAATGGTGCCATATCAAATTGCTTGTCAGAAATGAGACTAGAAGAGAAAAACTTGTCTATAGGGTGCAAATGAAAAAAAAAATCTGGTGTGACACGACCTTCCTTATTCATAATAAAGGGCACGGAAAACGGTACTAAACTATCTTCCTTTATTCTAGAAATTTATTAGGCATCAGATCATGTCGCAAGTATTTGATGAAAATGGCTGCCACTGCTAAATGATATAAGAATCGTAGCGAAGCACGGGCGAAATAGCTAAAATCGTTCATAAAAATGGAATACCTAAGTTTACATACCAAAGGAATGAGAAAAAAGTAATGCATTCAATGAAATAAAGTACCTACCTATAACATGTATAATTTTATAGATCATCAGATCATGTCGCAAGTATGTGACCACTGCTAAATGATATGAATAAAATTTTGTAATGATGAGTATCTTTAAGGGGCGGGTGTTAGAGGTCTTCTTGTGAGAATGGGGGACTCTGAGCCTCCACTTTAAAAATGAATATTTTAGACCTTCTTCTTTAACTTCATTTTTGTATCAATGCATTGTAACTGCAATTTGCGAATGACGTTCCACATTTGCTTTGACACTAAACCGTCTATGTTTACACGGGCTTAGGACCGTCACCTAATAAAGCTGGCTTGCTCCCCTCGGTGGCTTCGTTCAATATTTTATATATCAGACGGTAAATTTCAGTTTTATTTTTTCATCGTTCGTAAGATATTATATCATCATCATGCACGCAAATTTGGTAATATATTTGCGAGTGGAAATTAAACGGTCGATGCTTGTTCGATTTTCTTCTGAAGTAGGTACTTAAGTAAATCCGGCAAACAAACCACGAAGAGCAGATTCGAATTAAACCTAAACTCTCTTTTCCCAGTCCATGTATATAATTCATATAATAGGCACAAATTTTAAATTGTTGCTCTTACTGTTTTAAGCAGGATTCGTGAAAACCGTTGAAAAGCGGCAAAATACCCACAAGAGTAGTTTTGATTTAAACCAATAATGTCATTTCGCAGCCCATACATGACATTAATATAAATTAGCACCAATAAAGCTGGCTATTTTGAAAACACTATTTTGGTTGTAATATAGTTTTTATATTACAACCAAAACCTCCGGGTTTGTTCTTCGTAGAAAACTTACACACCAAATTTAATGTCTCTAGCACTTACCGTTATTGAGATATCCTTTTCACAGAGCTACATACCGAGGGACAGACGGACAGACACACACACACAGGGACCAATGGCTAAAACTCAAGATTTGGGCTCCATGGACCTGCAAACGTGGTGTGGCATTGAAAACTCGAAAATTTCAGGTCGTACAAAATAATTTTAAAATACGTTATCAGCTGTCAAATTAGATCGTTTTCAGCCAGCATCTATGGCACGTTGAATACTCCAGTCCNTTCGAGACTGCAGCTCTAAATAAGTTGATCTAATTTTGGAGGCTAACAATTGTCATGGCACGAAGCATGTCGTGTTTAAACTAAATGTCTATCTATTTTGAAAACAACCGACAAAGAATTGTTTAGTACAGCTCTTTCATTCAAATTTGACTAAAAATGGAACACATGATGATGCCACCTAATGATATTGATACCCTGTATATTAGGTATATGTTTGATATTTTAAGCCCCCCACCCAAAAAAATGATTACTCTGTTGAGGTGCAGTTGATACTTTCATATCCCCTCAAAATACAAAATGGGTTCTTCATTTCCCCCCGAGATTAATATAAATTAGCACCAATAAAGCTGGCTATTTTGAAAACACTATTTTGGTTGTAATATAGTTTTTATATTACAACCAAATCCTCCGGGTTTGTTCTTCGTAGAAAACTTACACACCAAATTTAATGTCTCTAGCACTTACCGTTATTGAGATATCCTTTTCACAGAGCTACATACCGAGGGACAGACGGACAGACACACACACACAGGGACCAATGGCTAAAACTCAAGATTTGGGCTCCATGGACCTGCAAACGTGGTGTGGCATTGAAAACTCGAAAATTTCAGGTCGTACAAAATAATTTTAAAATACGTTATCAGCTGTCAAATTAGATCGTTTTCAGCCAGCATCTATGGCACGTTGAATACTCCAGTCCTCGGTAGATCACTGAAGTTAAGCAACCTCCAGCGAGGTTGTACCATGTGGGTGTCCACGTGGGTTCGCCCTTCGTGATGCTGGTCTTTTTTCCGGCCAAACCCAGGCTGGGTGAGGTCAATGTGGGTAGCTGATTTGCAAGTTTCCAGTGAATGGAGGGTAAAACCCTCGTCTTGAATGGCCAATAGATGTTAAAGAAACGTTAAGCCAAATTAAAAAAAAGAAAGATCGTTTTCGGTTGTTGTCACTGCCAAACAATATAAACGTAATATGGCATCCTATTTGTATGACCCATTATATTATAATTAAAATATAAACTTCAAGAATGGGGTCAGCAGAAAAATATTTGATAAAGAAATTAAAAAGAAAAATAGGGGGCCTTTGCAGATATATTATTAGGCTAAAAATATGGGCGGGCACGAGGAGAAATTAGAAGTTCATTAAAAATATTCAAATAAAAAAAGAAAAAAAAATGGGGGAAGAGGTCTTTTGGACAGTGGCGTATTAAAAGTTCATTCTGAAATCGATTCGAACTCAACTGTAAAACCGTTACATAGAATTGTATGCACACTGACACAGATTTTGCGTTGATTTTTTTTACACTAAAAAGCGGAAAAAAAGTAGTAGTTCAGTGGACCTTCAGTTCACCAAATTTCAATCCAGTCTTTTTTAACCTCCCTCCTCCTCCCTTGCTCTAAAACTAAACGTTGAAAGGGATGTAAGAGTAGCAGTCAGTGCCAGCAGTATTGAACCAAAAACCTAATCTTTGGTAAACAACACGCTACCATAAGGTTCCCACTAACTACAGTCGCATTGCATAATGAAATGAATTTATCATACGTATGTAGGTACCATTTTTCCTTGGATGTGTCTGTTTGGGGGGGAGGGGTCTCGGAATATATTGATCTAATTAAGAGGGTTGCGGCTCCAAAAGTTTGGAAACCGTTGGAACACGACACTACCTCGAACGAATTTTCCGGATGAACCATTGGGGGGGAGGGGTCACGGAATATATTGATCTAATTAAGGGGGCTGCGGCTCCAAAAGTTTGGAAACCGTTGGAATACGACACTACCTCGAACGAATTTGGCGCATGAATCATTGGGACGGACGGGGATGAGATTAGTGTTTTATTAATTTTTTATTTAAATTTATAACAGTATCAAATTTTTAATGAAAAAGAAAAGTTTTGTTTTAATCAAAATTGAATGATCATAGCAGAAAATATTCGAAAAATTTGGAGCTTTTTCCAAAATTTTCTTTCATCTTTTGAGTTAATTTTTTTTTTATCCTTGGCTTTTCCTCGCACAGACCACTTGAGAGATTAAAATCAACAGAATAAAGCTTTAAAAAACTGTTACTAAGTTAAGACTCAAATAAGAACCAACACTTAATCACGTTGGATACACCAGTTCCCGATGTATTTATAAGTAAATTAATAGAAAGGAAAAGGCCTTTTCATTTTGGAAATTTTCAAATAACTTAAAAGGGCACTTAAAACTAAAATGAAATTTATTTTAGGACAAGGGACATGAAGAGCTCTTAAGTTGACCTTTAAAATAAAAGGCAACGAAAAGATGACTGGGGAATGCTCAAGTAATAGAAAAAACAATCAAGTGGTCAGTCAAGTGTCGCCAAGGAGAGTATACCGGTTGGAAGATGTTGCTGGTATGACAGGGGGATGCTCAAGTAATAGAAAAAACAAATAGGTGGTCAGTCAAGTGTCGCTAGGGGGAGTATACTGGTTGGAAGATGTTGCTGGTATGACAGGGGGATGCTCAGGTAATAGAAAAAACAATTAGGTGCTCAGTCAAATGGCGCTAGGGGAAGTATACTGGTTGGAAGATTTTGCTGGTATGATAGGGGAATGCTCAAGTAATAGAAAAAACAATTAGTTGGTCAGTCAAGTATCGCTAGGGGAAGTATACTGGTTGGAAGATGTTGCTGGTAAATAGCTTTCACACAGAGCGGTTGCGACTAGTTGTTCTAAATATAATTATGTCGGAATTATAAAAAAATGTCGTTCATTCAACAGCAAAATCCACGGCAGGCGACGCGGCTTCTGTTATATATTGGGCGCATTGGTTATCTATTATTTCACTGATGTTGACTCTGCCTTCTATATTGTTTTAGCCGGAATCCACAAATCGATTAGAAAAACTCCGTGAGTGGTACTTTTGCCATAGTACGTTGTATAGAGCGGTCGAACGGATTGTTGTATTTTTGAAATGGGAGGTATTTTATTTCTGGTTGATTCCAATGATTCCTTATTGGAAATACTAAGCGAAAAGAAAATGGCTTCCTCTAACACCACTGAATTTAAGAAGCATCGGTTGTGTTTGTGTTTAAATATTACCTACTCACATGGGAGTTATTCACAGTTTCATGATTCAGGATGCATTCAGTCAGCTTCGGAGGGTTGTCCCCCGAGTAGCTGCTGGCTACCTATGGCAGGTGAGATCATACCCTCTAATTATTGTATTAAGCGTCTGATTAAAGAAAAATCAAAAAACTGTATCACGATAACTCTCGAACGCTTTGTCTAATTTTAATTAAACTCGCTATGGCCATTTATTATGATCATAGAATTTGGTGAGCGATGGGCCTATGGTAGCCAATTTAACTGAATGGAGTCTAGAGGTCGAACAACTACTACTTAAAATTTCTTAGTTTTAGAAGTGGGAGTCTTTTCCGGAGGGTTTGAGAACATGTTGGAAAGAATACCTCAGATGGATTAACAATTGGCACAGTAGGCAGAAGAGAGGGTTGGTTCGGCAGTTCCTCCGATCCCTTCTTAGCTAATACCTATCAGTTCTTTATAGGTTGACTGTTGAAGTAAAAACCCGATTTTTTTTTAAATTGTAAAATTATTTCTAGTTTTTACTTCAACATTTCAAAGTTTCTTCAAGGTGCTTTCGCCCATACAAAAATAACGCTCAATAAATGATTATCTACCCTCACACAGCCACAGTCAAAGCCCCACCTAACTTCCTCTGAAAGGTAAACCCTATGAAATTAAATTTCAGCCTAACATGTCAATCAAGATGTCAAACATTTCCACACAAAGAACACCGCAGTGAGGTACGAACATAACAAAATTACATCCCCTCTTCTCCAGCTTTCCTGACGAGGTGTCAGGTGGTTGGAGATGGGTTTGAAAAGTTTTGTGTTCGTGACAATTTTACACCGAGATTGAAGAGTTGATGCATGTAGCATTTTTCGTTATCTCTGTACGGATTCAGACAAAATACGGGTATCTTGAAACCAGATGTACGAGGGCGGTTCCCAATGTTCGTGGCCTAACCTATGGGAAAGCAAAAATAAAACCCCACTGTGTCTCTATTCCCGTCAATAAGTATCCTTTAAAGCAGGGTCACAGTCATGTTGGAAATGTTGTACAACATTGCAACAAAAGTATTGACGTGTTGGGAAACTGTTGTTTGACAGTTGTCCAACAGTTGCATGTTTCAATAGAAGATGGAACATTTCAAAATGTTTCCAGAAACATTGATATTTTTGATATTATAGATGCAATATTTTTTAATAATTTTTCAAAGTCGCAACTTGTCATTCGAAAAAAATTCTTGAATCCAGAACACCTGAATTACGAATTCAATTCATCAACATCACCCAAGATCAAATCTTATGTTTTAAGCCATTCTCGAGATACAGGGGGTGTGGTGAGACTTTATGGACACCCTGTATACACAGGCTCCTATGGAAGATTGCAAATTATTCGATCTGCGCACTTCTTTAAGAGCATGTGTTTTTTTTTCTTGCATATATGGGAAAATATGTACTATGCAATAATATAAGTAACTATGCGGCTGTCTGCGAGAACCCTAATGTAAGGGGGCAAAACATGATGTCCATCGGAAAGGCACGATCTCACAATTTTTTTTTTTTTCTACTTGTATTATTTTAGAAGTGGAAACATAACGGGGTGGTGGAAGCACCAGGAAAGACACGATCTCAATATTACAATTTTTTTTCTGCTAGTATTATTTTAGAAGTGGAAACATAACGGGGTGGTGGAAACACAAGGAAATTCCAGCACATAGTAAATTTGTATTCGTTCCAAAAAAATAAAATGAATACCTATCTATTTTCACTTTAAAAAGTGGAAAAGGACCCTTTCTTGTACTTTCAAGTGTTCCGGAAGAATAATTTTATTCCAATCATGCAGAACAACCTGCTCATATTTATGTCCTGGACATGTGGAGTTCACTCCGGAAGCAGCATCATTCATAAATCCGGAATAAAATAGTTTATTGCTTTGGAAAAAAACTAAGCTTTTGGGTGAAGCATGAACCTTTAAAATATAGATATTTGTCATTAGGCAACTTCCGATGGGGACATTATTAAACACTCATCTAATCAAATTGCTAATAGTTTTATGAACTGTAGAGCTCCAGTCAAATAATAAACCCCCATAAGGCCATCCCCCCCACACCCGAACAATGTGAATCACTATGATATCATTCATTACACCAGAAACATTTTTATCTATTAAAAATGAATGGCGATTTAAATTGAATCTACGTTTTTTGGTAGCTATCTGGTCCTAGCTCCGACAAAAATCTTAATAATGAGACAATTTTGGGGTTACTTAGCAGCATAGAGTACTTACATGTTTAACCCAATGAATGCCCACTTCTGAGTTGATTTTTTTTTTCTTGCCAAATTTCAGTGCAATATCCGCGGGAAAAAAATAATGTAATTTTTTGGGACGAACAATCCAAAAACGACATCAGACAATATTTTCGTAGGTACCTTTTTTTGTAAATTTATTTCTGACAATTTTGTGCTA
Source organism: Pachypsylla venusta (assembly GCA_012654025.1). Lineage (NCBI taxonomy): Eukaryota > Metazoa > Arthropoda > Insecta > Hemiptera > Aphalaridae > Pachypsylla > Pachypsylla venusta. The sequence goes on along the minus strand of CM022878.1, from coordinate 17,843,103 downwards.
GTTACGCTGGCGCTGGTGTAAATTATATTTTTCTATCTCAACTTTGTGCAGTTGAAATGGCTGGCATCTTGAAAACGAAGCAAAAATAACATGTTATGCTCATTCAGCTCATTGGTGTATTTTGTATTGGAAATGTGTTCTATCTGCCCTATAGTTCTGTGATAACGTTTTTCAGGTTCACGCATGTGTTAAATACAGAATTTTTTTTTAAAAAAAAATAACTACCTCTGCGAACCACCACTGATCAGTGTCGGGTCCTGATTCGTTCGCTAGAACTGAATAAATGTAATGCTACTTCGAAACAATAAACTCCCGGTGCCCAGTCCAGAGGAATTTCCTTCCTTTGTAACTGAAAACTTTATCTCCCCTTCACAGAAAAGGTGTTTTATTTACATAAGGGACACTAACGACCTTATTTTTTCGTAATTAAGGGGTTAGTGCCTTTTTCTTTATGGGTTCTCATTAGGTATATACGGCTTTTGAAAAGTGAAAAATAGACGACCAACTACTATTTGTACCCACTAGAAATACTTTACAGAAAGAAGTGAGGTGTTGATTTAATTCCACGATTAGTATATATCTGTATGGTACAACTATTCTAACTATTAAACTCCTTGGCCTATTTGATTGAAACTCAGTATGAACATTGATCACGTAAATAGAACTGACAACGAGGAGAGGTCTAGGTTTAACTCAAAAATTTTTAACTGTCTGTTTGTCTCATAATGTTCCACGATAATTCTCAAACATTGATCACGTAAATAGAACTGACAACGAGGTGAGGTCTAGGTTTAACTCAAAGATTTTTAAATGTCAGTTTATATCATAATGTTCCACGATAATTCTCCAACATTGATCACGTAAATAGAACTGACACCGAGGTGAGGTCTAGGTTTAACTCAAAGATTTTTAACCTTCTGTTTGTATCATAATGTTCACGATAATTCTCGAACATAGATCACGTAAATAGAACGGACACCGAGGTGAGGTCTAGATTTAACTCAAAGATTTTTAACCTTCTGTTTTGTATCATAATGTTCCACGATAATTCTCGAACAATGATCACGTAAATAGAACTGACAATGATGTGAGGTCTAGGTTTAATTCAAAGATTTTTAACTGTCAGTTTGTATGATAATGTTCCACGATAATTCTCGAACATTGATCACGTAAACAGAACTGACAACGAGGTGAGGTCTAGGTTTAACTCAAAGATTTTTAACTGTCAGTTTGTATCATAATGTTGCACGATAATTCTCCAACAATGATCACGTAAATAGAACTGACACCGAGGTGAGATCTAGGTTTAACTCAAAGATTTTTAACCTTCTGTTTGTATCATAATGTTCCACGATAATTCTCAAACATTGATCAGGTAAATAGAACTGACAACGAGGTGAGGTCTAGGTTTCACTCAAACTGTCAGTTTGTATCATAATGTTCCACGATAATTCTCCAACATTGATCACGTAAATAGAACTGACACCGAGGTGAGGTTTAGGTTTAACTCAAAGATTTTTAACCTTCTGTTTGTATCATAATGTTCCACGATAATTCTCAAACATTGATCACGTAAATAGAACTGACAACGAGGTGAGGTCTAGGTTTATCTCAAAGATTTTTAACCTTCTGTTTGTATCATAATGTTCAACGATAATTCTCGAACATTGATCACGTAAATAGAACTGACAACGAGGAGAGGTCTAGGTTTAACTCAAAGATTTTTAACCTTCTGTTTGTTTGTATCATATGTCATAATGTTCCACCATAACCCTCGAACCGACTTTTCCGATTTTCATTAAACTCAGTATGTACATCGATTACTCTCGAACTAGCTGTTTAGTTTTTAGAATCCACCCGAGATTAATCCATTAATTGGGTGAGGTCTACAGTTCTCAAAAATCTATAGGTATCTACGCCGAATTCAAGAATTGAATAAAAAAATCTCTGCCTATCTGTAACTTGGGATTATTATTTTATTGGCTAAAAAATTACCCCCCAAACACAAATTTGATATTTTACGTTTCAAGGTACCTATTGTGATATAAAAGAAAATCCGTTCGTCCACCGCCTACGAACTCTGTATGTTGCACACCGTCCGCCAAGATGGTCACTTTTGCCTCTTAGGGGAGACTTACTTGGTATTTAGGTCCCATTTGGGGTCTAATTGGAAAAAAAATGTATTCGATTTTTGGATGCTACGTACCTTTTTTGGATGCTAAGCGTAAAATATCAAATTTTGAGGGGTTATAATTTATTTTCGTGATACCTGACACCAAAAGTAACAGCGAAAACATTGCCAAATAATGGCTCCTGCCATTATTCTCTTTGCCTCAATTCTCCGAATGTGAACTATACTAGTAATCATATGAATGGCTCCTGCCATTATTCTCTTTGCCTCATTTCTCCGAATGTGAACTATACTAGTAATCATATGAATGGCTCCTGCCATTATTCTCTTCTGCTACAATTCTCCGAATGTGAACTATACTAGTAATCATATGAATGGCTGCTGCCATTATTCTTTTGTGCCTCAATTCTCCAAATGTGAACTATACTAGTAATCATATGAATGGCTGCTGCCATTATTCTCTTGTGCCTCAATTCTCCGAATGTGAACCATACCTACTAGTAATCATATGAATGGCTGCTGCCATTATTCTCTTGTTCCTCAATTCTCCGAATGTGAACTATACTAGTAATCATATGAATGGCTCATGCCATTATTCTCTTGTGCCTCAATTCTCCGAATGTGAACCATACCTACTAGTAATCATATGAATGCCTCCTGCCATTATTCTCTTGTGCCTCAATTCTCCAAATGTGAACTATACTAGTAATCATATGAATGGCTCCTGCCATTATTCTCTTGTGCCTCAATTCTCCGAATGTGGACCATACCTACTAGTAATCATATGAATGGCTCCTGCCATTATTCTCTTATGCCTCAATTCTCCGAATGTGAACTATACTAGTTATAATCATATGATGGTGCAATTTGAGAACCCCTTTATTGTGGAACATTAAAATTACATTAGTGAGGATAAAGTGCATGGCAGGGGGAACCCCTCTGTTAAATGGCAGGCAGTATCTCAGCACGTTAGGTTAGGTAGTCAATTAGTGCTAAGAGATGAAGGATGAGTTGGCGTGGTGGGGTGTGGGAGCTTTCAAAATTATCCGCACCTTATCTCCATTAGCTGATAGTGTGCCCACTTGTAATATGTTGCTGAACAATGTGAAGTCTACTTGATTCCGATTTTCTTTTAGCCGTCTCGTCTGTTTGTACCACAAAAACTCTCGAACGCCTAATCCGATTTTGATGAATTCTGATATGGACATTCATTATTAAATCTTTGAATAACATGTTAATTATAAGTACCTATAATTGTTAAAAAAATTACTTTTAAAATAAATTAAAACAAAACACTTATCAAAGTCACTATTTACCTATCATTATTTATGGAGAAATTAGTTTCGAATCATTCGACTTAGTCGAGTCAAAGAATGTGTGACCCTCCATCCTTCGATTCGTCTGAAGCTCCTATCTAAATGTATACTCGTAAATCAGAAATCTGTTTTTACCTATATTAGAAATATAATCAAAGTCAAAAGATTGAGGTAGGCATCAGGTCTTTTAAGACGAATGGAATAGACTTGAAAAACACACCAAGCATTATTCTCTGCAATAATGAAAGGAAAAAGACCTCAGAAGAAATCTATAGGACCAGATGGATAGACGATCTCAAAATTGATCTCAAAGTATGGCAAATAATAGAGAGGACGGGAGAAATAAAATAAATTTGAAGATCCAAAACTAACAGGAGATATCAAATGCAAAAGCAGAAACGAGAAGACATGAGAGACATGTGAAAGAACTGCCCAATATGCTCATTCAGCAAAGAGGGAAGAACAAGGAAGCAGTATGTGTACTCCCACCTATCTCAGGCACATAGTAACCATATAGCCGCATGGATGTTCCATAAGCAGGATACTCAAGTCATCTTCGAAATAAACACCCAAACATTGTATCAAGCAAGCCTCAGCCAATTAAACGAAGAATAGACAGAGATCCTGAAAATCCCCAGAACAGCAGAAAAACTTTCCCATGTAGGAGCTAGGAGTGAATGCAAACCATTTCTGTTCCCAAATCAAGTCATCAACACTTTTAACAATCAATGCAGAGCTTGTGACAGTTTGTATCGAAGTGCTGCAGACCTCCGACATCATCGGACACGAGGCAGACCTATAATAACATTTATGTATGTTTTTATGTGGTAGGGGTTGTCTGTTCTAGTACCACAGCCCAGACGGTAGCAGATATCGAAAAATCACTACCCAAAATTATTTTACCTCCCGCGCTATTTTTCATAGGGCGGGGCGTCCTGCATATTGATAGTGTTATAACTTTATCTCGTGTTTCTAAGTGAGTTCTAAAAATGACTGATGTGAATTTAGAGCAACGGTGTGCTATTAGGTTTTGTTTAAGACTTGTGCATAGATCAAAAGATAATTATGGACATTTTTAGAGGACTTATGGAGACAGTATTTTGTCAAGGTCTCAGGTGGCTTAAGGCATTTTCAGAAGGAAAAGATTCGATTGAAGATGAACCTCGCACTGAACCACAATAACTGGATTCTTGATCGGTCACTGTAATTTTCTCAAAATATAAAAATCAGCTCAAGAGGCTTCATTTTGGGACACTAGAAAACATCCAGACAGCTGTAACAGATCAACTGAATGTTATCCCATATTCCGAGTTCCAGCACTACTATGTGGAGTGGATAAACCGTCTACCTGGCTGTGTGGCTTCCCAAGGCAACTGCTCTGAAGACGACAATGTTTAAAATTCAATATATTCATTTAATTACTTATTTCCTCACCACGTAGGTATATTAATTAAAACACACATTTGCGTAAGGGAAACGCTAGCAAATTTGATAAAATTGACAATGATAATCCCAAACAGTTCAAACTGTTCTAGACCAAATCTCATCCCTGCCTCGGATGAGATAGATATTGATCTTTAGATAGGCTTCCCCAAGGGATTCTGACATTACGCTAGTTGGGTGTCGGAAATATTAGTGCCACTTACGAAATAGAATTTGTTTTTGTCTTTGAAAATAGCTGATAATCATCTGGGCCCTCCTCCCTCTCCTCCGCCTTACAGCAAAATTTCGCCAAGAAAAGAGAAATCAAATCCCTGTACACTTATCTGTATACCACAAAAAAGTGCCCCTCCCTCCTCATACAGAATACAAATTGTTGTTTGTTCAATGTTCACTGTGCAGGGTGTTCGTGTGTCCCCCAAACAGACAAGCAAAAAAAAAAAAAAAAATAGTCGTGTTAAAATTAGTGGCAAGATTTGGAGGTATTTGCCACCAGGTCGTCTCAGAAGCAATCGCAAATTGAACTAGTGAACGGTAGATCCCACTCATTTAAAATGGCAACCACGAGTTCCCGGTAATCTCAAAAACTAATCAGCTTAGATAATGAACGACCATTGCAATTTTCATCAAAGTCGAATAAGGTGTTCAAGATTTATTTTTTTGTACAATGATACATGGACAAATAATTTTTTTTAAAAAAAATCATGTTAAAACTAGACCTCACTTCGTACGGTCATTAAATTTTCGATCAATTCGGGAAAAGCAGGGAATTCTTAAATTTTAAATCACGTGGATAATAAAAAATTCTAGAAATTTTGAATTAATCGAAGAATTAATGACTGTACGACGTGAGCTCTAGTTTTAACATGAATATAAATACTAAATATATGGGGTTTTATTAATAGTAGTCTTGTAACTGACGAATAATATAGCCACGAGCAGATACCAGGTGAATGAAAAGGTTTCCAAATCAGAAAATTCCATGATCATAATAAAGGGGATAAGGAGTTCGAGTGTTATCAAAGAAATTTTTTAGTGTTAAAACTAGAGTTCACTTTGTTCCGTCAATAATTCTAGGAATTGTATAGCTCTTTCGTTTAGAATCTCACTCAGCAAATAATGAATCAATGATTAATTTTTGCTATTTTTTTTTTGAAACCCTCAGTACCGTAATCTGTTTTTTTATAAAAAAAAAGCAATCTAAAATCTCAACGGACATAGCCAATTTTGTATTTTGACTTTCCCATCTCGTGATGGTTTTCTATTTTACTTTATAACTTTCCCCAAATGCCCAAAACGCTTTTCTTCTTTCTTATCAGCCCCCTTCATTATCCCAAAAAACAAAGATCATTTTTCATTGTTTGTGAAGAAAAATATAAATTTATATTCTTTGCTGCGAAAATTTATTTTGTTAACTTTTGGGGCTTCTTTTAAATGTGGGGGGGGTGTTTGAAAGTCAAAAATTGAAAATTTTATTACTTGATCATAACTTCAGGAACAAAATAGCCAATTAGAAGGACAGCGCATTAGGATGTCATTAAATCCAGTACTGTCTCCCAATGCAATGCAATTGTTCACGCACAACCCAATACAACCAGAATACAGAGCTGTAGAACTGCATCGAATCCCGCACTGTCTCCTAATGGAATGCAATTGGAAACAGCTTCCCATGTTTGTATGGTAAAAATTCTTTTCTCCCTCTCTCTCTCTGTTTCTCTCCCCCTCCGGAATAATATCGAAATGTAATCATACAACTTTGATTACAATTTCAGTAATTGAAAAGTTTTTCAAAACAAAAATCAATCAATTTCGAAAACAGCACAAAGAAAGAGCAGAGGGATATTGTGCAATTAATTGCACACATTCATTTTTGAGAGTAAACAAATTGAAGTTTGCTTTTATGTTGTGTGAAATTTGTGACGCAAACTAGTCCTTTGTACGGAGAGACGTGAAAACAGGTCCTTTGAACGGAGAGACGTGAAAACAAGTCCTTTGTACGGAGAGACGTGAAAACAAGTCCTTTGTACTGAGAGGCGTGAAAACAAGTACTTTGCATGGAGAGACGTGAAACGTGAAAACCTTATTATTTGTAGACCTTTTTTTTTTAATTTAACGATTAAAGACCCGCCTCAAAATTTGATAATTCACGTTTCAAGAAAAGTACGTATAGAATCTAAAAATCGATTAAAAAATTATTCTGTCCAACGTGAAATGGACTTTTGCAGTAAGCTCGGAATTCGTTAGGTTCAAGTTTCGAGTTCTGGACTGGTCAATTTTTTTCTTTTCTTCAAATTTTCTACTTGGTTTGGTTTTGTTTGGGGTTAACTCAGGCCTCTGAGTAAATTGAGTAGCTATGGTAATAGTGACAAGTGATAGCATTTTAAGAAAAAAAATGTTTAAGTGTAGCTTAGGTTTAGTGATATTGAAGAGAATTTTATGAATACCTTGTAATGTTATGTGTCCACACATATTTCGAAATAATAATAAAATTAAATATGCATTTACTGGTCAATTTACTAAGTGGCAAAAGGTAAAGGTACGACGCGACGTTCGGACAAAGTTATTCTAGTTAATCGATTTTTGGATTCTAAGTTCCTTCCTACGTACCCCTTTAAATTTTGAAAGTTGTAGTAGTAGCGGTGTTCCTCCTATAATCAACAATTCTCTCTATTTCTAGATTCAGGTTTGGGAGAATGATAGGTTGATATGAGGTTATCGAAAAGGTTTTGATGGCTCTTGGCTGGAACAGCGATGGTGTGCGTTCCAGGTCGTCCTGGAGCCTGGAGCGTATAGAACCGACCAAAGCATGGTGAGGACGTATTTAAAAATAAAAACATGTGCTAAATTGTCAGAGTTTTTAAAGTGACACCACTACCCCCCCATCCTTATAATCCGGTTTCAAGATTACTCCCATCTGAATTATGAGCACCTGTATTACCTTTTTTATTCAAAAATAAAATTCTGGTGTTATGTTTGGTATTGCGGTTAATATTTATGAATTTTGAAAAACAAGCTTTCCACCACTTCACATCTCCCTCTTCAGCGCCTTGCACCTTTCAAAGCAGCTGTTTATTTTCTCATCTCCAGATTCTATTCATAATCTTAATAATAACCTCCAAAAAAAGAGGAGGCAGATGCCGGAGGGGAGAACATTAATTTCAAATATAAGTAGGTTGACTTAGCAACGGAAGATGGTAGGATGGGCAAAATATATTATATCTATATCATAAGATATGCCTAAAACTGCTTTCGCATTACTTCAGGACACTTCTTTTCACATCCACGCCATTCCGTAAACGAAAACATTCGATCAGACAATTTTTGTTCCGGGCGGGATTCGCGGTCTTAGCAACCGGATCGCGGAGAACAACTCTACTCTGCCACCAAATAAATCCCAAAGCGTTAAATTTAATTTTGCCAAGGTTTGCAAATAAGGTTAATTATTGAATATCATAAACCAAAATGCAAATGGCGGCCAATTTAGCCCCCAAATTTTTTATGTCCTATAGAAATAAAAATTATTCATATTAATATACCCAAATTCGTATATGTTCGAAACATCAACTCAAAATTTGATATTTCACGGTTCAAGATACGTAGCATCAAAATTGAAAAAATAAAACCGTTCGTCCACTCCGCGTGCCGTAAGGGAAGACCAATTTTGTAAAAATTGAAAGTTTTTATAATCTTTTCTGTAAAATTGGTCTACGCTACAAAAAAATACAAAAGGCCTCTGTGCACCCTTTACTTTACGTATCCTATAAAGAAGAAATATTGTAATGGGGATAATTCCAAACAAGCTTTGAGGTCCCGAGAGCCTGTCCGATTTCTCTGTGAACAAAATATCTCGAGCAGGCTAGAGACTTGAAATTGTATATGAAGGTATGTCGTTTTTATGCTAAAGAGGAACTATGAAACTTTTGGTTGAATTAAATATACGAGTACTCTTTGCGTTTTCTGCACTTTTTGAAAATCTCGCATAAAAAAGAACAGTAAGAGCAAAACCTTGAAGTTTAGTGCCTAATTATATCAATTTTATGCATAGAATGAACTCAGATCATCCTTAGACCCTTAGGTATTGTACCCCAAAATATAAGATCTGTCTCCTGCCCACCTCACTCAGAATTTTCCGACTTAACTTATTTCAAGCACACAGTATCTTCTTCTATGTGGAGGTAAAATTCATTTTAAAAAACTAACACCTGTCTCTCCTTCGCCATGCCTTCCTCGCTTATTTCAACATTAGGAATATAAATTAAGATGTTGAAGGGGAAAAAAATGGAGGAGAATGAATCCGTGTGTGCGTCTGTGGGGAGGGGGGGGAGCTTAATATACCCAGATTTAAGTGCATTCTTTTCACTCTTTAACGATAAATTTGCGGCTAAAAAGAAATATTTTTTGCTGTAAATGTGAAAATTGTAAATGTATAATATATCCTTATATTATTTTGTTACAATTTTCGTGGCCATCACAGCACTACAAGGTATTTTAAATAAATAATCATTTCAATATCACTAAACCTGTTTTGAGCTATTACCAAATGAAAATTAGATAAAGGTTTTTTCAAATTTTCTACTAGGTCTGCAATGGTTGTGATTTGCGTTAACTCAGCCTATTGAGGACAAATGAGTAGCTACTATAGGAAAAAAATGACAAAGACAAAGGAATATACATTTACTTTACTTTTTATATAGGTATGTGACTGGAGTAGAGTGAAAATTGTAAATAAAATATTTTTAAGATGAGCTAAAAATTTTCTATTGCATTTTTTTCATGCACAGGCATGCAAATTTTTTTGAAATTGTAATGTAGCCCTCCCAGGCCAAATATTCACGGGCCGCTACTGGTGTGACGTTGAACTATGAACTATTTGGGTAAGTTGGACGTTGTTATAAAAACACTCTCCAAAGTCAAGCGTGCAAAGCGGGTAAATATAACCAATAAATACTTGTTTTTTTTTTAACTGATTCACTTTTGGCAACACGTGATTTAGGAATGACATCGTGACAAAATATTCTTTTCTGCGGCCAGTTAGCATCGCCCTCTGGGTTCAACCACTAGGTCATAATTTTTTTATATAAAACAAAATGACCATCGTCAGCTTTCTGACTGATGCTGAATGTCATTCCCCTCAATTTAAATAATTCCATTTCTTCCTTATTGTTGAGAGTTTTTTTTTAAATATTTTTTTTTTGCTGACGAAAAAAAAGCCAAGTCAGCATTATTTGCCATGTGAATTTTTTCAGCTGTGAAAATGAATAAAAAAGCAACTTTTCTCCTTTGAATAAAAAGAATATCTACACTTTTAAAAAAAACTAACTTTACAAAAATATAATGTAAATAAATAACATTCTGTGTATTGTACCAACCAAAAGGTTATTCTCCCTCACAGTCTCGTTCTAACCTTTGCAATAGCACCATTCGGACCAGACGTCCCATAGTCTAGTTAAACTCACCTCTTTACAAAAATATAATGTAAATAAATAACATTCTGTGTATTGTACCAACCCAAATGTTATTCTCCCTCACAGTCTCGTTCAAACCTTTGCAATAGCACCATTCGGACCAGACGTCCCATAGTCTAGTTAAACTCACCTCTGACAAGCCATTCTAGTAAGGTCATCCATTTTCTTGGAAACTCCTGTTCAGAAATGTAACCAAAAAATAAAGAAGCAAACTTTGTATTTTTGATTGTGGTTTTGAATTTTGTATTAAGAAAGAAATACTTTCGCATTATTTTTTTTTTTAATTTCATTTACAGTTTCCGCGATAATTTTTACCTTGACGTGTTCTGAGTAAGAGATATCTAACATATAAAGTATTTTCGGCACGCCCATTTTGAAATATTTGGGTATAAATATGTTACTTCTAATGGAACACCGAGGATATAAACCCTTGATGTTTGTGCATCAGCATAAGCACAAATATTTTTTTTTTTTTTGCAAAAACACGTGCCGTAAAATACTACAAAAGGTCTCTATGCCACCTCTTCCTAGAAATCTCACTAAGAACACGTCTTACAATTGTATCGAAAACACCAAGTCAAATAGAAAAAAGTTATAAGCGAAAAATATTTATTTTTGAATACAAAATTCAAAACCACAATTAAAAATAAAGGGTTTCATTAAAAGACATAAACAAAGCTGACCTCGAAATAGCTCTGAGCGCGACCTTGGAGAAAAATTTAGAGGTCACCATTGAATTTCTTCCCCTAAAGTAGCGAACGTTTTCCTCCTATCTCTAACGGTTTCCTAAATAGTTGACTATGTCCTTTAAAATGACTCTTTAGAATGACAATTATTAGCCTCTGTATTGATTGATTTAATACAAAATCGAATTTCTGGATTTGCCTCCGGGGAGCAACTAGGATAAGCCAAAGACACTTTGGATATACCCGTTCTCATAAAATCTCTGAAGTTAGACAAAGTTGGGCGTGGGGTTTTCCCGGGCATATGGAGTATCGGGGTGCTGGGGATCAGTTATCTTGGTAAGAACAACATATAAGAAAATAGTACGAGAGACTACTTGTATATTTAGTTAACCTAATTGTACAAAGAGGTGCCTTCCCAATATTTCCTCTAAAAGTCAAATCAAATCGAAGGATCTTTGCTTCCAAATTGATTTAATAAGATTTCAAATTTCTGATTTTGTCACCGGGGAGCAAACTGAAGTAGTATATTCTGGTCACAAAAAAAATCAAATCAACTCCTCAAAACATGATATTTTACGATTCCAGTTACGTAGGATCCAAATAAAAAAAATCGTTTGTCCGCCGCGTCGTGATGGGCACTTTTGCCACTTAGCGTTGACCGATTTTGATGAAATTTGGTATTTAGGTTCCGTTTAGGGTCTAATTGTGCCCCCAAACGGAACCCAAATTTTAGGTGCAATCGAATAAACTGTTGGCGGTTTTTGCCTCTTTTTAGGGTTTTCAGTATTCCTGTCTAAAAAGAGATTGCTAAGTGTTAGAGATCTAATTACACCCCACTACCTTTCATCACCGTTAGTCACATATATAGGGTTCCAAACTAAAAATTCAGTACGGAGCCCTATATAATTATGTGACTGACGGTGATCAAAAGATTTAATTCGATATTTGGATTCATATTTGAAGATTCCAAATAATCCTACTATTGTATAAATTGGACACATTGTTGATTAACCACCCTGAATTTTTTGAATAATTTCATTTTGATGTAAGATGCACCCAGTATACTTTACATTGTAATCTAATGTTTAATGAATATGCGTGATCGTAGGGTCAACTCGAGTCAAGGGAATATTGGGTTCAACCATGTCAACTTGAACTGTAAACATACAATGCATTGACATTATCAAATTGACATGGACATTCATCACGTGACATGTGTGACTTGACCACAGACTTGGCCACATTAGGATGATGCGTATAACGAGTCCAAACATCACACGCAATTCCCTACGAACGGAAAGATATCTGATTGTTTGTTTGTCTGCCGCGCCGCGCCGTACGCCAGACTGTATATGTGGAATTTACTTAATATTGCTACTTAATAATAATGTGATAAATATGCATTCTAAATAGAAACAACCAATTGAAGTGGACACTTCTCAATATTTTTTGTGCTCGATTTTAAAGGTTTATTAAATTGAACATAATAGTACCTATAAAACAGAAATTCGGATTGATAAATCCTTATACAGGGTGGGGCAAAAGTCTGGAAACCCCTGAATATCTTTGGAAGGGCTTTATCTGTGAATTTGAAACTTTGCATGCTAATCTAAGCTTACAAAACATTCTTTTAGAGAGGGGCCAATTTTTAGGGCTGTCCCCCATGTCGGGGCCAGGGGGCCAAGTTATTTTTTTCAAATACGAACCCCCCTCTTGCGATATATTTTTGAAAAGGTTTTTTAATTATAAGTACTTTGGTACAAATTTCAGCTTTCTATTGTTTGGCGTTAGAGAATGGCGGCCAATTTTGTACAAAGAATTGCCTAAAATTTTCAATTCCTTGAGTTATTGTAAAACTTCACAAAGGGTCTCAACTAGGTAAAAATAATGGCCTGTATTCTTTTCTTTCGTTAGGAAAAGTGATTTTTTTTTCTTGTTTCGTGTTAGAGAATGGTGGCCAATTATGTTTAATGAACGACAACAGAATCTTATAATAAATACCTTGGATTTGAAGTTTTGTTTGTTTGTTCTTTTTATTTGATTGCAGATGATAAAAAGATTGTTCAAAGTGTAACCTGTTCCTGCACTTCTTCCTTTACAGCTTTAGCGTAGATGTTCAAATCGATGGCCTTGCTCGATTTCGCAATGGCCGATCCTAGTGTAGATCGCATTCAATACGTTGATCAAAATGTCAGGAGTTATGAGGAGAATTTCATCTCGATTGTTTCTCATTAGTTCAGCTATGTTGTGGGGTTTGTTCTTCAGATATCCCCACAAGAAAAAATCTAGAGGGGTGAGATCCGGCAGTCTTGGTGGCCACATTCTCACTAGAAAACCACCTGCACCCCTACCGATCCATCGATTGGGAAAAGTTATATCTAATAATATATCTTTCAAATGCGTCTTTAGGAAACAAGTGACGAATGGCAGGAACAATTTGGAATTTCCTCATAAGAACTTTACCCCCAAATCCTCGCATCATCGGAACAGTGATTCTCTCAACATAACTAATCAGCAAAACTTGAAAATAAACCAACAGATAAAGTCGAGAAACAAACAAAGACTGACTCAAAATGAATTGTGCTCAACAAAGAAGAGAAAATTCACTTTTCCAAACGAAAGAAAAGAATACTGGCCATTATTTTTTACCTATTTGGGACCCTTTGTAAAGTTTTACAATAACTCAAGGAATTGAAAATTGAGGCAATTCTTTGTACCAAATTGGCCGCCATTCTTTAACGCCAAACAATAGAAAGCTGAAATTTGTACCAAAGTACTTGTAATTAAAAGACCTTTTCAAAAATGTATCGCAAGAGATGGGTTCGTATTTGAAAAAAATAACTTGGCCCCCTGGCCCCGACATGGGGACCGGCCCTGAAAATTGGCCCTACTCTAGTAGAAGGTTTTGTAACCTTAGATTACCATGCAAAATTTCACACATAAAGCCCTTCCAAAGTTATTCTGGGGTTTCCAGGTTTTGCCCCACCCTGTATATAAAATGAAATAGGTCAGCGTTTATACACCAGTTCCCGTTAGATAACTGAAGTTAAGAAACGTCCAGCGAGGTTTTACCAAGTGGGTGTCCACGTATGTTCGTGCCCTCGTAATGATGGCCATTTTTTCGGACCAAACCAGACTGGGTGAGACATAACCAAATAATTGAGGTAAATGTGGGTAGCTGGTTTATCTGTTTCCAGTGAATGGAGGGTGAAATACCCGTTGCGAATGACTAATAAAATAATGTTAAAGAGACCTAAACCAAAAAGTGAGAGAGAGAAATTATGTGGTTGAAAAAAATATTGGAACAATAAAATTGAACCTAGGCAAAGCACGGAGTGATAAATAATAAACAATGTTAGCTGAATATATTAGACATTATGAAAAATGGAAAACAGATTCTTCCCTTATGCAGGTACGAAACAAAAGGGGGAAAATAACAAAAGCAGAAGCGAATTACCACCAAAACTTATTATTGATGCAATTACACACTACACAGAGCAAAATGCACAAAACCATGAAGAAATAAATCGTACGGAAAACCGTACTAGACTTTTTCTTCCTTAATTTCATTCCATCAGACTACAACCGAATGCAGATGTTGTTCTTCTAAAGTTTTAAGGTTTTTAGTTATATATTTTAGTTATTGTTATATTTCTATTTTCTGTTGATGTTGACCATTCTTTTAAAAAGATTTTGCAGCCTTCGGCTGCGGACTTTGCTCTTTAGTGACAGTATTATTTTGAACGATTTTGCAGCCTTCGGCT
>CM022878.1:17797193-17827619 GCA_012654025.1 Pachypsylla venusta | reverse complement strand
CCACCTAAAACTTTCTCGCTTTGAGTTGATATGTTGTCGCGACAAAATTTAAGATATCGGACCGTGACTGTCCGATTTTGGAGAATTAATTAGAATTTTGGCCGTAAATCAAAAGCGGCTTGACATATTTTAGTTCTGATAATTTTCCTGTGGTCGTAGATCATGATTTTGGAGTGGTCCATTCCCGTCAATTTTTCGCTATCTGCTACCGTTTGGGCTGTGGTATTGTAACAGACAACCCCTCATACATAGGTACACACAAATTTCTGATTTATATGTATATACATATATATTAAGATAGGTGCATACACACAAATTTCTCATTTATATATTCAAAAATCGAAACATGGCGGATGTTTCGATTTTTTTCGAACCGTTTTCGCCGTACCTCGAAAAAGGTTGTATATTTTTGAATCATGATAAAGTTTCTGGGGTCTTAGTCTATGGTTTTGGGGGGGTTCATTCCTATCAATTTTTCTATATCTCTTACCGTTTTGGCTAACAAATAAGTATTGTTTAAATTTTATTTTGGCCGATCTCGGATTCGAACTTGTAACCCTCGAATGGCTAGTCACAATTTTGTAAAATATGTACTAAATGAAGGATTACGATGTCACCTAAAACTTTCTCGCTTTGAGTTGCTATGTTGTCGCGACAAAATTTAAGATATCGGACTGTGACTGTCCGATTTTGGAAAAGAAATTAGAAATTTGGCCGTAACTCGAAAACGGTTTGACATATTTTAGTTTTGATAATTTTCCTGGGATCGTAGACCATGATTTTGGGGGGGGGGTCCATTCCCATCAATTTTCGCTATCTGCTACCGTTTGGGCTGTGGTATTGTAACAGACAACCCATAAGGTATTATATATTAAGATATTATTTTTCAGAACACAAACATTTTTCCTCGTTTGAAAATAACCAATCTGGAAATACCATTAGTGCGTTGTTGTTCGGGAACAGTTCGAACACAATGCTTCCATTATTAGAAGTGGAAGGAGCTGAACTCGCATTTCAAAAGCATGCATTTTTCAAATTATATACACTTTTCCATATTTTACAATACACTGCCCTTTCTCTCTTTGTCCTGCATTCCTTTCTCATATTAAAATTTAAGGGTTATTTCATACGTGGCGATATTAGTGTTCAACCATCATATCATCCAGAATAAAAGTTATCGAAGTTATTTGAGACGGTTTCTGAGGTGAGCTAAATTTTGGCGGCCGAAAACCGCTTAATTTGGCCGCTAATTTTAGTTCGAACGATGCATTTTATGAAAAAAAAAATACCCTATTCAAATTTAATTAGAATTCAATTTGACGTCTAATAACATCCTTACTTCCTTACACAACTTAAATTAATTTGGTACATGGGTTTGGTCAGTATTGGACGTCGAAAATAGTCTGAAAACATTTGGATGCTAGTCCAATTTTTTCATTTTTTCAGAAAAGTATTTATTATACTCCATTTGAAAGGCCCGTACCCAGGATTTTATTTCGAGGGGGGGGGGTCATGTAAAGGGAGTTTTACTTACCATATAGGGATATTTAGTAACAAAAATCAAACCTTTTAAAAAAATGCCTGTACGTCTAAAACGGTTATACCAAATAAGAAATGTATTTCACTAAACTTGTGGCATACCCATTTTTAAAATTTGCTCCTTCCTACGCATAGACAGACAGATAAATCGAAAAGTGGTTATAGCGGCAATTTACCGCTATATGACTATTTTTTAATTTTATTAAAACTACATTGGGAGATTTAATTGTTATACATAATTTTGTCTTCCAAGCAGTACAACTGCGTTGCATTTGGGGGGTGTTTAGGGCAGCAGGGGGAGGTTTTTACTAGTACCCCCCTACTCTTTCTACACAAAACGGTAATTCGAATGAAAATTCTTATTAATCTAAAGTAACAAAGCATTTATGCGTTTAGCATCCCTAGCACCTCTATTTATCTAATTCGACCTTTGTCCTTTAGTTTGTATTAAATAGTAGTATCGATGATTAGCCGCTTTTTATCATTTCCATGCGTCCGACGTCAAAATTTTGGTAAACAGTTGTTTATAATGTAGTTTTGATGGGTTCATTTGGTTACAAAAAAGTATTTAGAGATTTTAGAGCTTTGTGCTGTAATAATTGTGCGTTGGTAGTGCGTTAGGGTGGGGCTGTCGACATAGTGACACTAGTATCTATACCAAAATTTAATGAAGATTATTTGACATCATTTATAATCAGATGTTTCAAAAGCACAAAAAAAAACAACTACTGTATACTAATGGGACGACATGAAAAGTATTTTTGTCTTATTTCGTTGAAGCTAGCAACTACATCGATGATATCACCCGAACGCACAGTCTGTCCCTCATTTCCAGATTGTATATTTTGTTTTATTTTAGCAAATATATGTAATATCGCCCCGTAGTCCTTATTTCATTAGGTGACGATCTTAAGGCCGCACAGGGCATCCAGTACAGCAAATTGAAGTTCTTAAGCCTTGATACTATGTTAAGAAAGCGAGGGTTAGCGTGCCAGGAAAGGGCACAACTAAAGAGAGTTAGGCACTGAACAGAAGGTTGTGGCATGCTGGTAGAATTATTATCGTCTGAAATAGCCCTCCATAATATATGCCCCTGCTTTCTCTCTCTATTTCCAAAAGCTTTTTAGCGATTCCCTAATTTATTTTTAATGACGGTTAAGATTTATTGCGAACTTTCCATTTTATATTGAAAAAAAAATGCTGCTATAAAGTGAATAGTTTTCCCCTTCATCCATACTCTCTCCCGAACACCATTCAGACGGGAGGAAATCCTGTTCCATCAGGGGCAAAAATGTGAGAAGAAAAATTAAATGATTAGGTACTTTTCTATTATCATTATCGAACTTTACCGAACGATAGCAAGTCTTATTCAATAAATGTTCCACCGAGGGAAGGTAGAACACGTCATTTCCAACACACATACTTTATTGAGCATAGGTCGTTTTCGCCCGGCACCCAATATGTAAATTTCGACCTTAAACCACAACTTTTTCTTGTCGTCAGACGGAAAAGCATAATTTGAACAAGCGAAAAAGTTTCGCAACTTTCGGCCTAATGTCGTTTTTGGATGGTTCGTCTCAAAAACTTTCCTTGTCTTTTTATTTCGAGATTTTGCATTGAAATTTGACCCGAAAAAAATCAACCCCGAAATGGGCATGCATTAGATTCTAATATTTGGGGTCAACTTTACTTTCCTTATGGTGCCTCTCTGGGTTGGATATTTTGACCGAATATAAAGTGTACAACATACAACAGTTAATACAACTAAATAGTAATGTGAAAAGTTGTTTGCCCAGGTTAAATTTGAAGTGTACTTTCCCTCGATTTATTCATCCTTTCAGATAATAATCACTTTTTCATAAAAAAAAAAAAAAATTAGGTATGTGTTACAAATTTCATTTCAATTGGAAATGCATTTCAGAATGTTCGCAAAAAATAAAAAAAAAATTGAAACTTTGGCGTGCCTTAAATTGAAAAATAATCCATGGGAATACAACCCTCTCATTGGAACCCTAGTTGATTGAACGAATAGTTTTACTCCACGATTTTTCTTTAAAATTATCCGTTTGCACCACTATAACACTAGCGCGCCCCGTTAAATTTTGATGACACTTGGTAAGGTTATTTATAATGTCTAAAGAATTGTTCGATTTTTGGGCCACCCAGGGACTCATGATAGCAAAATTTTAAATCGTGCCTGATGTTTTCATGTTTCCCCCATACTCCTCATTTTCCTCAATCTCGACAAGAGATCATCAATCTTAACACGATAACAATCTAGATTCTAGAGCACCAGAATGAAATGAATTTCCTTCGTAGGTTCTCTTTGATTTAGCAATAAATTAAAACATATACATGAAATTGATATAAGCATGTCCGAAACTCGAGCTTAAAACTCAAAACGTGTTTCGAGAATGAAAACAAGACATCGAAAATTTCAGTCCGTTACAATATTTTCCTTTTCATAGGAAAAAAGGGTAAACATTTTGAGGGGGGGGGGGGGGGANTTTTTTTTTTCGTGACGATTCCAAAGATTCATTATTGAAAATAATAAACCAAAATTAGATAACGGGGAACACATTCAGCTCGACAAATGGTAGAAAAGAGTGTATATAAGCCTAAAGGTCTAGTCAACGAATGTACAACAGTTCCCGTCGGTACTGAAGTCAAGCAACATCGCGAGTTAAGAACTAGAATGAGACTCTGCTCGGAAACACTACGTGTTGTTGGGGATTCGGAGATCACTCAGCCTCGAGAGTACAACTGAAAAGCTGTTATTAAATTCAGCCTAAAGGCAGGGGGGATTATCTTTATTGTGATGTACATCAATAACTGCTGGTTGTAAGATCACTGCAATTGAAAAAAGAACAGATATCCTTGAAAAAGTACTAACACTAACAGAGAACGTCTTCTACGCAGTAAGGAGTTGATGACTTTAAGAGATGACTTTTCTGCCAAATTTTAAGTATACCCCTGTTTCCATTTATAACTCACTAGCTGAGTACCCAAACTTCGTTTCGAGAAGATGAGAGAAAAAATGAGAATAAATATGACTTTTATGTTAGTAACCGTTTAAACGCGACCAGAGCATACTACACATAGATTACATATTACCTACACGTTAGATAACCTATCTAGAATATGAAGAGTGGTAACGGGTTAAACTGCGTAGAACCTGTTGGGTTAGGTTCCAAAAAAAAAAAAAAAAAAAAAAAAAAAAAAAAAAAAAAAAAAAAAAAAAAAAAAAAANGCATTTTTTTTTTTTTTGGTACCTAGCCCAATACTACTTCCAACACGTTCTAATACCCTACAAAATTGGTGGTGTTTAGGTCAGCAACTACTTCAATACCTTTATGTCTGCGAACTTACACCTATATGACATATAGATTGATTACTGTTGGCACGGAATATTGGGTTGCGCACAGAATATTTAGTATTGCGTTACGAATAGAATAGGGCAACCTTTTTTTTTTTTAAAAAAAAGGTAGCCCAATATTAATCCCAACATGTCCCACCCATGAAACATGGTATTCATTTCTATTTCATTATATCAGCTCTAACCGCTCGCTTTACTACATAATTTTATCTAAAGCAAACATACTAGAACAAAATTATGAACAAATATTTGAAACAAATTTGCTCATATTTGTTAGAAGCATATACGTATTGCATATCACGAAAGTGGGTTTAAATGACCCAAGCGGTTCTCAAAATATTTAGGAAAAACGATTTTCCAAGATGGCGACTTCACATGACCCTGTTAACAAAATATACAGCGCGTCCCAGAATGACCCCATTTACTTTTGAGAGGCTTGGAATTTTTGAATTTTGAAAATCTGTAGGGATAGGAAAAGGGTCACGCGCAATCGAATGGTTATGGTGAGATCCAGGTTCGACCCCTGTAATTGACTTTTATTGACAAAAAGTATCAATTTCTGAAGAAATTTAAATGGAATGGTACAAATATTTTTTGTTTAAATAAAAGTAGAAACAAAATAAGAAAAAAACTTTATTATCATTTTTTTCAAAAAAAAAAAAATTATCAGGGACGGGGTCTAAATTTTAATTTTGTTACACTCTGTATAACGGTGTTTTTCATAAAATTTGATGAAAAAGTCCGTTATTTTGTTCCCAAAAATGTTTCTCATCTACCCAAACCATCGAAATTGTACATTTTTATATTTTTAAAACAAATCTCATTTTTCTGCTGTGGAAGTTAAAAATGGGCCGTTTAGAAAGTGCCTATTTCTGGGTAGATAGTCCGAAGTAACGTGGTCATTTAGGACAAACAGTGATAAGTAACCTAAATAAGGAAAACCCTTAGCAAAAAAATAAATATATTAACCTTCTCAATTCTCTCACAGCAGGGCCAGAGGAATGAGAAAATTTCAATGTAAATACATAGGAAATAACACTAGTGCATCTAGTAAGTTATCCAGGAGAAAAATAAGGTAAAGATAAAAATAAAAATGTACACTTTTGAAGGTTTAGGTAGACGAGAAAACTTTTTGAACACAATAAGGGAGCTTTCACATCAAAGATTATAATAAACGCCGTTATACAGGGTGTAACAAATTAAACTTTAGACCCCCTCTAGCTCCAACCCTCATTATTTTATTGGAAAAAATGTTGAGGAAAGTTTTTCCTTATTTTTTTTTTATTTATTTATTTAAATTTACAATCTACAATAATGAATCCTACATAGACCAATTGTAATAAGTAAATCGCGAGTTTATAATGGCGTGGAGGAGAAATTATCCAATGATAGCACTCCTTTTTGAAAAGCCAAATTGGCTGGTTTCGCTCTTCACAGCTCCACAAAGGCCACGCGCGCGGGAACGGCCCCAGCAAAGCAGAGAAACTACTTGGCCACAACCATCCCCACCACGCGGCCCAAGTGGACCTGCAAAAAATATTTCTACCATTCCATTTAAATTTCTTGAGAAATCGACACGTTTTGTCAATAAAAGTCACTTTCGGTGGTCGGACCTTGATCGGTGTAAAATGTACAGTTTTAATTAAAATAAAGTTAAATAATTTAATTAAATAGAAAATATTAATATTTATTGGATAAATTATCAATTTGCAACAGTGATTCAATTTGACCTCCGACCTCCATTTTTGAACAAATAGTTCTTTGGCGTTTCCCATTGATTTATTACAATTTTTAATGCTTGATATATCGTTGGAATTCTATTAATACCGGGATGTTTTTTCCGTTTTTGTCCCTAACAAAAAATGTTGAACATCCGTGGGGGAGTACCGTTGCTTTTTTCGTAGTTTACAAGAATGTCTAAAAAATGGCAAGTTAGCTTAAAAACGAGGCAATAACTCAAACTTTCTGGTCATGAGAGTTATTTTATCTGAACACAAATTTCCCATGTGTACCAAAAATATCTTCAAATTTTCAAAAAAGATATCCAAGGACATATTTGTGACGTCGGGTGTACACGTGCAAAAAAATGAAAAATGCGAATAACTCAATAACAAAGCTTTTATTAAAAATTTGAAAGGAGCATTCTTGGTAGGTATTGGCATCTAGAATCAGACTCTTAATTATTGCCCTCGTACATGGGACAACCTGTATATAGATTTGTTTCTGCTGGACCTCTATAAGAAAGAATTTGTTAAGACTTGTATTTTGTTTTGTTAAGACTAAGCAGTACCTTTTTTAAGCAGGAAACCTCTACATCCTCTACAAGCATCAAAATAATTTGAAAAAATCGTGTGTATGAAGTATATTTTGGAAAATTGCGCCTTTATTCTCAAAATTGATGTTCCTTCGTATTTAACAAATATTAACAAAAACTATAGGATGACGGAACAGATATAATTAATTTGAGAAATAAGGAAGGAGAGGTGAAGTCTGACATCCTTATTAACTTACCATGCAGCTGGGCGAGTGACTGGAGTGCGGAGGAGTTGCAGTTGATAAATCCTGAAACATGTAACCAAACAAATTTGGTGTCAATATTGTAAGTCATCGTATCTTCAAGAATGACAGTTTGGTTGACTGGATAAAGCAAATCTACTTTTAATTCCACGTTTCTTCTGTAAACGTCTATTTATCGCTCGATAAATCTTGAAATCCACGTCCGATTTTGATGAAACTTATAGGACATTTAATATAATTTGTTGATTAGTTTTGGATCTCTATAGGGCCATCCTGTGCCCCATGGTCGCTATTTTTACAGAGTGAAATCTAATTACAAGTGTGTTTGAACTTTGACTTTACGGTTTTCCTTAAACATCTGCTTGTCAGTTCGTTCTACGATATCTCCCAAACCACTATTCCAATTTTGATGAAAGGTGATGTGGATATATTTTTAGTGTTTCCATATCGGCCCAATATTTAGTGAATTTTACAGTTCGTAGAAATACTGCTAATATGAGTTCAAATTATACGAATTTCACTAAATTATGTATATACGTATCTATTCACTGGTACGGATGTTGACGGAGCAAACTGCTTTGTCAGGACATCTGTTAATGACTGGGAAAAACCGGAACGGGATCGCGGGACTTCATTTCTCCAAGAGGATGATTACTGGTCTTCGGAGAAAACAGCGTGGAGACTTGTGAATCTCAGCAGACGTAACATCAGACCGATGGATGGGCTGTTGACGGGTGTTCTAAGAAAACACCTAAAAAGTAAACAGGGAAGAGGAGTAAACAGGGGAAGAGCGATGTGTGGAGAGACTGGAGAGGAAGACGAGACGGCTTCGCACATCATATTCAGGACGCTGGGGTTTCAGGTTTGGGAAGTCATAAAGATACAATCTGACACAGAAGAGTCATTGCTGGGTGGGAAATCTGTTGTGCAGTAGTCCTAACTAGTGGACGCAGTACTTTGAATTCCGAAAGAAAAGGCCACCATAAACCACAATGGAGGAAGCTTAAGAACCACTTGGAATAGAGGCTCCATTAGGTAGGTACTTGAAATAAATTGCTCCTCTGAGTAATCAGTTCTGAATAAGCAGTCTCCCATCAAGTATACCTACTTACAGTTAAGAGAGATAGATTTTCCAGGCGGAAATATTTTACCAGTCGAGATAAAAACCTGTTCCGCTCTATTTGCAGGTTTATACCTGCCTGACTGACTCAGATAATTACTTTTACTTTCTCTTCCTATAGATGATAAAGTATTTTAATCGTGCACAAAATTTGGACATTTTTTGGCCTGAAATATTGTTTAATAAAGATAAAATATATCATTTCCTATTACTTTTAAGCATTTTTCACTGCTTTGGGTCATTTTTGAAATTTGGAGTCTTGGGGTCCAAAAAACTGTTATCGTCCACGTATGTCGGCGTACGTACGAAATTGTGGGCAGAGCTCTGGGAGTTAAAACGCTGGCGATGGTACATTTTTAATGAAATTTGGAACAGGTCATCCTTGGACAAAAAGGCCGACCCATATATTCCCTGAACAGCTTTTATGGGACCGAATCTCTAAAATCCAAACCATATAACCAATTTTGATGCAATTTAAATATGGTAATTATAGCAATATTTTACCTAAAGATATTGGTCCGTGGAGGCGTAACTTAACCAGTAGCCCCGTCGAGAGGCCCCAGCAGGGTCCTCTCGACAAAAAAGAAATGAGTATTTTATTGTATATTTTTTGGTATTTTATAGAAATTTCGGTTTGGGGGCTCCAGCAGATGTAAAAATATAAATGTCGTCTCATTTTGATAAAATTTGTTATATTGAGTCACCCGATAATTATATTGCATAATTTTTGGTATTTTGTAGGAGTTTCGATTTTGGGCCTTGACGGGGGCCCACATTTAAAAATATAAAAGACGTCTCATTTTGATAAAATTGAGTCACCCGAGATTTATATTAGATATCTTTTTATATTATATTAGATAAATGAAGAGAAAGTCTAATAGGTAGTACGGTTTTCCGTACTTTTGTTTTATAATTTGAACTGTATTGTATTGTCATTTTAAAGTAAGATAGAGTTAGGGAGAGCTAAAGATTCTATGAAAATTAGTAGCCAGTTTTGGGTACTATATACATCACCAAAGATCCAAAATTGAGATTTACCGCTTCGAGATGAGCTAACAGCTTGTTGTCAATATAACAGATTAAAAGATATTTGGGTGGAAATAAAAGATATTTCCACCCTGCACAAGTTTTTGTGAAATGGGAAATGCATAACAAAAGCGTCTATTTACACTTTCAGCATATTTCCCATTAGTTAGTTGACAACATTTTGTCAATAAGCATTCAGCACACAATGTCAACCTTTCTTACTGCAGACGGCTCCCCGGCACCCTCCAGCACCGCGTCCATGCCGTTGCATTTCCCTAGCTTGATTCATAACATAAAACATACACCGACACACTTCCTCCGTGTTGAGTAAAACATATTACTTATTCCATGTGATATTATAGACAGATTTAAATTGGAATTTCCACGTCAATAAAGGGTGTAAGAGAAAAGAAACTGGTGTGAACATCACACAACTTTCCTTAAATGTGGTGTGAACATCACACAAATTTCCTTATCTATCTAATAAAAAAATTCGTGTACACATCACACAAATTTTCTTACCAATCTATAAAAAATCTGGTGTGAACATCACAAAATTTTCCTTCTCTATCTGTAAATAAAATGTGTGTGTGTCTCTTTGTAAACATAATATTTTTTTTTCTTTTAATTTAGCTTAACGTCTCTTTAACATATATTGGTCATTCGAGACGGGGGTTTTACCATCTATTCACTGGAAACTTGCAAACCAGCTACCCACACTGACCTCAACCAGCCTGGGTTGGGCCGGAAAAATAGCCAGCATCAAGAGGCCGCAAACCCACGTGAACACTCACATGATACAACCTCGCTGGACGTTGCTTAAATTCAGTGATCGAACGGGAACTGGTGTATTCAACGTGCCATAGACGCTGGCTAAACATAATATCTAAAGAATGATAGAATTTGTCTCTTTTTCGGCATTATTCAAGAGAATTGCTAAAAAGTGGAAAAAAAAATGATTCCATTTCAATCAAAGGCGTTCTATATTCATAAAATGCTTAAAGATACCAAATTTTTACAGTTTTCTCTTTTTAGGTAGAATTCGTGTACACCGGATTTCAAACAGAAAAAATAAATATGGTGAGTATATTGAGTACCTATACCTAGGTACCTAGAATAGAATGTTAGCAGGCACCGAGTGAAGTGCCGCATGTTAGTTCAATATATCAATATTCAATATATCAAATATTTGTGGAAATTTTCGTGGTCGATAGTTGAAAATAAACTAATTTGAAATATTTCACAAACCGAATAATGTTTTGTGATTCATAATTATAATTTTCAAAAATGAACGTAATTCCAGGGGATTTTGGAATATGTATTTTCGTGCGTCACCTTGTATAGACTGAAATGCGCTTTCTATGCATTTTCTCACAAATTGCAATACTGCATGCAGTTCCTTGTTCTTCTATTTCTTATTCAATCTGCTGTAAGTATGCACATTCATATTGTACATGCATCATATTATTTGCACTATCTTTTGCATATAATATTAATTTGTTCCTCTTAATAGGGACGAAATAATTCAACCTCCATCACAATTTGATATTTTACGTTTCACGGTAGAAACCAAAAATCGACCATCCCCTCATAAGAGTCATTAATTTTAATCAATTAGCTTTAACCGATTTGCTGTAAATTGGCCTGTATATCAGGCCACATTTGGTGCATATACCTATATGGTAGATAGGTATAATAATATAATTACAGCACGCTCTTTTTATTGTTCCTGGCGTTATTTATAAAGAAAACAATATTTTTTTCTGCTTTTAAAGTTAGGAGCACTTTAAAATTTGATTATTGAGGTGATAAGTTTCGGTGAACAATTAGAACCCATAAATGGGATCTATCTAAGAAAACTTGAAAAATCGAGTTGCCACTTAGGTAAATCGATTTTTGGATTTTTTTGTTTCGTGGTCGCTCCCAAATGTTCATTATATTGAAAATAATAATCTATATCCTATTTAACCATCTCATTGTTTTTTTTTTTAATTTACTTTTTGATAGCTATGCCAAATAAAAAAACTTCGTCAATGTGACGCATAAGTTATTTATTTTACTGTCTAAAAAAAATACCCCCCCCCCAAATGGAGGGGGGTATTTTTTCCTCGTGACGATTATCAATCTGGGGCGTAATTAGACCCTAAAGATGACATACATACCAAATTTGAAGTCTAAAATACTGAAACTGATAAAAAGCTGTATAAATCACCGAGGGTGTATTCGATTGCACCCAAAAGTTTCGGGGCACAATTAGAGCCCAGATGGGACCTATATACCAAATTTCAACCAAATCGGTGAACGCTAAGTGGCAAAAAAAAGGCGTACGGCGTGGAGGACAAAAGGATTTTTTTTATTCGATTTTTGGATTCTACGTACCGGGGGTATTTTTTTTCGTGACGATTCAATTGTTCATTATTGAAGATTAAAAAAAAATAACTTCTTCACCGATGACTGCCCTCAAAAAGTATACTTTATTAATAAAATTTATCTCCGCCGCGTATTAAAGGACAGTTAACATGAAATATGAATGAGTGTGGGGTCTTATCCAATATCAAGGGCCTGGGGCCACAGAAGACAATGGAATTTAATATTTTATGAACATAAATGACATTCTTAGACGTTCTCAAAGTTCAATACATTCCAAAGCGATGTAACTTTATTTTTTTGTGTGTGAGAACTCGAAAGTTTTCGACATTAATTTTTGATCTCCTGTAATTTAACTCTTGAATTTGTGGAGAGATAGGTAATCGAACAAGTTTTCATGATTTCAGATCAAGTTGTTAGATTTCATATTTGAAAGACGCTGATGGCTGTCTATGGCACGTTGATGAAGACAGCAGTTCCCGTTAGATTACTGACGTTAAGCAACGGTCAGCAAGGTTTTACTAAGTTGGTGAAAACATAGGTTTACCTCCCCGTGATCCTGGCTATGTGTACTCAGACTGGATGAGGTTAATGTTTGTAAGTTTCCAGCGAAAGGAAGGAAAAACCACAGGCTGGAATGACCAATAGATGTTAAAGAAACTTTAAGCAATAATAAAACAAAATAAAGCAATAATAAATAATTGTCTGTTACGCATCATTCGGTATTGACTCGCAGTCAATTGTTAGGAAGGGCGATTGGTACGAGGCACTTCTTACTATTTTAATTGATCGAACGTGAGATCTAGTTTTAGCTCCACGATTTTTTTTCTTTAAACGTCTTCATGTTTGTCTGTACAATTTTGATGGCATATGGACATTTCCTTCTTTCATTGAGTTTGAATTAGATGATTAGTGTCGCTATGAGCCATCGCCTCATGGCGGTCCATTATTTGAGTAATGTCTACAGTTCACCACTGGAGATAATTGGGTTTCAATATCTATATTTTAATGATATATATATATATATTCTTTTAAAGATGTGTTTTAGCTCTATAAGCTATGAGTGGCTTATAGCACCTCTTAATAGTGACCTGATGTGAACTATAGATCTATCTCATGAGATCTACAACTCTCAAAGTTATTATTATTCTATGTGTTCTAAAAACCCATGACCACGTTGCCCGATTTGGATGAAATTTGGTATGTAGGTCCCATTGGGGGTCTAATTGTGAAATTTTTTGTCATTGTCAGTCACATTATTAGGGTCATCAAAATCGGTAAGCGCTAAGTGGCAAATGTGTCCATCAAGGCGGACAACGCGCTGAAAAAACAGATTTTTTATTCGATTTTTGGATTTTAAGTGTATCTGAAAACGTAAAATATCAATTTTTTTTGGTGGGGGTGGGGGGTATTTTTTGTGTGACGATTCCAAAGTTTCATAATTGAATATAATAAACCAAAATCCTAATACTTATAAATAGAAAAAGAAATAGTGTGTGTTTTTAGATTTATCCTTCTGCAGGGAATTAACGTGACTTTTTAGATAGGCCTCTCAAATACCTATTATTTCAACTTCTTCTATTTAAATACTAAGCTTCCCCAAGTAACTTCGGTAATGAGGAAGAAGCACAAGGAGAAACTGTTTCAACAATTTTGTGATGTGCAAATTGGAACAAGATATGAATCGATTTGAAAATCATGGAGCGATTTGACACGGATGGAATACTCGTATGATAAGATCATGAACATTGCAAAGAGTTCAGACCCACTAGTGCTCTCAGACAGCCACATACTCACTTATCATATAGCATAGCACATATCTTCGCTTATAAGCAAGAACAAAACAAATACATATTTATGTTCTTATAGGAGTCTGTATATCGATCAATACATACTTACTTGGGGTATAATAAAGCATGTTACTTAGCACATTTTAATTTCTCTTATCAAATCACTGTGAAGATCACGGCACAGCGTCGGAGAGCACTGTCACTGACATTTTCACTTACTAGCACACTTAAATGTTTTGATGATTTTCAATATCCGAAATATAAAGTAGATATTTTTAATAATAAATTGATTTATTGTATCAACTAAAAATAGAATTTGACACGGATGCAATTATCCAAAGTTCTAATTTACCGTATTTAAAAAAATACATAAATTTTCGGTCAAGAAATGACGGTTGAAATTTAGTACACTCGGAAGAACAATACAGTGTGATTATTAATATGCTGTGAGAGGTGATCATCCTGAATTATTCAATTATTCTCTGAACTTTAATCAAGATAGTGTGCTTAAAAAAACAGTAAGTAATGGGTTAAGTATGTTTGCGGTTGTCTGGAGCGCCTTAATGCGAAGATGCGGATCATAACATCTGTTGCGGCCAAGTATACAAAACCTGAAACAAATATTCCGAACAGGTACTTTCCAATTACAATATTAGGCTCATCAAATAGTAAATTTGAGAGTGCGCAGCATTAATCCAGTTCCCTTCCTAGCATCAACATTTCAAATTATCTCTCGTTATAACTTAAAAGCGGTAAGTGTTAATTAATGTAATTATTCATATGTGTTTTATGTGATCTTGTGTTTTTATTCGTATAAATTAATTATAATAAAATATCTATCTAATAATCATAAACATCATAAATCAGTCCACTATTCATTGAAGAAAAGGGTCGACCCTAGGCCTTACCTAAACGCCACATCGGTAAGTCCAAAACAAAATCTAAGATCTAAGTGCGCACTAAAGTGCAATCACTTTAGAGAAGAATGGTAAGAGATAACTATCGAAAAATTTGAACAAAACACGAAGTGTTTTAGGAACTCCAAAAATTGTGAGAAATAAAATTATCTGGCACAATATTTTGAGAAGGGTAAGTCTTAATTAACCAAAGATGTAATTTCTTGCAATCCAATTATGACTCACACACAAATATGAGATTGTGAGAAGTTACTCCAGATTGACATCCTCAGGGGATCAGTATACCAGAGCTGATGGTGTAAAATAACGCAAAGAACAGAAATTAAGCGTGTCGGTAGATGCGCGCGCGTCAAGGGTAAGCAAGACTGCCGAGCCAATATATACAATAAACGTGAAGCAGAGTTTGTGGATATGAAGACAAACTTTTTTCTGCCACTTCTAGATTACTTTTTGCAAATTTTATTTTATATTCTCAATGGGGCATGGTAATAGATGGTGTTTCCCCAAAACACGGAGATTCCACGTTTTGTTATATAATTTTGCAGAGTTGCTTTCTGTGTTACTTTACCTTATCAGCTCAGGTGAACTCCGCCCGTGAGGATGTAAATAACTTTTCACAAGAATGACTCATTTTCACTTTGGAACTTATGAAGATATATAGTAAGTTATAATCAGGGCTATTTTTACCTGATTTGCCGCCCTGGATCAAATTTTTGAGGCGTCATTTTGGGAATAACTTTGTATGTATATAGAGATAAGTGAGTCTTCAAACAGAAAAACAGTTATGATTAAATCGGTTCAACAAAGTAGAAATACTCATTTGCATTCGAAAACTTGATCAATCTTTTTATTTATTCTGTAATTTTTAAAATTTGCCGCCCTCCAAAAATTTGCTGTCCTTAATATGGTAAAAATGGCGCTGGTTATAATTGGATTGGAAGACATTACGCCTTCGTCAATGAAAATGGTAATAGTGCTCGAAACAAAACAATAGTAAGTATGCAACCGTATATTATGACTTGTTCTAGATATTTTTTTCGTAATATAGGCCGTAAATAAATATATCTAATGATATGCCCAGCTCGTTTCCACAAAACAGCATTTTTCTAGAAAGATCTCACCGGAATTTAACATCAGTCATGGGCGTACGCAAGGGGGGGGGGCAGCTGCCCCCCCCCTAGAAAATAAATCCAACTTACACTAGATAGGTATTATGACTTTTCAGCGTAACTTACACTAGATATTATTATGATTTTTCGACCCAACTTACACTAGATAAAAATATTTTTCAACCCTAACTTAAAATAAATGGTACGGATAGACTACCATCGAATGTAGATGTTGTTCTTCTAAAGTTTGAAGTCTATTTGTGATATTATAATTATAACTAGCTGTTTCGCCCGCGATTCGCTACGACCTATAGATTGGCACCTTAGAGGCATGGCCGTTCCCGTGTGAAAGTAGGTGTGTACGCTGTTGTATGTATATGTATATACATGTATCATGCCATCTCTCTCGCTCCAATTTATTTCTTATGGGGATTGTTTACTTTTCGCGATTTCAACCCCTTAAAATTAAAATTTTGCAAAATCCTTTTTTAGTGCACACTTACATGGTGCAACGAAGGTTCAAGTCTGTAGCATTAATAGTTTCGGCTCTACGTTGATCAGTCACAGGACATTGCCTTTTATATATAAAGATTTTTTCTGATGCTGCCGTTGACCTTTATTTTAAACAGATTTTGATGCCTTCGGCAGTGGACTTTGTTCTTTAGTGATGGTATTAGTTTAAAAAAATTTGGCAGCCTTCGGCTGTGGACATTGCTCTTTAGTGATAGTATTATTTTGAAATTTTGCAGCCTTCGGCTGTGTGGACTTTGCGCTTTAGTGATGGTATTGTTTTAAAAAGATTTGGCATCCTAAGGCTGTGGACATTGCTTTTTAGTGACAGTATTATTTTGAAATTTTGCAGCCTTCGGCTGTGGACATTGTTCTTTAGTGATAGTATTATTTTAAAAAGATTTAGCAGACTTCGGTTGTGACCTTTGCTCCATAGTGATGGTATTAGTTCAAAAAGATTTGGCCGCCTACAGCTGTGGACTTTGCTCTTTAGTTATAGTATTGTTTTAAAAAGATTTGGCATCCTACGGCTGTGGACATTGCTCTTTAGTGACAGTATTATTTTGAAATTTTGCAGCCTTCGGCTGTGGACTTTGGTCTTTAGTGATGGTATTATTTTAAAAAGATTTAGCAGCCTTCGGCTGTGAACTTTGTTCTATAGTGATGGTATTATTTTAAAAAGATTTTGCAACTTTCGGCTGTGGACTTTGCTCTTTAGTGATGGTATTATTTTAAAAAGATTTCAAAGCCTACGGCTGCTGACGTGGCTCTTTGTTAGTGGTAGTATTTTTTAAAAAAATAATCCCATGTGTCCAACTAATGTTTTTTTTTAGAATTATACAAGACAGTGGCTGAGTAGGCTGGAGCCAAAGGTTCTACAAAATACTAAAAATCGTCAAATATGATACTTGGGTGACTGTGCATACCAAATTTTATCAAAATCAGACAACTTTTCTGTTTTTTTTTTTTCATTTTTGAGCCCCTACCGGTGCCCCAAAACCATTATTCCTACAAAATACTAAAAATCGTCAAATATAATACTTGGGTGACTGTGCATACCAAATTTTATCAAAATCAGACAAATTTTATGTCTCTCCATTTATGGCCCCCTGCTGGGGCCCCAAAAGCAAAAATTCTGCAAAAATTATCAAATATAATAAATAATTCGGTGACTGTGCATTCCATAAAAAGCGGCATAAAACCGCCAACGGTATATTCAATTTCCAACAAAAGCTTATTATGCTGTTCATGGCATACAACTGACATGCATACCAAATTTCAAGTCTCTAGCACTTACCGATCTTGAGATATCTTGTTCACAGACAGACAAACACACACACGGACCAATGGCTGAAACTCGAAATTCGGGCTCTGGGGACCCCAAAACGTGTTTTGGCATTGAAAACTCGACATTGAAAATTTCAGCCCATTACAATACTTTCCTTTTTATAGGATCCCCCCCCCCCGGTCACAAACTCGGCTGCCCCCCCTAGACGAGATGCTGCGTACGCCCATGACATCAGTTCAATAATGTGAGACCATGGTAGAACCCACACAACTCGCTCGCCTTTTCTTATACATCAAATATTCCTCTGAGATATTAAATGCTAACTTTAATCTCTAACTTGGAAAGAATAAACTTGCCGTCAGGAACATCTGGACAGTTCCCACAGCGATGCCGCCGGAGTTGAGGAGGATTAACAAAAGTGGCCTTCCTATTGGACGAAACAAATTTCTATCCTCAAAAGAAAATCCCCGATTAAAATTCTTAGGAAATAGTTATGACATTTTGGTTCATTATTTTCAACACTGAACCTTTAATTGTGACCACGAACAAAACATACGTATAACCTTTTCAAAATTTTATATTTTACGTTTCGAATAAAAATCGACTAAAAAAAATGCGGTCTTCCGCCACACGCCCCAAGTGGCAGTGACACTTTTCCTACTTGGCATTAACCGATTTTAATGAAATATATATGGCGGACAACTTGGAATTTGGTACTACCTTGAAACGGTAAATATATAGGTACATATATATAAAGATATATATATTTTTTTTGGAGGGGGGGGGGGCATTTTGTTAAGTGGTTACCTTCCGGGATACATTATTTTCAGTGAGTTTTCATTTCCGGAAATATGCCCTGTAGTGGGGTCACCAGCACCAAAGGGGATTACAAAATGTAACGATCACTTGTGAGGATAGTCTGCCTACCCACTCTTGTCATGTAAGTACTTATACAAACATTTACTCAAGCCTGTGTTGAGCGCCCCTATGTCGTTGTTATTCATTAGCATAATTATTGTTTAATATAGGTAGCGTTGTTTGTTTGTTATCTTGTCCTTGTATTTTAATTTTTACAGGATGGCGCAAAGGTAATGACCCTCTTTCATTTGTTCAGAGTACGGTATTAGTTAATTTCATTTTACTTCTCAACACTTGTAAAATTAGATCGTTAAATTATCCAACGTCTATGGCACGTTGAATACACCAGTTCCCGTTAGATCACGGAAGTTAAGCAGCGTTCAGCGAGGTTGTATACCATGTGGGTGTCCACGTGGACGTGAGGTAGTACCATGTGGACGCCCACGTGGTCTGGCTATTTTTACGGCCAAACCTAGACTGGGTGAGGTCAATGTGGGTAGCTGGTTTGCAAGTTTCCAGCGAATGGAGGGTGAAACCCCCGTCTTGAATGACCAATAGATGTTAAATAGACGTTAAGCCAAATTTTAAAAAAATATCGTTAAATTGGGATACGGATGCTAATATGTATGTCAAGTAAAACCACAATGTAGGTTAAAAATAACTATATCTTCTTTGACGTGACTTATTTTCTTTAATCCCCAGGGGGACACGGGGATTTAGCAAATACATATTATATATATAGGCTGGGCACCGACTGACTTCAAAATCTTATATGAGAAGGTATATCAAGTGATACCTTGTTCGTTAAGACAAGTTCATTATAGCCTTTGCGGCCGCACCGAAATGGTAGGTAAAAATGCCTAGAAATAAGTTTTTATGATCCCAAATAAGTAATTTAGTAAAAAAGTTGATTGTCCCGCCCACTTTAACCGCGGAAATCGAGCCTTCTTAGACCAAACCTATATCCAGCTGTTTTGATAATTTTGATCTAAGAAAGCTCGAACTCTGCGGTCGAAGTGGGCGAGACAACTATCTAGTTGAAACACTATTTTTTTACTAAATTACTATTTGGGATCATAAAAACTTATTTCTAGGCATTTTTACCTACCATTTCGGTGCGGCCGCAAAGGGAATGGGTCACATTTTCCACCCTGTAATTCGTGAACAGTAGATCCTAGAAAGCTCTGGTTTTCTGTAGTGAACTCTTATTAACGAGAGCTTTAAAACAAGGTGTCACTTGATATACCTTCTCATTTAAGATTTTGAAGTCAGTCGGAAGAAGGTTTTAGATTTTGGGGGAATTAATTTTTAGCCTAAAATTAATTCCCCCAAAATCTAAGAGATAGGTGTTTTTGCGTTTTCTTATATTTTCAGCCATTCTCGAGATACGGTAGGTGGGTGAGACTTTATGGACACCCTGTATATATTTTATAAAGACTTTTATTTACGAGTAATATCACAATAGTTACTTCATCATCCGACTAGTTTCGGAGCTCCCTGCTCCATTTTCAAGGTAAAAAATACGAAACATAGAACATAAATACAAAAAACAGTCACTAAAATACAAAAAACGGTTGATGACCGGTTCGACTTTCCCCGCACGGGCCACTCTTTTTTCGAAAATACAAAATTTAGCCTGCCTTCACAACCGAAGACGTTACCTCTAAACCAATTAGAAATAGACTATTATGATCTCAATCATTTCCTATGAGCAGAGGAGATGTTTAGCATTCTAAAGGTTCCTATAGGGAACTAGGTACAATTTAGATGTGGTTCCTATAGCTGTGCTGCAGAGTGTTAACTCTTCAACGTGTTGAGATATTGGGCAAGTAAGTAAAATGGAAAATTCAATCAAATTCTGAACATTGATCTTCACTCAACAATGGTAGTAGAAAGTTTGGAGATAATCCATGAAGTCATGTAGTGCCATTCAAAGTGAAGTCTGAGAAATATAGATATTTCCAAATGAAGTTTAAACTGTCGCTATTCTGTATTTCTTCGGACTTCAATGTTAAATACGAATATCAACTCCCGTCAACAAATCTCCGAAATTCAAATACATATTATTTGAAAGGATAAACACATTAAGTCTATCTACAAATCACTAAGCGGTCTTTAAGCCCTAATATGTTTAGACATACATACATTTCGACGTCTTCTCTGCCTCCATTCATCCCCAAGTCGCTTCTCCACCTCCAGAAACTAAGATAGATAAAAAATCAAAAGCAAAAAAAAAGGAAAAAATATAAGAGATGTATTTTATCGGATTATTTCCGATTGAGTTGGTTTCATTGCCAAAATAAAAGTTAAGGTTTCCCTTCTCGCTTTTACAATTTCTTTCTCATCTCTATGTACTGTGTCCAAAAAATCTCAGATTCTGATATTTAAAATTTGGTGAAAAATGTAAGTGGGACCGGGTTACCAGATGGAAAAGCAGGACATTTCACATGAAAAAGCAGGACGTGTCATTTATGATATTATATAAAAAAGTAGGTATTCAGGAATTTTACATAATATGTGAATGAGCAATACAGTGTTTTATAAATTTTTGTCAGAACCATACACATACATTTCAGAGCTCTGTACTCTGAAAATCACCTCAACACACACTACCTTCATCCCTGCGCATGTTATTTTTATACAGGTGATTTGACACTTTTAAAAAGTATTTTTGTGTGACTTGGAAAAAAACAGGACATTTTTCATTATTTTCAAATGAAATCAGGGCAAAAATGCGAAAAACAGGACATGTCCTGCCAAAGCCGGACGTATAGGTAACCTTAAGTGGGACCTGCTCAAAATACATTTTTCACGGGACGGTATAATTACCTATACAGCGTGTCCAGAAAGACCATCAGTCACCCCCCCCCAACTTTTGAACGGCTTGGAATTTTTGAATTTTGGAAATCTCTAGGTATAGATAGGAAAAGGGCCTATTAAATGGTTAAAGTACCCTTATTGTGTCCCAAAAAAAAGTTTCTCATCTACCTAAAACATCAAAAGTGTACATTTTTATTTTCATCAGTGTCGTAAGAGGACAAAGCCAAATCTAATTTTTTCCTGGAAGTTAAAAATTAGCCGTTTTAAAAAAGACCATTTTCGGGTAGAAAGTCTAAAGTAAGGAGGGTATTTAGGACAAACAGTTATAAGTAACTCAAATAAGGAAACATTTTAGAAAAAAAAGAATATTCACCTTCTAATTTCTTTCGCAGCAGGGCCAGAGGAATGAGAAAATTTCCTATGTAGTTGCATTGACATTTTCTCATTCCTCTGGCATCGCTGTGAAAGAATGAAGAAGGTGAATGTTTTCTATTTGCAATAAAAGGATCCCTTGTTTAGGTTAGTTATCATTATCACTGTTTGTCCGAAATAACCCCCGTAATTTAGACTTTCTACCCGAAAATTGTCGTTTTCTAAATTTCGGGAGCTGGCTAGCCATATCTTACCTCATAAGGTATAACATTTTTGACCCGTGGGCTGGAAGTGCATCGGTGGGGTAATGTCAAAACTCGTTTTTTTAGTTGCCAGACCGGCCAAAAATCGAAATTGGGCCAAAATTTACCTCATAAGGTACACGAAAAAAACAAATTCCGAAATGATCCTCAGAGTGTCCTGAACAAGAAATCATGTCGTAAGTAAGGGTTTCTGGGGGCTTTCGACAAGTAAGAAGCCTTTTTTGAAAAAGCACCAAATTTTACCTCATAAGGTACACGAAAAATTCAAACGCCAAAATGAGTGCACTGACCCCCTGAGTTCGAAAATATGTCGTAAGAAACCATACCCAGGGGCTTTCGGTCACTAAGAAGGCTTTTTTAGGTAGATGAGAAACTTTAATTTGGCTACACACCTTTTTTCTGTAGGATGGAAAGAAGCGCTGCTACAAGCGACTGCCGTTTTGGTATAAAATATCGATTTTAACAAAAATATCGATTTTGACAAAAATATCCTTTTTTGCGGATGTATTTCCTAAACAAAGCTTCAAAACCAAACAAACACTCCATTAAAAGTTTTAGGTTTTTACATTTTAATTTCATGTCACTTATCGATCATGAAAATTGCTTCAGCGGCAGCCAAAAGGCGATAATGTGGTCGAAATATGTCCTTCCTTATTAAAGTGCATACAGTAGAACGGAGTGGAAATAACTTTTTAAATTCAGTAAATTAATTTAATGAGGTGTAATTATAAACTTCTTGACTTTAGAAATGCTATATAGAAATAATTATTCTGGTTGTCATTCTTACGCCAAAAGCGTCACCAAAAACTGTAATTCCGCAAGACCTCCTGACCACTGCGAGCGGAAAGTGGCAAATATATTCACAAGCTATATCATTACTTTTTAACCTAAAATTCTGTGGCTATTCCTATATCTCAAAAAGGGTAAGAGATACGAACAAAAGGTATAAAACTATGATTATATGTAGAAGAATTCGAAGTCGTTCATATGAGTTCAATTCAGTTCCTACATTTTTTCGCTAAAATTGACCGTTCTCGAGATATTTGCAGAATTCAAGATGGAGGACGATAAAATTCTATATCTTGTATTTTAGGTACTTTCTTTTATTTTTTGCGAATATCTCGACAACGATTTATATTATCCGTTAATGTACCTGTTCCGAGGAAAACTGATAAATTATACGGACCCAGTGGACGCGGGCGGGTCCCCCAGAGCCAAGTGTTTGGAACGTTTCGTGGAAATTCGGACGCATTTTACTTTGAATTTATTTGCCGCTTTCCGCTCCCAGTGGTCAGGAGGTCTTACGGAATTTTGAAATTTGGGCATTTTCTTAGTGACCGAAATCCCCCGGGTATGGTTTCTTACGACAGATTTTTGAACTCAGGGGGTCAGTGCACTCATTATGGCGTTGGAATTTTTCGTATACCTTATGAGGTAAAATTTGGTCGTTTTTCAAAAAAAGCTTCTTACTTGTCGAAAGCCCCCCGAAACCCTTTCTTACGACATGATTTCTTGTTCAGCACACTCTGAGGATCATTTTGGAATTTGTTTTTTTCGTGTACCTTATGAGGTAATTTTTGGCCCAATTTCGATTTTTGACGAGTCTGTAGCTTCTAAACGGCCCCGGTCTGGCAACTAAGAAAACGAGTTTTGACATTACCCCACCGATGCACTTCCAGCCCACGGGTCAAAAATTTTATACCTTATGAGGTAATTTTATACCTGGCTAGCCAGCTCCCGAACTATACTTTTAACTTCCAGGAGATAAACTCCAGCCAAACTGAGAGTTTTCAAGGCAGGTTTGACATTAGATGTCGCGTTGCCCCTCTGTGTCTAGACTTAAATATGGACTTAGAAAATTGAGTTTGATCTTTTTACTTAAAATGAGAAATGAAATTACAGTTCGTTTGTTCACGGAATCAATTCAACATACATAGATAACTAGAATAGAATCAATTCAACATACATAGCTCTTTGACGTGTTCTAAATACGCAACATTATGATGTATCTGTCTAGTCGCGATGTTTGTTTAGATTGCGAGTGTTGCTGTCAAGTCAGGAGATTGTTTCAAATGTTTGCATTAATATTGGAAGCACGCCTTACCAGTCTCTCTCAACAGACTCAATGCATTGTTACACCCAAATCTAAATCTTCTGTATCCAATCTATTCAGAAATGAATTACTTCACACCTCTTCGGTACCAACGTACCAACAAAAAAGTTCAGATCACTGAGTTCCGGCAAAGCTCGACATATTTTGAAAATGTCAGACTCAAGATTAACATCAAAGAAGTAGTAAATTCTTGTCATCCATATATGGCCAAAAAAGCTCCGCTTCCGCTTTTCTTGTAAGTTCTATCCAAGGGATGCTATGCTAGGAAAAATAATTTCAGAATGGTTGTGTTTTTTGTGGCGTCACGCTAGCCAGATATAGTCCACAATTTTAGATTCAAGATTGAAAAAATATTGTAATGCTTTAATATAAGGATACCATGGCAGCCCTCCTAGTACAGTGGTATCACACTGGGGTACCCAGGTTCAATCCGCGGCGGGGTCGGAAAATTTTCGACTTCGTGCTTGTGATTTTGAGGTGCACTCAGCCTCGTTAGGACAATTAAGAAGCTGCTTTAATGTGAGTAGAGACCAGTGGCGGCATTGCCAGAGTAAAAAGAGTTGGTCTGGTAGAAAATTTCAGTGACTATGAGATTAGTACATGAGTCTCTAGTAATGCCGTTATACCCACAAAAATTGTGAAAAGTGTTGTGCCTTATTACAAAGAATTTTGTTGAATTGGGATACTATGTCAAGTAAAAAACAAAATACCTCTTTCAGAATGTAACATTAAAGTTCTCTACTCAAAACCGGTAAATCCATTTAAATTGTCGCTCTATGAAACCCCGGAGATCACCATAACAGTAGAAAGCAGCAGAAAAATATTTACCAACTAGTATAAATTATATACTACCCCTAGCTAGGTACTATCTCCATCTCTCTCTCTTCCTTTAAAACTCCCAATATTCTTCAGTCTTCAAACTCACTTCAAGCTCTGATGATGTGCTCAGGAGAGTACGAAACTAGTCAGCTCTAATTAACATCTTAATAATTTTACAGTCAAGTGAAGATATAGTAATTTCTTTACCTTATTATTACAAAGAAGTTCTTCATTTTCATATATTAGGATACCACATAATTATGAAGCTTTTACTGTGGAGCCTGGAAATTTCCAATACCTATTCTTGCCTTGGTATTTTATGTACATCTAGCATTGAAGAGGTATGGGACTATACGTCACGTGTCAGTGAGATATATGATCATAAATCTATAGCGCACTTCATTTATAACATACAATAATTACAATACATCCATAGATCAGAGAGGTGTTGTACATAACAGTGTAAACATAATTAATCCTATTTAGAAAGGTGCCTTGCATCGCACGCCGTGTGAAAGTAAAATCTGCTTCCACGAAGAAGATTCTACATCTGTAGAGAGGCGACTCTTGGTCTCTAGGGTTACCAGACGCTTGGCTTTGGCGTCTGATTTTGAAAAGAATGGATAATGTCCTGAAAAAAATGGAAAACGTCCCGCTTTTTCTGAGTCACACAAAAATACTTTTTAAAAGTGTCAAATCACCTGTATAAAAATAACGTGCGCAGAGATGAAGGTAGTGTGGGTTAACGTGATTTTCAGAGTGCAGAGCTCTGAAAAGTATGTGTATTATAGTTGTATTTTTTTTATTTTTTTTTGCTTAACGTTTCTTTAACATCTTTTGGTCATTCAAGAGAGCGGTTTTGCCATCCCCTTGCTAAAAACTTACAAACCGGCTAGCTACCTAGACTGATCACACCCAGTCTGGGTTGGGCCGGAAAAATAGGTAGTATCACAAGGGCGTAAATCTACATGGACACCTACTTGGTACCTAACGGAAACTGGTTTATTCAACGTGCCATAGACGCTTGCAGTTGTAAGTTTATGAAAACAATATACAAAACACTGTATTTCACATACTGAAAAACTGCTGAATATCTCCTTTTTTATATCACAAATCGAAATGTCCTGCTTTTGAAAATTTTCATCTGTGGTAACCCTAGTCGCATAGCACTTGGTCTAATGTCTAATGGATAAAAATAAATTCAGTTAAGTCTAAAATTCCTAGAACTACCAACTTTATTATTATTATTATTATTTAGTGTGTTTCAGGGGTTAAAAACCGCTGACACATTACAAATTTGCGAACAAAAATATCCCCCACCCTTATATTCAAATAAAATTATAAATATATATAAAAAAATCAAAACTGAAAATTGGATTAACAAAATTTGAATACACTGTAAAATTAAAAAGACCTGTAAAGAAATCTGAAATTGTTATTAGTAGATACCTGAAAAAGAGAGAGAAAAAAAATAGTCGTTGAACTCCTGTAGGCTATAGGGAGCAATTTCTAAGAGACGATTTTTTAAGTACAACTTAAAATTTTTGTAGTTCATGTTTTTATTAGCATTATTTATTTTGTTATATATTTTAATACCTTTATCCAAAATTGATTCCCCAAAAATCGTTAATCTGGAGTGTATTAAATCTTTTGCATTCCTCGTGTTGTATGAATGTGCCATTGTAGGTAAAAGATGTTTGTTTTTATGAATGAGGAGACACATATCTAATATTACCTGACCATATAATGTTAATATTCTTTTTTCAATGAAATATTCTTTGCAATGAGCTAATAAAAAGCTAGTTTAAATTAAATTTATTTTTGGGATCTATTACGCCACCCGGGCCTCAGAGCACTACTAGTATCCATCAAGGACAAATAAATTCAGTGAAGTCTAAAATTCCTTAAACTACCAACTAGTATAAATTAAATTAATTTTTGGGATCTATTAGGCCACGCGGGCCCCGTAGAACTACTAGTATCCATCAAGGACAAATAAATTCAGTGAAGTCTAAAATTCCTTGAACTACCAACTAGTATAAATTAAATTAATTTTTGGGATCAATTAGGCCACGCGGGCCTCACAGAACTACTAGTATCCATCAATGACAAATAAATTCAGTGAAGTCTAAAATTCCCTGAACTACCAACTAGTATAAATTAAATTTATTTTTGGGATCTATTACGCCACCTGGGCCTCAGAGCACTACTGGTATCCATCAAGGACAAATAAATTCAGTGAAGTCTAAAATTCCTTGAACTACCAACTAGTATAAATTAAATTAATTTTTGGGACCTACAATGCCACCCGGGCCTCACAGAACTACTATTATCCATCAATGACAAATAAATTCAGTGAAGTCTAAAATTCCTTAAACTACCAACTAGTATAAATTAAATTAATTTTTGGGATCTATTACGTCACCCGGGCCTCACAGAACTACTAGTCAATGACAAATAAATTCAGTGAAGTCTAAAATTCCTTGAACTACCAATTAGTATAAATTAAATTAATTTTTAGGATCTATTACGCCACCCCGGCCTCACAGAACTAGTATAGTATCCATCATTGACCTAACTTTATAACTAAATACATTATGAGAAGATATTGATTTTTAGTCGCATGGCTGCTTTTTAATTCAAATACCTATATTTACAACTTGGCTTATTGTCGCTACGAGTTCTAGCGGAAACAATGGTTTGTTAGGTAGTACACCAAACTCCTAAGTAAATATACATAGATAAAGTAATTATAGATAGGTATTCAAAGACAAAATACGAGAGGCGTACGGTGTGCATTTCCAGGGGTCGGCAAATTAGTCAAGTTCTCTGAAATAATGTCGGAATTTTTTTACACATACATACATTGTACAGAATTCGGTACAATGTATGTATAGTGAGAAGCGAAAGTTACAACCTTCCACGAGGCAAGTGTTACAGCAAAAAATTGTACGTTTCCGAAATTTAAGATTCGTCATTATTATTTAACAAATTTATATTAGACATCCTATTGGTAACTTTAAAAAACACTACCGTTATTTATGACGAGGATTCACTTACTTTTTCACTTCCGACTCGAGTTTCGTCTACTTCGTAGACATTTTCAAGGAAACTGATTGTTTGGTGTTGTTGTTATTGTTGGGTGTCCGTTGGTAACTCAGGACCCACGTGACCAATCAGCTGATTTCTCTCATACACAAAGTTTGGAACAGTGTCGACGATCGCGTTGAGGCATTTACCTTTACTCATTGACGAGTGGATGTAGATTTTTTCATAGAGTAGGATTTCCATCTGACGATTACCTCGGTGGAGTAGCGACACTGTTCCAAACTTTGTGTATGAGAGAAATCAGCTGATTGATCACGTGGGTCCTGAGTTAAGATTCGTGTCAAGAGCTTACTTCTAAAATTTTATCCTAATCGGACCATTTTCGTGGTTCCTTCTGAACTCTTAAATTTTGTGTTCGATTTTTCAAAATATATTTACACAAAATTTTTAGAAAAAGACATTCTTCTCATATGTCAAATCTGATTATTAGATAATTTTTTTTTTTTTTTTTTTTTTTTAAATCTCAATGCCATATTTGAAATCATCGCCATTAAAAAACTAGTTAAACTAATATCTCTTTTCTTAATTTTTTCTCTCCTTCTTCTTAATTCTTTCTTTCCATCCTGCCTCTTTTCCGTTTTTATTGTTTCATTCAATAAAGTGTACAAAAAAAATAAAAAAAAAAAAATTAGCGTTCATCCACTTTTTGTTTGGTCACAGAGAACCCACCAAGCGATGTTTAAAGTTGTCCAAAAATATGCTTCGTCTGACTCACTAACAAATTTCGTATGTTCCACATTTTTTGATCTCAGCTACCTACAATATCTGGGGTCCCATATATAACCGAACACACCATAATATATGCTATGCAATAAGTTAAGTAAGTATGTGGCATTCTGAGAGCACCCTAAGACTGAAGAGTCCTTCCCACCGTCATCTATTTTTTACTTCCTCAAACATTTATTTTTGAAGGGAGCTTACAAATATGGGCAGGAGGAAAAGCATCGTTGTCTACGTTACTACAAACCGACCGAAATCGCTTAGTTGATGGAGCCACGGAGGTATCATGTCGCGGGTCGGCGGTCCGAACCTCCGAACTCACAATGAAGAAGTATTTTTCTTAATTGAAAATTGGTTATTTCATCTATCATTATGTCAACATTTCTTAGATTAGACACAAAACAATCTACGAACGTCTTTTGGCAACCGCGCCGCTCACTTAACTCTTGTAATTCCAACTGTAAGTGTCCGGTTCACTGAATATGTGAGATATGATCCTGTTTTGTGCTCGTTGGCAACCCCTGTCATTTATGACAGTGATCATTATTTCTATTTCTCATGAAACAACCGAACAATGCCACAAAATTATGAAGTTTTTGTTTGACCTTGACGAGTTGCATGAGTGATAACATCACACACTTCTTATCGGTAAAAATATCATCTATAACAACATGTATGTTAGCTTTGGATTTTCATCTCATAAAGAAAAATCGTGGAGTTAAATATGGACTTTACTTTGTTCGGTCACTTTAGTGACTTATATAAAGTCAAACAAGTGCTGAAATCACAAAATGTCTGCAGGACTCTTAGTAAACAAGTGGAGAAGAACAAGAAAAGTGGTTTGGCAGTACTTTCGTAAGGTTTTCGAAACTCGGAAGGTGTTTCATCTATCAATAGGGTAAAATCGTTTCCGACATTAGCCTAAAAAACTGTTTTTTTTTTTTTTTTGCTTAACGTCTCTTTAACATCTATTTATTGGTCAGTCGAGACGGGGGATTTCGCTGGAATGTTACAAACCAGCTACTCACATTAACCTCCCCCAGCCTGGGTTGGGCCACAAAATCAGTATCACTGAGCGCGAACCTACGT
The DNA here is from genome assembly GCA_012654025.1 of Pachypsylla venusta. Taxonomy (NCBI): domain Eukaryota; kingdom Metazoa; phylum Arthropoda; class Insecta; order Hemiptera; family Aphalaridae; genus Pachypsylla; species Pachypsylla venusta. Next base: position 17,797,898 of record CM022878.1, on the reverse strand, counting down.
GGTCATCCACTAAGTAATATCTCGCTGGACGTTATTTTACTTCAGTGATCTTAAGGGACCTGATGTATTCAACGTGCCATATACGCTGACTGCTAATGGTTTCACTAGTGATTTTGAGAACACTCACTCACTGAAAATGTCAATATCATGTTTCAGCCAGCGTCTATGACACGTTGAATACACCAGTTCCTGTCAGATCACAGAAGTTAAGCAACGTCGGGCGCGGTCAGTACTTGGATGGGTGACCGCTTGGGAACACCAAGTATCGTTGGCTCTTTTTTCCGGCCCAACCCAGGCTGGGTGAGGTCAATGTGGGTAGCTGGTTTGCATGTTTCCAGCGAATGGAGGGTGAAACCCCCGTCTTGAATGACCAACAATAGATGTTAAAGAGACGTTAAGTCAAATAGTCCGGGAGCTAGCCTGGCTTGTCCTACCTCATAAGCAGCAGAAGGATTTCATAGTGGATACAGAAGAGCTCACTGTGTAGGTGCATGAAAGTCTTTGTCTGGCAAGTTTTGTGGGTGACTTTAGTCTCCACGAGCTTTCAAAGTTAGAAAATTTCGGCAAAAATTACTTCATAAGCAGCAGGGATAATTTTTGCGTCAAAATGACGTACTCCTTGAGTTGTTTCCAAAAATAGCTCGCCTGACTAATTTTTTGGGTGATTTACCCGAACCTGACTGAAAAGTTTGAAATTTTTGAAAA
>CM022878.1:17774891-17795961 GCA_012654025.1 Pachypsylla venusta | reverse complement strand
ATTCGGGTAAATCACCCAAAAAATTAGTCAGGCGAGGTATTTTTGGAAACAGCTCACAGAGTACGTCATTTTGGCGCAAAAATTTTCCCTGCTGCTTATGATGTAATTTTTTCAAAATTTCAAACTTTTCAGTCAGGTTCGGGTAAATCACCCAAAAAATTAGTCAGGCGAGCTATTTTTGGAAAAAGCTCAGGGAGTACGTCATTTTGACGCAAAAATTATCCCTGCTACTTATGAGGTAATTTTTGCCAAATTTTTCGAACTTTGAAAGCTCGCACCCACAAAACTTGCCAGACAAAGACTTTCATGCACCTACACAGTAAGCTCTTCTGTATCCACTATGAAATCCTTCTGCTGCTTATGAGGTAGGACAAGCCAGGCTAGCTCCCGGACTATTTTTTTTCAAATCCATTGATATGTAGNAAAAAAAAAAAAAATATGTTTTAACAAAACTGGACAAGGCGATTGCGAGTTATAGAGTGTGGCCCTAATGTACAAAGTGCCCCCGAAGGTGAAAAATAGATCATGTTTGAGCTTATCTTATTAGGGGTTACTTGGGGGTAACATTCTCTCTTGCCAAGTCAATCCGAGCTGATCGTGTATTATAACACAGAAAGCATCTCCGGAATAAGTGTTATTGACTGTGAAAGAAATGGAGGTCCAGTTTTAACTTCACGATTTTTCTTCATGTTTTTGTTACACGATAACTCTTGGACGCCTTATCCGATTTTGGTAGGGACAATTCTTTATGCTCGTAGAATTATAGCCGATTAGTTGTTGGACACTATTGTCATTTTAGGAACTGAGGTGACTAGTAATTCTGTGAACTGTAGACCTCACATTAGTGCTCAATCAGCTAATTTTATGAATATAATTTAGGTCCATATCAAATTTCATCAAATACGGATAATCGGAATGCAGGCAAACTAAAGAAAAATAGACCTTCACTTCGTTCGGTCCTTGTATTGCACTGATTGTCATGGTTCTGGCGACACATGATTAGAGCCAAGAATAGATTGACCATAGGAAGTGAGGTCTAGGTTTTAACATCATGACTTTTCTCACGTCAAACCTTCTTACCAAATTAAGTAGAAATCATCTGTCATATATAATTTGAATTCTCACCTGAAACAAAAGAGCAATTTCAAATTAAATTAATGATTCGTACATTTAGTGATTGATCGATCAATTTGAATCAATTGATTATAGTACGGAACTCTATATAACATAACTGACAGTGATGAAATGTTTCGACGGATATTTACACCCCAAAGGAGACTAATATACAAAATCTATTTGTATATTTGAACAATGTGGCAATTTTAAAAAAAAATCCAATTTTTTTTAACTCGTTTTTTTTATTGGCCGTCATGGGTCCATTGTTGTACGGTTATACATATGCAATAGAAGCATGGCCGTAAAAATGATTTCTAACCTCTCTAATTGGGTTAAAATTGGATAACAAAAATTCATGGCGCATTACTTCTGCCCGGTTCCAAATCCTTCAGGGTTTGTTATGAGCAAATCAGCTGATTTATTTATCAATGGCCGCGAATTTGATTTTTCCGTTATAAATAGGTAACTAGGTACGTATTTTTTTAAAATTAAATATTTAAATAAAATTATGTCATTAAATTAAATTCATAAACCTTGAACATAGATGAAATTCTCATTAATATTTTTTTATGTCCCCTTTCAAAATTCCCAGGGTGAGCACGGCTCTTATTTAGAAAATTCAATATTTTACTCAGGATATTACTTTTTGCACGGCGGGACACGTTGTATCAAATTTCAGCTTTCTTCCTCATCCCGATGAGGTACTTCTCTATTATGGATTTTTGGTGGAACCTACCCCCAGGGTAAGCAAGTGAGCATGTCTCCAATTTAGAAAATCTTTTGATATAAAGAAATCATCTGTGGTCCAACGGGCTCCCTTGAATCAGACGCCCCATGATACCGCATTGGCATAGCTACGCCATTGTAGAGATAACTGGTATATGGGACCATTTATTATAAAATAAATGTTCAGCAAAATCGAATGAAAGTTATACAAGATCTGGTAGGGAAGCTGCTCTACACTGACCTAATTAACATTTATTTTGCTCAGAATGTAATTTCCGCGCGACATTGTTAATGCATCTGTGCAGCGCAGGAAACATGTGAAGGTCCCGGGAACTCGCCAGTCCTCATCAATTTATCGGATCTTCCATATCAACGTGACGCAACATTTCCCATGCAAATCAAAATAATTTGTATTCCTATTTTTTTTTTTTTTTTTTTTTTAATAAATTGAAAGGATGTTTTTGTCAGAATTAAGGACAAAATAATACAATATGATCATATACTGGGTTCACTCACTACCTGCAATACATTAATTTCCTATGGTTAAAAAAAATCCGCGTCCAGTGAGGTTTTACCAAGTGAGTGTCCGTTGGGTTTAGGACATTATTAAGTATCTCTTATTGGTTCAACTGGATCTAAGTTTGGTATACGAGACAGGAGTGGTAGTGAGGTGACAGAGAGTCTATGTTTGCTTTGACTTATGGTAGGTATATGGCGTTCTAGAGATACTATTGTACATGAGCAACAACAATGTATCTGAGACATCGGCGTCGAAATGTAAACAAACATCTGCTAGGACTATTTATACAGGGTGGTATGTAAGATTAATAATTTCAAATGTACTGCGTGAGTGAGGAAAAAATGAATCAAAGAAATATAGGAATGTTTTCCGCAGACGAAAATATTTTACTTTCTCTTCCTATAGAAAATAAAGTATTGTAATATTGCAGAAAATTTGGACTATTTTTGGCCCAAAATAAAAATCAAATATGTTCTCATTTCCTATATTGTTTTTGGGCCATATTTTCAGTATTTTGAGGTTTGGAAATATTTGCCATGGGGTACAAAACACCGATATACACGACATTCCACGTGGGACGTACGTACGAAATCGTGTGCAGAGGTCAGGAGCCAAACGGCTGGTCCGATTTTACTGAAATTAGGCACACGTCCATGGGCAAAAAGATCGATCTACATTTTTCTTTTCCTCCATATCGCCCCTATAGGGCCCCGAACAGCTTTTATGGGAGCGAATCTTTAAAATCCAAAACCACATAGAGTCTATGTGGTTTTGGACATTATTAAGTATCTCTTATTGGTTCAACTGGATCTAAGTTTGGTATCGTATTTTTCAAGTTATTGTGATTTTTAATCACAATAACTTGAAAAATATTTGAAGAGCTACCTTATACCTCCATGTTTCACAATTTTTGGTATTTTGTAGAAATTTTGGCCCCTGCCATTTACAATTTGCCGCCCCTAGTATCTGCCCCCCTAAGCCCCAAATCTTTTTAAAATAATAATATCACTAAAGAGCAAAGTCAACAACATCTTTTTAAAATAAAGGTCAACGTCAGCAGAAAAAAAATATAATCAAGCATGTCGGTAGATATGCGTACGTCAAGAGTAAGCAAAACNAACATCTTTTTAAAATAAAGGTCAACGTCAGCAGAAAAAAAATATAATTATAATATCACTAAAAAACTTCAAACTTTAGAAGAGCAACATCCACATTCGATGGTAGTCTGATAGAATGATTAAGGAAGAGAAAGTCTAGTACGGTTTTCCGTACCATTTATATATGTAAATAAGGACTAACGAAATATTAATACCTTAATAAATAAAATAATGATAAAACATTGTAATACACATAGGTGGTGCACAGATTCACAGCGCTCATTCGGAGTTAATGAGCTTCGGGTTTAAGGGGTGCTTCATGGGGTCAAAATCAGATATATTTCCTCACGGGTGTCCGGAAATTGACTGCCTAAAGAGAGAAGATGGTCCAATTCACCGAACGATATGAGGTGCAATTTTAATACGATTAATTTTTTTGCTTGACATTTTACACCACGGTAACTCTCAAAGGCCTTGTCCTATTTCGATCAAACTTGGTATATGAACATTTATTAGATACCAGAAACTTCTGAAAGGAATATTCCTTTCAGGAGTTTCTGGATGGACCGATCTTGCAGATTCCCTAATTTTTTTTTTGCTCTCTCTCTCTCTTTCTCCCCTTCTCTCTTTCTTTTTTTTCTCTCTCTCCCCCTCCGTATAATATATAAAGGAGTAGCGGAGGCAGTGAGCGCATTTAATAGTAATAATAATTATTGTAATAGCAGCGATATATATTTTTGTGTTTTATATTTTATGTTTTGTTTGACGTTGTACTACATACATTCATGTATATTCTGCACAATAAAATAAATTGAATTGAATTTTGGGACCTATTGCGGTAACCAGTGCCTAATAGGGGCCACGTAATCTACAGTTAACAGAAAAACACTTACCTACCTATAACACTATCGAAGTAATTTTATATAGGTTTTTGGTCAGTTTTAATTAATTTTAAATGTAAATATTTTTTTGATAATAGGTGTCATAATTATTGACACTTATTGTCATAATTATTAAATTATTTAAATGAGAAAACGCGTCGAAACTGTCCCCAAGAATCTCAAGAACTTCTCCGTTTGTCCACCACTGTGACCCAGGAATTCCAATAACTTGTCTGTTTGTCCACCACTGTTTCCCAAGAATCCCAATAACTTGTCTGTTTGTCCACCACTGTTTCCCTAGAATCCCAATAACTTGTCTGTTCATACACCACTGTGTTCCCATGAATAATTGGAAGTGACTATTAATTTTTTTCATTTAATTTCTGTCTTCCCGAGAACAGTAAGGTAATTAGTAATCCATTGTTCAAATCATCCGGTGATTATTTTATTAAAATCGGTACCTCCTCACTCCTCAAGGTTTACCTGCAATCTGCATGGCGCACAGCACCGAGAACAGTAAGGTAATCAGTAATCCATTGTTCAAATCATTGAGTGATTATTTTATTAAAATCGGTACCTCCTCACTCCTCAAGGTTTACCTGCATGGCACACAGCAGCTAGAACAGTAAGGTAATCAGTAATCCACTGTTCAAATCATCCAGTGATTAATTTATTAAAATCGGTACCTCCTCACTTCTCAAGGTTTACCTGCATGGCACACAGCACCGAGAACAGTAAGGTAATCAGTAATCCATTGTTCAAATCATCCAGTGATTATTTTATTAAAATCGGTACCTCCTCACTTCTCAAGGTTTACCTGCATGGCACACAGCACCGAGAACAGTAAGGTAATCAGTAATCCATTGTTCAAATCATCCAGTGATTATTTTATTAAAATCGGCACCTCCATACTCCTCAAGGTTTACCTGCATGGCGCACAGCATCGAGAACAGTAAGGCAATCAATCAGTAAAAAAAAAGTGACATTGTATTTTCTTTTGACTTTCTATAACTTTAAGGGGAAAATGGTCCTAAAAAGAGTGATGTCTGAAACTATGTGCAAACTATGTCAGAGATCTTGTTGTATTCCAAGTGCAAACTATGTCAGAGATCTTGTTGTATGCCGAGTGCAAACTATGTCAGAGATCTTGTTGTATACCGAGTGCAAACTATGTCAGAGATCTTGTTGTATGCCGAGTGCAAACTATGTCAGAGATCTTGTTGTATGCCGAATGCAAACTATGTCAGAGATCTTGTTCCATGCCGAGTGCAAACTATGTCAGAGATCTTGTTCTATGCCGAGTGCAAACTAAGTCAGAGATCTTGTTCTATGCCGAGTGCAAACTATGTCAGAGATCTTGTTCTATGCCGAGTGCAAACTATGTCAGAGATCTTGTTGTATGCCGAGTGCAAACTATGTCCGAGATCTTGTTGTATGCCGAGCGCAAACTGTGTCAGAGATCTTGTTGTATGCCGAGTGCAAACTATATCAGAGATCTTGTTGTATGCCGAGTGCAAACTATGTCAGGGATCTTGTTGTATGCCGAGTGCAAACTATGTCAGAGATCTTGTTGTATGCCGAGTGCAAACTATGTCACAGATCTTGTTGTATGCCGAATGCAAACTATGTCAGAGATCTTGTTGTATGCCGAGTGCAAACTATGTCACAGATCTTGTTGTATGCAGAGTGCAAACTATGTCAGAGATCTTGTTGTATGCCGAGTGCAAACTATGTCAGAGATCTTATTGTATGCCGAGTGCAAACTATGTCAGAGATCTTGTTGTATGCCGAGTGCAAACTATGTCAGAGTCAGAGATCGCTCGATATTTAAATCAATTCTTTTGATATTAGCCGAATTTTATTTGTTGATTAAAATTTTATTTCTCTTCACGTTTCGTTACATTTCTTCCATTGCATTCAGTAATAAATAAAATTCGAAAAACAGCTGATTATTCATGTTTTCATTTACCAATTTGACCACAAGAGGTGGCTTCAAGCGTTCTCACCTCAAAAGACGGGTCTGGAACAGGGGAGGATTGTCTGGCAACCATCAAAAAATTTAGATTTTTTTTTTTAAAACAACAATCTTTTTTATTGGCCGTCATGGATCCATTTTGGACGATTTTACATACGAAATACAGTCCAGAATTCTCAAAATATCAATGTGACAGAAATGAGGTTAGACAGCCATTTTTTCAAAACATAAAACATGAATCCGAACAATCAAGCAGAATTGGAATAAAAGGGAATGAAAAAATGGCGGATTTGTGAATCGAGAAAAAGTTGGGTTACAATTAGGTATTCATCTTCACAATTTTTCTTCCAGATTACTCACGAAATAAAATTCAAAGTGAATTGGAATAATTTTTTATTCCGATAAATAAAATTCGGCTATTGAGTCTTGTTGGTTCATGTTTTGTATTTACGTACAGTCGCACAGTCGTACAAACGTCACTTCAATCATTAAAAACAAGTGTTTGCAGTTGAATAGAGCTATGACGTTGTTACATCGTGACATTACAAAACAGATGTGATGAATACGTCGCGTCGTGTTGCCTATTGTCTATTGAATGACGCTGTACCGTAGAGCTGATAAGATGTTACAAAAGCGGAAAGGTACCATTTAGAGTTCGATACTTGAGAAGTAAAAACAAAAAAAAAATGTTGGCTCGCAAAATCAGTTATATTGCGACAAGTAGCGACGAATATCGCCTCGTATGGAAATTCTCTGGGCTCCCGTCTGTCTCTTAGAGGGCTCTATCTGAGTAACGGTAAATGGTTGTAGATTTGTAACATTATTTGGTACACTTCGAGTATGATCCATGAATTAGATTATTTTAAACCAATTCGCCCCTCCAACACAATTAAATTAAAATAATTAACAACTGATTTACTTCTCGGAGAAACTCATCATGTTAAATTATTATTCAGATATTCAGTTAACCTTGATTAAACATAATTACAGACAGTGCAATGTTTTACGCATATTATCAAGTTATTTTCGTAATTATTATGAAATGGTCGCTATAAAGGTAAAATAGATAAAACTTTGGTTCAACATAATTACATACAGTGTCATGTTTTAATTTAACGCATGATATTATCTAGTCATTTTCGAAACTCTCAAATATACGCTGCAAAGGCAAAAGAGATTAAACCGTGATTCAACATAATTACAATGTTTCGGTATTATCAAGTTATTTTCGAAATTCTCAAATATGCGTTGCAAAGGCAAAAGAGGTAAGTTTCAAAATTAATAATTAGTGTCTGGGACTTTATAGTTTGCTTCGCAAAGAGAAATCAATAAACAAAGATAATGGCATGCAGAGATCTGTGCAAAAAAGACCGATCTCAAAATTATTGTGCAGAGAAAAAACAATGTAAGGGGGAAAAAAAAGACTACGAATTTATGCCTTCTAAAGGAGTATCTCGGGTACATTAGTTGTAAGGAAGCCAACAAAACTATAAATAAAGAGATAAATCATCTTCATCGAGGATTCTTGCAAACAAACCAAGGTATAGTTACCAATGAATGGTCTTGAGAATGTTAATGGGGCAAATACACAGAACATGATAATGAGACGATACTAGGTAAGTACCTGTATAAAAGTTCCGTGGTAACACGATCTGACAGGTAAACAGTAGGGCGTAGGCTCATACCAAGTCAATTCATGGAATTTCATCCCCACAATGAATTATTTGAAACATTTGCTATTATTACATTTTGAAAATGTAATAATAGCACCCAAAATCTTCAGATGTAAGATGACTCTGTACTCTGTAGTCTTATTCGGGCAGTAGGTATAAAGAAGAACTCTATTATTATTATTTTCCTTTACTGGGCATAACCTCACATAAGTTTGATATAGGATGTTTCTTAAACCTGCACCACATCCAAATACATTAGGTAGATAAATACCCACATGATTTCCCTGAAGTAATGCGAATGCGATTCCGAGGCATAACATAATGACGGACATGAAAAAATGGGATTACCTATGTCGTCGAGAATATTTAACACTTCAGAATGTAAGTAACTACACTTTAACACCTACGAACTTCGGAGCACCTCTGCTCCAAAGATCGTCGAGAATATTTGACAATTCAGAATGCAAGTATTAACTACACTTTATCTCATACAATCTTTGGAGCAGAGGTACCCCTATTTTTTAGACCCTAAACACCCCAAAAAAAATCTCGGAAAAAATCTTTTATTTTTATGTAGATAGACGTGTAAAGCATTGGAATTATTGAAGTTGATAAGAGGTTATTGAAGTTGTTTCATGGTCAACTGCCAGTTTCATCCGCCCACATTAATTGTTACGGGTTCAGTACTCGAAGACTAAAATTGAATATCACATTAGTAAGCCTCTGAAGTTCGTCCGTCAGTCAGTCACAGGGCTCGTTCTCAGAAACCACAGTTAAATTTCGACAGATACACAAGCACAGAGTGAATTGTTAACTGAAACCCAAACTGATCAGTCACAGGGCTACTCGGGAAACCACATTGGGCACCTTTAAATAGACTCGCCTTAAACTTTCAGCATACACTGTCTGGGAAGGTACATTTCTCCTGACTGACGCTAATGTAACCTTGTGTGGCTACGTACGGCTTGGTCATAAACAATTGCCAAATTTTTGTGTACAAAAATAAATTATTATTTTTCGTTGATGTATGAATGTTGAAATAGTTCACATATTCCTGTCAAGAAAATGCCGTCATCCGTCACGGAATGAGGAACGCCTTCTGATTGACCAAAACTGACAGTTTTTTTATAAATATTAAGAACAATTTCTATTAACAGCTTTAGTGCATCCGTGGAGCACCAAAGATTTTATCCCATATTTTTCTGCTATTCAGTATTCAGAATAAAATATATTGGCACTTACAGCACTCAGCAACAGCACCACAAATGGGTACTGTGACTGGAGGCTACAAAATCTCTTTCAACACGAACCTCTGAGTTTTCATTTCAACTCCGCCGTCAGCGATTTATCTGAATATCGATATTTTAGTTCCGATATATCGGTTCGACTAAAATATTGATAAACAATCTATCGTGTATATTACATCCTCAAATAATATACTGAATACCTCTGGCAATTCCCCCTATTTATCCAGAGTGTTTCCTATTTAGAATAATTATTCCTTATCACTCTTCTCCGGAAAGTTATCTTAAAATATAACTTCATTCCAAAGCAGAATTGAGAAGGAGGCAGGATGACGTCAACCGAACGATTAAGTGGTTTAAAAACCGAAATTTACAACTACGTGCTGTAACACCTGGCTTACCCAACATTTTTGGGGTTTGGGGGATTGATTTATGTTTATTCAATGCAATATACATAAGTACAGGGTACGAGTATAAAGAACTCACAGAACAACTGATAACAAAAACAGTTCTTTGATTTTTTTTTTTATCGAACTACAAGTAGAAAGTATTTGTGTAGAGGTAGAAAAATGGAATAAATTCGGTTATATGTATGTATGTCTATCTGTAGTGTTCGACATTGAAGAAAGTCTGGTTCAGTGTTTGAACATTTTTCTTATTTTAATCTGAAAAAGGGATTCCTAAATCTTTAGAGCTTCTTTGAAAGGACTTCATTTTTGCAGCTTTAACTAAGGTATACTGCATTTTTCCTGCAATCAACAACAGCTTCTCAACTGTCTTCACAAGGCTGAGTGACCCCAAGAAATCAACAACACGTGGTGTTCCCGAACGGAATCCTATCCAAGTTTTTAAATCGCCTGACATGGTTATTGTTTCCTTTTGCTTTTTATTGTTTTATGTATAAATATTTATTAAAGTTCAAAGTCAAATAAAGCGATAGATTTTTTTAAAACTTTGCCAATGTGACATAAGCTTACCATTTCGCTGGCTAAAAATTACCGCTGTCACAAATTGATATTTTACGTTTCAACTTACGTAGAATCCAAAAATCGAAAAAAATCCGTTCGTCCGTCGCGCCGTCCCTCGTACGCTCACACCGCCGTGATGGACACTTTTGCCACTTAGGGTTGTCCGATTTTGATGAAACTTGAGATATAAGTTCCATTGGGGGTCTAAATGTGCGCCACAATTTGCGTCACTGTTAGTTACATATATAGGGTTCCAAATTAAAAAAAGACGCCAAAAACCTGCCACGTACCTTGAAAGGTAAAATATCAAATTTTGATGGGTTTTTTCGAGACGACGGTAAACAAGGTTTTACTCAGAGGGTAATGTGTTCAAATATGAACACATTACCCTCTGAGTACTGTGGGTGTCACAATTTACTCTGAGGCTAATGTGGTCGAAATGTACAAGGGCTGTGGGTGTCACTATTTACTCTGAGGGTAAGGTGATTGAATATGTACAAGAGTTGTGGGTGTCAAAATTTACTCTGAGGGTAAGGTGATTGAATATGTACAAGGGCTGTGTGTATCACAATTTACTCTGAGGCTAATGTGGTCGAATATGTACAAGGGCTATCAGAGGGTAATGTGTTCAAATATGAACACATTACCCTCTGAGTACTGTGGGTGTCACAATTTACTCTGAGGGTAAGGTGATTGAATATGAACAAGAGCTGTGGGTGTCACAATTTACTCTGAGGGTAAGGTGTTCGAATATGTACAAGAGCTGTGGGTGTCACAATTTACTCTGAGGCTAATGTGGTCGAATATGTACAAGGGCTGTGGGTGTCACAATTTACTCTGAGGGTAAGGTGTTCGAATATGAACAAGGGCTGTGGGTGTCACAATTTCCGGTATCGGGAAGACTTTTTCGAATTTTTCGGCGATATACAACTGCTCTCCTCAATTCTAGATTCTGGATTTGATTGTATACGTTCCAGATCGCCCTAGTACGTAGAAACGGTCATTGAAAAACAAATATCAAATAAGATCGTGATGGGAAATTACTTTCAAAAACTAATAAAAAAGGCTGTCAAATCGACGCCTGACACCCTGTTAGAATGCTTACCTTTTTTGAAAAAACAATTTTTGCTCGACATTTTTTTTATTTCTCTTTCCCTCTATAGAAGTTCTTTTTGAAAAAAGAACTCAGGAGACCTTTTTCGAAAATGTATATGTTTAATTTTTATATGAGAGTGTCGTATTACCGAAGGGACTTGAAATTCTGAGACTGCGATAAAAATCTCTATAACGCAGTGATGAACATCCCTATAACGCTGTGATAAAATTGCCTATGATGCTGTGATAAAAAGCCTATAACGCTATGATAAAATCCCCATTACGCTGTGATCAAAATCTCTGTAACAATGTGATAAAAATCCTATAAAATTGTGATAAAATCTCTATAACGCTGTGATAAAAATCACTGTAACGCTTAAAATTTGTGAAACCCTCATAAGCGTGTATCACCAAGAAATAAAAAAAAATTAAATAAAAAAAAATCAAACAACAAGTCATTTTGGCACACATTGGCAATGAAACAATGACGTCATATATTTGACGAATTTGTGACAACGGAAGACCATGCCTTTGTTTTTTTTTTGTCATATCAAATTGTTATCTACCTATTGTATAATTTCTTTTTTTGAGGGGAGGGGGACACTGCTCACCCCCTAGCCTAAACTGTCTGGGGTGCTCCAAAACATGTGTGATCATAATATACTAACACACTTGGGTAACTCTTTTATCAAATTGTGTTTTCTTTTTTAGGAAAAATAACTTAAAGTTTGTAAAATATATTTTGCTCATTGGAACGTGAGCAAATTTAGCAAGCAACATTTGCTCAGAAAATCGAATTTCTATGTGCCATACTATTTTCTTTTCTTTTACGACATAAATAAAATTTGGAGCAGACAGGGGATTTCTAAACTTTTAACTAATGCATAGGTACTTACAGATTGTCAGATGAAAATGTTTTCGAATTTTGAAAAACCCTGAAAGACGTTCAAGGGGTGACTGCCAAAGTCAGCAAATTTCAAGAAAAAGGGAACGGTGCTCAATTCATGTTGAGAATGTTTTCGGATTTTGAAAAACCCAGAAAGACGTGCAATGGGGGGTGACTGCCAAAGGCGGTAAATTTCTAAAAAAAAAAAAAAAAATGAAGCGGAGCTCAATATGTTGAGAATGTTTTCGAATTTTGGAAAACCCTGAAAGACATGCAAGGGGGACAACTGCCAAAGGCGGTAAATTTCTAAACAAAAAAATGAAGCAGAGCTCAATGTCTTGAGAATGTTTTCGAATTTTGAAAAACTCTGAAAGACATGCTGCAATAGGGGGTGACTGCCGAAGGCAGTAAATTTCTTAAAAAAAATGAAGCGGAGCTCAATATGTTGAGAATGTTTTCGAATTTTGGAAAACCCTGAAAGACATGCAAGGGGAGCAACTGCTAAAGGCGGTAAATTTCTAAAAAAAAATTAAGCAGAGCTCAATGTCTTGAGAATGTTTTCGAATTTTGGAAAACCACAAAATACATGCAATGGGAGGTGACTCCCAAAGGTGGCAAAATTTCTAAAAAAAAAGGAACGGTGCTCAATATCTAGAGAATGTTTTCGAATTTTGAAAAACCCTGAAAGACGTAGAATGGAGGCAACTGGCCAAGGCGGCACATTTCTAAAAAAAGGGAACTGAATTATATCCCGAGAATGTTTTCGAAGTGTGAGAAACCTTGAAAGACGAGCAATGGGAAGCGACTGCCGAGGGTGGCAAATTTCTTAAGCGAAGGTAGGCGCAGCAATATACGTCAACAAGGAACATTTTTTTTATTAATTCTTGCAAAGTCAAAAACATTTTCACAGTTTTGTATTCCTTTCGAGAAAGAAGTGTTAAATTTAGGATATAATCGTTAATTAAATGTTTACTCTACGGAATCGATACTTGATTAATCGAGAGGAATCAAAATCCGTATAATATTTTTTCCCCGTGACGATTCAAAAGGTTCATTATTGAAAATAATAACCAAAAATTGTTCCAGGGCAGCGCAAATTAGATAAAATATAGGGCAGAACAAAGCGGGAAGGATTGTTTTCTAGTGGTTTTAAATTCTTTGGCATTCTCAAGGACAGTCACTGATGGGTTTATTTTCAAATCTGATATGGGTTCTCTTGTTTACTAGTTTTATATTCTTGAAAAATACAAGAAATTAAAAGTCCTCCTACATATATTTGGGATATGTACACAAAAAAAGTCATCGGTATTCCAAGTTGTATAAGTTGAACATTTGTACGCAAATTTAATTGGGTAAATTTTAAATTTGACCGATAATTTAAAACACTTGTTCGAACTTTGAAAAAGTACTTCACTTATCAGCCGAATGAAAAAGAAAATCGTATGAAAATCGTTCTCTGAGAGATTGTATGTATATCTGATAAAATTAAGGGAACCCCTAGCTTCACTAAAAATTAAATCGAGCTTAAGAAATCCCCTTTCCAAAATACAATCACGAGAAGAAAGAAAAACTGATAGGAGATTTATGAGAGACATCAAGAAAAACAGACCTCAAAAATGATGCCGCACAATAAATCAAAAATAAACAATCCCCATCAGCCAGGGCTGATAAATTGGATACGTCACTTTCTTCCTATCAGTCTTTCAAACATCTTAACCGTTTTTGTCGCCTGAAGCCTTTGTGAAAATTCGATTTTAAATATCTTCACTGTTTTAACATGGCGAGCAAAGTTTTCTGAACCGGCCTCTGCACCCCATTACAGTAATATAAGCATAGATAATTTAAATAAGATCACGAGATATTCCCGGGGCAGATATCTTTTTCTTTAAAATGGCTGATTTGATATGGTAAAAACAAGCTAGCACATATTAATCCAAACAGAAAATAATATTTTTTGTTCGGAATTCTTTATAAGTGAAAAAGAGTACCTAACGAAAACTGATCAATTCCAAATATTCATTATAAACCAAAAACGGATCAACAAATAAGTAAAAAGTGTGAACGAGAATGAACCAGTTTGTCATTGCAACAAGTTATATCTTGGTTTCCATTAGTGTTAGTTATATGTATGTTATTAGGTAAATTACTGATTGTGGTGATGTGTTCCGCCTGATTGTTCAATTCATGTCAACGCTCATCACTAACCTTCAGTATAAGATACTCAAAAGCGGCAACACTCATTAAATTTAACGTGAAGATTCAAAATTATCTTTTGTATTATAACCATTTTATAACACAGGGATTCTCAATAAAAAAAAAAAATGATTATTTATGACAACTTCGTACATTCAAACTAGGGATACCATAATTCACCACCCAAAAAAGCCTTGAAAAAATACATTTAAATCTATTTTGCCGATCAAAGATTTTCTTTTTTCGAAAAACCGTGTTTCCACATTTCTGACCCAGAAAACATGAGTTTCGAAATTTTTCAGGTTGAATATTTTTGATGAACTTTTAAATGCACCGAGAAATGAGAAATGGAAGTATCTTGCATCGCGTTGCTTTTATGCCTTCCAAATCAAACGAATTACAGCTCATCCGAGACACCAATAGTTGTTCAAACATTTTGCTCCCAAGCTATCTTATCGGTCGGAGTATCCGCGATAAGGAAAATTGTGACCGACCCACAGCCTGTAGATACTCAATAAAATTATTGTCAGAAATAATGACTACTAAAGAGTGAGCAAAATTGTATTGGAACCATTATTATAGTAGAACGCCGGCTATCCGGATCAATTGTTGTCCAGGGTCATTCGGATAGTCGGACATATTCGGAAAATTTTGTTTTTAGGGTGCTAAGGGGGTAGGATACAAATAAAACACGTTTTTTACTTACAAATGGGTAACTCTTTTTTATAGTTATAGGTATTTATTTCTGGAGAACGGTTAGCATAAAGGTGTAATAATCAACTTCAAACCTGTAGATTTTTTAAAAGGTATGATTGCTGAACAACAAGCCTAAACTTCTACAGACTTCAACATGCACGCATTTTTTTGTAACCTAACCTACTCTTGATACGTGCTAACCAAAAATCTTGGTGTTCATATCATCGAGGCGTGGCCTTATAAACGTGACCTAACTATGTCACACATGGATCACAACGAGGTCTCAAATTTTTGTTGGATATTGATAAATTCAAATTTTCTTTAGTAATCTAAAATTTTGGATATAATTTCAGACCTAGTCGTTATATTTACAGAGTGTGAAACATATTAATTTACAATCTATGACATAACAACTCTGTAACTGAAAACTCTGCAACTGGCACCCTTTGGAACGTGGTTCTCATTTTGGAAATAATTTTTTCAGAAAATATGTCATTTCTATTTCAACCAAAAAAAAAAAAAAAAAAAAAAAAAAAAAAAAAAAAAAAANAAAAAAAAAAAAAGAGATGGTTGCAAGGAATTCACAATTCTGCAGACATCAAACATAACAACTCTGTAGCTGAAAACTCCGCAACTGGCACCATTTGGAACGCGGTTCACTTCTTGGAAAGCATTTTTTTCAGAAAATATAAAATATAATAATTTCTAATTTCAACAAAAAAACAGATGTTTGCACGGAATTCATTTGACAAAAACCTTACCTTTTGCCGACATGTTCAGATTCCACGGTAACAAAATATCGTTATTTGCATTAAAATTGTTCATATTGGGGGCGGAACTACTGTTATTGGATTGTGTCAAAGCTGTGCTTAGTTCCAACAAAGATGATGTGGTACCATACGCACGGAACATGGTCCTTTCTGATAGCGATAATTAAATAAATTTTATGTAGAAAAAATATTAATAAAATTATTTATATTACGTTATAA
Source organism: Pachypsylla venusta (assembly GCA_012654025.1). NCBI lineage: Eukaryota > Metazoa > Arthropoda > Insecta > Hemiptera > Aphalaridae > Pachypsylla > Pachypsylla venusta. The sequence goes on along the minus strand of CM022878.1, from coordinate 17,779,902 downwards.
TGAATAAATTAAAAATAAAATAATTCAAGAATATTTAAACTATAAATAATAAAATTATTTTTTGAGAATTACTAAGAAAAGTATAAATTTTTTTGTAAAGAATATCTAGCTTTTCACATTATTCTTTATTTAATAACTATTTTCGTTTTAAATTCTAAAAGTAAAAAAAAATAAATGGTTTTATTTTTTATTTATTTTGTATGGTCCAATGAACTCAGAGGAAAAAATAATGTACCTATTGATTTATTTAACCCTAAGATAAGCAACGTAAGGAGATTTAGTACTCGAATGGTTGTCCGCTCGGGGACATCACGTGTTGGATTTTCAGGATTTACTCATCAGCCTCGCGAGAACAACAGCTGTGGGAAGCTTTTGTTCATTGTAGGGAAAGTGAAACCGCAGTGGAGTTCTACACTTTATAAATAATATATTACTAATCAATTAAATTTTAAGGAAGTTGTAAAACCAAATGAGGCTCGATAGCATTTATTTTTTTAGGATTCTGAACCTGAAGGGTAACAGGGGAGTGTTATTATTAAAATCTATCCATTATCAATCAGTCTAGTTTTTTTTTTTTTTTTTTTTTTAATTTGGCTTAACGTCTCTTTAACATCTATTGGTCATTCAAGACGGGGGTTTTACCCTCCATTCGCTGGAAACTTGCAAACCAGCTACCCACATTGACCTCACCCAGCCTGGGTTGGGCCGGAAAAAGCCAACGATACGTGGTGTTCCCAAGCGGTCACCCATCCAAGTACTGACCACGCCCGGACGTTGCTTAACTTCAGTGATCTGACGGGAACTGGTGTATTCAACGTGGTATGATCGTTGGCTATTAAATCAGTCTAGTAATTTGTGTTCTAATTTGTATAGATAGGTGTTTTAATCTGAATTACAGAAAAAAATATCAATAAACAGAAATTACACGCGAAGATGGATAAAACAAATTTCCATCAAAACTGACAATTTCAGCCAAAACGGCGTCTTGCCTCTAGCAGATGAATCAGATCCATAGAAAATATGTGAGAATTGGAAATTTAGGAAATTTAATTAAACGTTTTTTTAGAGAGATTAATTTTTTGCGTTAGAGTAGGTAACCACTTTTGGTTTATTTACACAACATTTTGGCGAAAACACACCGCTCTGTATTTCGCACAGAGTTCAATAGTTACCATACCAAATTTCAGCTCGATATCATTTGTGATTTTCGAGTTATAGGCAAAAGTGTATTTATATTATATTATTCGTATATTTGTGGAAGATATTTTTTCAGAATTTTCTGAGAAAAAAAAACTGTCCCGTCCCGAACTCTAGACTTAACTGAAAACTGCTAAAAAAACAATTATCTCTTCTTTTCTCTTTTTTAAAAATACATTTTTTCATAATAAAATAAAATATAGAAATTTTCCGTTTTATACCTAAGTTGCAGGTACTTACAAAAAACTCGAACAAAAATAGTTTGACCGACTCGATCTCTATGATCAATGACTGACTGACGAAAACACACTCTGCTCTAATCAGTAAGTAGTGTAAAATACCTAGCGAGTTGCTAATGTGAGTATGCTCTCCGTCAGCTGATCAGAGTTGATAATTATATTTGCTTTGGTTTGTGATTTATAGGGTGATATATAAGAGAAACAAATGGAGGTCTCGAAAACACGTGTTCTTCGGAGTCAAATGTTTCGCCTAAACTTCTAAAAAATATACAGTCTGAACCCGGCCACAAAAAACACACTCGAATGCCTATTTTGAGGAAATTTAGTATGCCAGGTCCTCATTTGGGGTCTTTTTGTGCTCCAAAACTTTTCGTTACTGCCAGTCATGTATAAAGGATAAAGGGTGTTTCAAAAGGTTATGCAAAAAAAGAAACCACGTATAGTAGAGCCCAAATGAAGACTACTTTCTCAATTTTTGTGATTTTAAAAGGTCAACGGTTGGTTTTAGACAATAGCTATTCCGGTCTTTTTTTGTAGCAAAACAAATTTTAGAAGACATGTTATAGCTTAAAACACCAAAAAAAATCGCCTCAAAATGTTTTAGGCATTTTCATTTCATGACCCCCCCCCATAACTCCGCCCCTGATCGGGGGAAAAGTACCAAAGAAGCATGATCACAATCATAGACGTCTTGCAAAAAATGAAGTCAATCGCAAAATAATTCGATCTTTAATAATTATTTTTCGATTCTTATGTGTCAACTTTGGGTGGCCCTACCTACCTTGGGGTCCATTTCCGTATAGGGGTTTATTAAGCAAAGTGACCTTTATTTGAGCTTTATTATACGTGGTTTATTTTTCTGCATTACCTTTTGAAACACCCTGTATAGGGTTCCATAGTAAAATTTTAGTATACAGGGCGTTTGGCTATAAATGGGACCCCTGAATATGGTGGGTAGCTGAGATGAAATGGAACATTTTTTACGAAATTCATTATTGAGCCAGACGAAGCGTAGCCCAGTTACAGGGTGGAGAAGGTCATTTATGAACAACTTCCAACGTCCGTGAGTGGGTTCTGTGTGACCGAACAAAAAGAAGATGGACACTAAATCCTAGTTTTTGATAGCAGTGATTTCAAATATGCCATCAAAATTTTGAAAAACAAAAGCAAAATGGGGGAAAACCTAAAAAATGATAAAAAATGTTTGTCTGTTCTTCAAAATGATTCGACTTATGAAAAGAGCGTCTCTTTCTAAGACATTTTGTGTAAAAAAAAAATTAAAAAATCGAACAAAAAATTGAATTCCCATGTTAAGAGAGAACCACGAAAAGGGTCCGATGACGATAAAATTTTAAAAATAAGGTCCAACTGGACACAACTGTCAAATTAGATTTTCGAAAAAAGAGCGTGAACCAAAATGGCAGCCTTCCAAAGTCCAAAAAATGTTTGATTAAAAGTATTTTTTTTTTTTTTTNTTTTTTTTTTTTTTTTTTTTTTTTTTTTTTTTTTTTTAGATTTTTTAGGCTTTTTTTCTCGTTATGACAGTACCCGAATATAACAAATGGAATTATGAGTTCAGATTTTTTAAAGTAGGTAGGTATATCATAAAAAAAAAGAAAAAAACAATTTTTTGAATTTTCATATTTCCTAGAATATTTTCTGATGAATGTTAACATGATATTGTGCTAGTTTAGAAGACGTTTTTTCCGATTTTTTTTTCTTTCTTAATCTGAGTTCAGATTACATTTTCCATGCTCAGGTACTCTTAAAATCAATTTATATTTGTTTTCAAACCGGGAAAAAAGAAAGACAAATGTATTGAATAGAACATTTTTTGGATTTTGGAAGGCTGCCACTTTGGTTTACGCTCTTTTATCGAGATTCTAATTTGACAGTTGTGTCCGGGACTTTAATTGGACCTTATTTCTAAAATTTTATCGTAATCGGACCATTTTCGTGGTTCTCTCTTAACATGGGAATTCCATTTTTTGTTCGATTTTTCAATTTTTTTTTCAAACAAAAATTCTTAGAAAGAGACTCTCTTTTCATAAGTCGAATCAGTTTTGAGAACAGACAAAAAAAAAAAAAATATCACTTTTCAGGTTTTCCCCCATTTTGCTTTTGTTTTTTAAAATTTCGATGGCATATTTGAAATTTCCGCCATTAACAACTATGATTTAGGGTCCATCTTCTTTTTGTTCGGTCACACAGAAACCACCAAGCGACGTTGAATGTTGTCCAAAAATGACTTTCTCCACCCTGTAACTTTATGTGGAGTTTTGAAATTTTGCATTATTATATCCCAAATTAAACTATCTGATGGCGTAAGCAATTTTTCAGGGGCGGGTCCCATGTGGCCCCCAGGGGGTCCAACTTTTGTTTTTTAAATACGAATCCCCATCTTGTGATACACTTTCAGAAAGACAATAAAATTAGAAGTACTTTGCAAAAAATTTCACCCGCCTAGCTTGTTTGGTTTCAAAAAATTTCTAAGACTTGACTTCTGTCTAAAAACTGGGAGCATTATTTGCAATGGGAAATTGATTAATTGCATAGGACACCAATGTCGAGGAACTTGTTTTTTAGACATAATTTTTTTTCGGGGGCGGAATCTATGTGACCCTGAGGAGCTACTTGTTACCGATGTGTACATAACGTGATCAACGAGAGTCAGGGAGAAAAATAATTCGTCTAGTTTTAGACACTCTTGGAAGTCATGTCAAATGGCCGCCATTTTGAAACCAAGCACGCTAGACGTGTGAAATTTTTGCAAAGTACTTCTAATTTTATTGTCTTTTTGAAAACGTAAGTCAGTGAATCACCCCGTATTATGCAAAACAATTGACTTGTGTACACTGTACACTCGCACAAAGATTAGAAGTTCAAGGTGGAATCTCATGAAAATTTGACAGATATTTTTTTTTTTTTTGCCGTTAGCCAGTGAATCATCCCGTATTATGCAAAACAAATGACTTGTGTACACTATACACTCGCACAGAGATGAGAAGTTCAAGGTGGAATCTCATGAAAATTTACCAGATATATTTTTTTGCCGTTAGTCCGTGAATCACCCCGTATTATGCAAAACAAATGACTTGTGTACACTGTACACTCGTACAGAGATGAGAAGTTCAAGGTGGAATCTCATGAAAATTTGCCAGATATTTTTTTTTTGCCGTTAACCAGTGAATCACCCCGTATTATGCAAAACAAATGACTTGTGTACACTGTACACTCGTACAGAGATGAGAAGTTCAAGGTGGAATCTCATGAAAATTTGCCAGATATTTTTTTTTTTTTTTTTTTGCCGTTAGCCAGTGAATCACCCCGTATTATGCAAAACAAATGACTTGTGTACACTGTACACTCGCACATAGATGAGAAGTTCAAGGTGGAATCCTATGAAAATTTGCCAGATATATATTAAGGAGCGCGGTAGCGCTCCGCCCCGCCAAGTCAAAAAAATGCGGTAGCTACCAAGAGTATATTATACGCCACAGCTTACATTGCCGATTTCAGCTACTTCCAGAGGAAAAACTACACACCTCAGGATAAAAATGATTATTTCCTACGTA
>CM022878.1:17756258-17773169 GCA_012654025.1 Pachypsylla venusta | reverse complement strand
GAGGTACCCCACCAAGACTGCGTGTTGGTGAAGAGAGTGAGGAAATCAGACTAAAATTTTGAAATCGTTTTGGGTGGGGTCGGAATTTAAAGTCATTAGGTATTTCGAAGAACGGAAGAGCGGATAGCGGGGCCCAAAATAGATTTTATGTCTTTTTTGGGGTGATGACTTGGCGGGGAATTTTTATAGCACGCAGTGGTATTTTTGGGGGTATATATATATATATATATTTTTTTTTTTTGCCGTTAGTAAAAAAATGACTGTGAAGGTGCGTAAATTCCTACAATGCATTTATGAGTTAATAACTTGAATGAAGAAAATGTATCATAGACATAGCAGATTTCAGGAGGCTCGATAGAGTTTTATGCACTATGTCCCAGAATGACCAAACACCCCCACCCTTCTTAACTTTTGAACGGCTTGGAATTTTTGAATTTTGAAAAGCTCTAGGGAGAGGAAAGGGGTCATGCCCAGTCGAATGGTTATGATGAGATTCTGACTCGACCCCCGAAATTGATTTTTTTTTTGGTGAAAAAGTGTCGATTCTCAAGAAATTTATATAGAATTGTACTAATTGTACTAAATTGTACTAATATTTTCTCTTAAAATAAAAGTAAACCATTCGATTGGCCATGGTCCCTAAAGTATTTGAAAATTCAAAAATTCCAATCCGTTCAAAAGTTAAAGGGGGGAGGGGGTGATACACTAGATAATATCCATCTCAACATTTCGTAACCTTCAAATGCCTTGATACCGTGATCACCATGTGCTTTAAGTTGTGCATAAACCCTAAAATACGTATTTCTTTATTATGAAAGGAAAACTTCTACCAGTGGGTTTGAACTATGAAATCTTAAATAGAACTACCGCTTTTGTAAAATATAATTTTGAAAAATAAAATAAAATGAAAGTATTCTGAGATAACAGGGTACACAAAACAGGGCCAAAGTTATTCTGAGTTGAAGTTGAGATTTTGTATACTTTTGTTTTGACATAATATCTAGTTCTTTAGTTTTTTGAAAAATTGAAATAAAAGCTCTCTTTCTTGAAGCAAAACAATAAATATGTTCGAACTTTGAAATTGTACTCTAGATGTGAGGAGCTTCACTCAGACTAGGGTCGGAATAATGACTTACTATTGTTAATCACAGACGAAGAGTTATACCTTTTTGAAAAATGTTTTAAAAGCTCAACTTCAACTTGGAATAACTACGCCTCTGTTCTTAGTACCATCTCAAATTTTCTCATATTTTCCAAAAATGTTTTACAAAGTTGACCCCCGTGGGGTCTCTCTTGAAAATCTGAAAACCACTAAAAAAGTTTCCTCTTTAGAATAAAGAAAAATGTGTTTCAGCGTTCTTTGGAACGGTGTTCAAGATATTAAACCACCCTGTATTAAGTTTAGTTAGCATAAGTATTAGCATTATACCAGTTGACGATGCGCTGGTGAATACCTTTTTCCAATATTCCTCCGATTCATCCCAAGTTGAATTGAAAATATCTTCACTCACTAGTCAGCGTCAATGGCGCACGTTGAATGCACCAGTTCCCATTAGATCACTGAAGTTAACAAACGTCCAGCGGGGTTTCGCCAAGTGGATATCCACGGAAGTTCGCGCCCTCGTCATGCTGGATGCTGGCTATTTATCCGGCCCGACCCAGTGTGGGTGAGGTCAATGTGCATAGCCATAGCAAATGGGGGGGGGGTAAACCCCCGTATTGAATGNAAAGGGGGGGGGGGGGGTAAACCCCCGTATTGAATGACCAATAGATGTTAAAGGGACGTTAATCCAAAAAAATCCACTCGCAAAAACATATTGAGACAGCATGAAACAAATTTGGTTAGGAACGTGTCTGCCCGCCGCGCCGCACCGTCAATAGTGTTTGTACTCTCATTCCCTTCCATCTGTGATTATGATGAGATGGATGAAAAGTGATAGGTAGTGGTGGAATGGTTAGCTACTCTGAGGACGCCGAGCCCTTCCATGTCCTCTAAGAGTGGTAAATATCCCAAATTCATGAGGATGAAATTCCATGGGTGGGCTTGGTTTGAAGAAACACCCTACTGTTTACCAATCAGAGAGTCTTAACACTAGGCCACCCTGCCATCAACCCAAAAGATAGACGAATACTCCAAATATAGAATTGGGAAGGCACGTAGTTCAAAATCGAGCAATGAACAGAAGTTCATGTTATGCTAGGATTAATTAGAATGGGGTAATGGTGTAGTGAAATAAGAAGTCAATACTTCTTTTGATTATATTTATTAAATATTTTGTATGATTTTAGATGAATTATTAATTTAAGAAAAGAGGAAACAGGGTTTGGGAAGTATACAATTATCGATAATATCGAAAATAAAATATCAGTATCGAAACGCTATGCTGCTGCTTTGAGGGGGGCATAAAATCAAAATTCTGTGTTTGGATTTTCTCTTTTTCAACCTATAAGATGTCGTTTTGTTTGGCAGTTTTGACTGACTTTGAATAACGTTTTTTTCTGTTAGCCGCCGTATTTTTTTTTCTTTTGCCTCTTTTAGCGCCTTTTGAATTTTGGGACCGCCTGCAGCCACAACTTTCGTTCACGTCATAAACCGCCCCTGTCTGCGATTAACCTTGAAATAATTATCTTAACCCTTAAATAAGTAATGCTTCCCTGAAACAGGCACCAATCTGAGTGTGGTACTCATAGTTTTGTTACGTTTATACGAGCATTCTTCGCTAAAATTAACGCTAAACGGGGGGGNGGGGGGGGGGGGGGGTACAGCTAGGCGCTGACTCGATTTTGAGAATCCGATACCCAGAGTTCCAAATTTGGAAACCCCTATATGTTCTCAAGACTTTGACTGTAATATACAAACGCCACTGTTATAGTCACGTGAGGGATCACATTGATTTGGTATTGGTATATCAATAGACACTAATTAAGACTGGAATGGCCCGAGTGTTAATTACAGTTTATGAGTGCTGTATGGTTGTCATATGTATGTATGTAGACAACTACAATTGAGTTGCTGATGTTATTAGGGTACAGCAATAGAGTGAGTTTGTTATAGTCATGCTGAGATATTAAGCAGAGAGAGTGGTATTGAATCTTCTGCCATATGTATGTAGACAACTGAGTTGCTGATGTTATTAGGGTACAGCAATAGAGTGAGTCTGTTATAGTCATGTTGAGATATTAAACAGAGAGAATGGTATTGAATCTTCTGTCATATGTATATACGCTAAATAAAAAGGAAGGACACTTATGGATGAAGATGGTTACATATTATTATCTGTGATGATCATTATGAGAAGTTATCAACTTATATTAATTTATGCTAGCAATGATCTTCACAAGGTCAGCTAGGTAATACTTCTTCGTGGAAAAGCTTCGTCACTTGACACTTCACAGTAATTGTTTATATTATTTATCTGTCTGATAAACCCAACAGCTATGCTCGCAGATAAATTCAGATGTCAACGTACAGTTACCCAACAATGGTTAAGCAGAGAGAATGGTATTGAATCTTCTGTCATATGTATGTAGACAATAGAATAAGTTAAACTTAGCTTAGGAGGTTTACAATTATATTATCATATTTTATTATTATTAATAAAGTTATTTTTCAAAAAAAAAAAATCTGTGGGAGGTTGGAAGATGGTGTGACCCAGTATACAATAGCATAGATTATTCTCTAATCTTCTAATTGGGGTTGGCGTTGCCCTGCTTAATTCTAGCATGCCACAATCTTCTGTCCTTTACCCTATTCTGGCACGATCTCCCCCGCTTGCTTCTCACAATATTTATAGAAACTGTAATTTGCTGATGACTTTCCATCTTTGGATTGAAGCAGATTGTTTTAAATGCTGACTGCCCTTCCTACTACTCAAATGTTCTGTATTTACACGGGCTGGCTTAGGACAGTCACCCAATGAAGCTCCCCTCCGTAGCTACATATTATTCTCCATGTATACCTCTAATTCGTCATAAGATGATTATCTGTCTTGACCGAACAAAGGTCTTATATATTTCATTCAATAAATTCCTCATCAATAGGCGTTTTTATCATCATAATGTAACCCATGTGTATAATATTGAATAAGACTTTCCCTAATAGTACAATACTACGGGATAAAATTCAAATTCTATAAATTGTGAAGCCTACAATGAGAGAATCCTTTTTGTAGTCTGTACGATACATGTCATGCGATTCAAATCATTTGTCAGCTGCTTACGAGTAAACTCCATTTGCTTAAACAGGATCCTAGATTTTTTCGCGACCAAAATTTTTCGATTGGTAAAAAGGTAAATGTAAGACTTTTCCATGAAGGAGCATTCATTTTACGTTTCAAAGAAGGTACCTGCGTAGAATCCAATAATCGAATAAAAAAACACTTTCGACCGTCGCCCTCTACCCTGTACAAGTCTGTAGCACTAACTTATCATTCAAGAACACTGAAAACCGCTAAAAAGCGGCAAAAAAGCCAACAGTATAATTGATTGCACCCAAAAGTTTCGGGCATAAATAGATCTCAAACGAAACCTATGTACTAAATTTGAAATTTCCAACAAATGGGTCAACTCTAAGTGGCAAAAGTGACCGTCACGGCGTACGGTGCGGCGGACAAACGGATTTTTTTATTTGATTTTTGGATTCTGCGTAACTTGAAAAGTAAAATATCAAAATATGATCGGAGGGGGGATTTTTTTTCCTGACGATTGCAAACGTTCATTATTGAAAATAATAAACCAAAGTATTTTGCTTTTTAAATCAGCTTTAGCTCTAGAAAGCACACCTACCAATTCCTTCTAACATCCTTGAAGATATATAATCAGTTTACCTAATTTCACATAAAGCTATTATTTTCATTGAGTGAAATATTCTCCATAAACAATTTGTCTGTCTCAATGCCATCATGTGATGTTATTCCCATCAAAGAGAATGCCAACGCCCAAAAATTTAAAATTTACACCCATGAGAAATAGATGCATTGATTGATTGTTCATAAAATCATTAATCAATTTATTTTATCCGATTCAGTGGGGGAGACGTGGCTTCAGCTATACAAATTATAAGATTTTAAACTGTCACCATTCGAAGAAGAAGAAGAAGAAGAAGAAGAAGAAAAAAAAAAATGATGAAAATCGGTGTTAAATATTAAAATAGAAGAAGGTTAGGCCAACATTTTTTTTGATGGAAGAAGGTTTGGGTCGATTTTTTTTTCTTGGATACGGAAAGGTTGTGATGCTGACATTTTTTGGATACAACTTGGTTTTTTATTACGTTTATGTTTTTGTTGGGGGATACCTATTCACCGCTCATATGAGGTCTCATTGAACCTTACTGTTGGTTCTTGTAATGAGAGTTGAAATATATCGGTCCTGATATTACGTATCACCAATTCTTCCTCCGATGAAAAAAAAAAACTCTGCCAATGTGACACATTGGTTTATTATTTTACTGGTACCCCGCTCAAAATTTTGATATTTTACGTTTCAAAGTGCGTATTACAATAAAATGGAATAAAAAAATCCGTTCGCCCACTGTTTGCCCGCCCATAACCGGTACACCGCCCGTGGCGAAAGACGTTTTTGCCACTTAGCCTTGACAGATTGATGATATTTGGTATGTCGTTACCGTTTGGGGTCTAATTCCGCCCCACAAATTTTCTACACTAAAATTCTAATCGGTCAACGTTAAATGGCAAAAGTGCCCATCTTGGCATGACTTTTGGATTCTACGTAACTTGGAACGTAGAATATCAAATTTTGGGGTGGGCGGGGGTATCTTTTTGTGACGATTCCGGAGATTCATTATTAAATAATGTTACCAATAATATCACCAATGACCACTCATATCAGATCTCTTTGAAAATTGATGTTGGTTCTTGATGTAATGACTGTTGAAAGATGTCGATAATAAAATCTTTATCAACGAACGCTTTGAGTCGTCAATATTTTTTCAATTCTGTTGTTACACTTTTCAAGACCAGAACTCTAAAAAAGACATAAAGTCTATGTCAAACAATAATGATGTGCCCTTTCGATTATATTTACTTTTCAAATGTTAAACTTTACGACCTCGAGCGCCATGTCATCATGAATTGACATTTAATTAGGATGCTCGGCGAGATTGCAAAATTTAACATTTTGATATCACTTTGTAACGAACACTATTCTGTCATTACAAATTGCCACAAATCCAGTTTTTATTTTCAAATATCAAACAAGATTACCGTAGGTATCTGGTTGATGAAGGGTGGCAGTCAGACATATCATATTCCAGTTTCTGATTCTAAGATCATGGAGTTGCAATAAAACTGCATTCATTGACAAATCACATCACTTATCTCGCAGCTAATTAATGCAATACTGCATGCAAAACGAGTTCTAATATTTTTTTTTTTTTTTTTTTTTTTTTTTTTTTTTTTTTTTTTTNACATCTACTGGTCATTCAAGACGGGGGTTTTACTCTTCATTCGCTGGAAACTTGTAAACCAGCTACCCACATTGAGCTCACCCAGCCTGTGTTGGTCCGGAAAAAAGAGCCAACGATACGTGGTGTTCCCAAGCGGTCACCCATCCAAGTACTGAACACGCCCGACGTTGATTAACTTCAGTGATCTGACGGAAACTGGTGTATTAAACGTGGTATGATCGCTGGCACAGTTTTTAATAGTTTTTTTTTAGCCAGCAAAATAATAAACTCAGGAAATGTCACGAGTTTTTTTGTTTCACCAAAAAATCTGTCCATATAACATTCCCCCCACTACATCCATCAGTTATTCCAACTTCCATCTTAAAGTTTCATTTTTAAAAAGTTCCAAAACAAACCACCATGAGCGAATGAAACCACCATACTGAACAAGGAACATCAGCAATAATGGAATTATGTAAACTTGACTAAAATTTAAACAAAGCTGTCAGACATTTTAAGTGCTTTTTATTGTTTTTTTGAAAGTGCATTTCTGGTTATTTTAATTTAAAAAAAGTGTTTTTATGGATTTATATTTTAAATGGGTTATTGATCGTTATTAATCCTCACGTCTTACTAACGCTCTCAGCACTAATATTATTAATGTCAAAGGTCGTATGAGTGTCCTTTTTTGATTCCCAACAACGTTAAGTGCCTCCCAACTAAGATAACTAATCCTTCTATTTCGCTTCACTGCAATCATCAACAGCTACTAAGATGACCAGAACTCGCTGAAGTTGCATACCAAAAAAAACACAACATAAAAATTCCCATATCTACGGCATTACCCTCACCTCCAAACGCAATTAGACCAAACAGAAAATTAAAACAAACTCTTATAAAATACTCGACCTAACCTGGATTCGAATCCGGTATCTCACTCTCATCCAAGTATTAGACACACTAGGTAACTGGTGTGTTTGACCTTGTAAAGTCGATAGACAATCTCTTATAAAATACTCGACCTAACCTGGATTCGAATCCGGTACCTCACTTTCATCCAAGTATTCGACACACTAGGTAATTGGTGTGTTTGACCTTGTAAAGTCGATAGACAATCTATTATAAAATACTCGACCTAACCTGGATTCGAATCCGGTACCTCACTTTCATCCAAGTATTCGACACACTAGGTAATTGGTGTGTTTGACCTTGTAAAGTCGATAGACAATATCTTATAAAATACTCGACCTAACCTGGATTCGAATCCGGTACCACACTTTCATCCAAGTATTCGACACACTAGGTAATTGGTGTGTTTGACCTTGTAAAGTCGATAGACAATCTATTATAAAATAAGCGACCTAACCTGGATTCGAATCCGGTACCTCACTTTCATCCAAGTATTCGACAAACTAGGTAATTGGTGTGTTTGACCTTGTAAAGTCGATAGACAATCTATTATAAAATACTCGACTTAACCTGGAGACGAATCTGGTACCTGACTCTCATCCAAGGTAACTGGTCTGTTTGACCTTGTAAAGCCGATAGACAAACTCTTATAAAATACTCGACCTAACCTGGATTCGAATCCGGTACTTCACTTTCATCCAAGTATTCGACACACTAGGTAACTGGTGTGTTTGACATTGTAAAGTCGATAGACAAACTCTTATAAAATGCTCAACCTAACCTGGAGACGAATCTGGTACCTGCTCTCATCCAAGTATTTGATGCACTATAGGTAACTGGTGTGTTTAACCTTGTGAAGTCGATAGACAATCTCTTATAAAATGCTCGACCTAACCTGGAGACGAATCTGGTACCTGCTCTCATTACCAACGTTCCATTTGTGGTCTCATTGACCTCCGAGATATTTCGTTGCTCTCAATCACATCAAAGTGTCCGTAGTTTTCTAACCAGTGTCTATATGGCCCGTTGAATACACCAGTTCCTGTTGGATCACAGAAGTTTAGGGACGTCCAGCGAGGTTAAACAATGTGGGTGTCCACGTCGGTTCGTGCCCTTGTGATGCTGCCTATATTTGCAATTTGCTAGCGAATGGAGGTTAAAACGCTCGTTTCGAATGAGCAATAGGTGTTAAAGAGATGTTAACCCAAAATTGAAGCACCGAAAAAATAATATTTTTAATTATTAAAGTATTTTAATGCATATTGCATATTCAGCGATCTCTTGGGAAGCAACAACTAAAATAATAATTTTGCTCCAAAATATGAGTAGGTAAATCTTCGATCAAGATAAGAATAGAAAGTGACGGTATCTCATTTCAAATTGATACAGGAAAATGTGGTTTTCATCTTTGGCATACATTCATCATGCATTGATGGGAAAAAATTGCATTCCTATCGTGTTATATTTTTTATAATAGAAGCATGTTTTCCTTTGTTGTCTCAGAACTTGTAGCAAGCAAACACTGTGCTTGCACGCATCTTTTCCAATAAAATACAAAATCTTACCCCAGTAATACTGATCCTCAATTGAAATTGCGCGCCGTTGTTCAATGTAATTACCTGTAACAGAAGAGATAAATTGATTATATTATTATGCTCTTGATGAGTTCAACGAAAAAAGTGAAGGCAATATAAAACTACCTCACCATTTCGCCAGTGAGTACCAAGATATGGAAATAATTTAATAATATTCTCACATGAATTAATACTTATTTTCCGTGTCCATCACAGAAATAGATGTTGATAATACCGACCCCTTCCATGTCCTTGAATGCCAAGGACATGAATGAATAGCACGAATATTCAATTTGGTGAGAAATCAGACTCAGGAGAAAGAACTGAAGAAAATTCTATGCAATTCAGATATGACCATTCCTATTTAATATTAGCGTTCATCCGATTTTGATGAAAAATATGAGTTTCAATACAGTCAGTCACACGCAGATAGTGTGACTGAAATCTCATAAACGGTATAAGAGTTACGGTGAGGAAGCCCTACTACTGACTTACTAAGACATTGTATCTCTGGATGATTACAAAGCCATCTTACCTAGGGTAGTTTGGAACCTGAGTCAAAGCGTTCTGTCATCAAGACACAATTATTTGAAGGGCAATACTTTTGATCAAGTCTCTCAATAAAATCTATGCAATGCCTTTGTGTAAGACAATGGGCAAACTTCTTGAGAGCCTCCCACTTGAAAAAAAATACAATTCACTTCCGGACAAACATCAAGGCTTTGCAGGGAAGCTGATTAGGTACTGATATCTATTATGTACAAAACAACTGACTTCAAAGAACAACAGAATAATAATTGGGGGGGGGGATGGAGAAAGTGGTGCGCAAAGATACTTGAAATGTTTTCTTTGAAGAAAGAAGCGTATACACGCACCCAATGGCCTTAAAATAATTTGCTCCTAATTTTTTTAAGGTAAAAAAAAACCCTCTATGCTAAGAGTTTGACTGCGATGGTATTTCTTTAGGTTATTATGTGAAAATTTTTGTGAGGATCATAGGATTTCAAGGTATTTTCAACATTCACACCAATATCACTAAGCCCTAAGCTACAATTTAACAATTTTTACCTTATAATTATAATTCTACCTCTTGTCGCCATTTCCATATTAGCAACACAATTGTCCTCAGGAGGCTGAGTTATTGCCAAACACAGCAAGTAGATTGAAAAAAAAAACCTTTTTTCAAATTTTCTACCCGTTCGCGAATCGAACCCGGAACCTCCTTGGTTAAGCAGATTGTGAGTACACCCTGCCACGGAGATGTCTTTCAATATATATTATTAACAGGCTCCGCCCGTTTCGCTTTAAGGCATGGTCGTTCCTGTGCTACTGTCAAGATGCCCAGCGCAATCAAAAATTGTATTTAATATGATTGCGAACTAGGGCATTGATTTGTAGAGGTCGGTAGGAGCGGCAAAATTTTAATAGCCTGCTGGCGGAAAATGTCTAAATCCGCCATTTCCTGAACATGACTTTGGATTGTGTTGAGGAAAAAAAAAACGTAGGTAACCTAGGTTAACGTAGGTAAAGACGTGTCCATTTTTTACCCATAATACATCTGGTTGCAATGAACTCATTTTTTTACACCCTGTATATTCATTTCAATCTACGACCTCCTTCTTAGTGTTACCAGATGTCCAACTTTGGCAGGACATGTCCTGCTATTTGTATGTTTGTCCTCCCTGTTTTTTGAAAATAATGGAAAATTTTCTAAGTTGCACAAAAATACAACATAGGTATATTTAAAAGTGTCAAATCACTTAATTTTTCACCTCTACTTTTATCGTTTGGTTTGAGGTCATTTGCAGAGTGCAGAGCTCTGGGCAGTAAATCTAAGTTCATGATTACAATTTACAAAACACTGCATTACACATAGTAAAACTCCTGAATACTTACCTACCTACTTTTTCATCGCAAATGGACATGTCCTGCTCTTTTTTAATTGTCCTGCTTTTCATTTTCATCTGGTAACCATAATCCTACCTATCTGTCTAAATCATAACACAAGTGTTTATCGATAGATACCTATACTTCTCCAAACCGCATCACTCTTTCGCAGTCTACCTGTCCCCCAGCCTTTGGACGAAAATTAATTTGAAAAATAAAACTGCCATCGTAACAGCGCCCATGCAAACCAAAATGAAATATCGATAAATAAAATAACCCCGGACGGGGAGTGGTGGCTCTGACAAGTGCTTGATGGATTGGTACTTTGTCCTCGCTTCCCCGTTCTTGTTCACGTTTTTCCCCGTGTTCACTAGTTATTTTCCTTGTCTCTTTTTCTTAATACAGGATCATTCAACTGACTAGTATGTTTTTAAAATGGGTCATTCAACTGACTGGTATGTTTTTGAAATGGATCATTCCACTGACTGGTATGTTTTTGAATTGAGTCATTCAACTGACTAGTATGTTTTTGAAATGGGTCATTCAACTGACTAGTATGTTTTGAAATGGGTCATTCAACTGACTGGTATGTTTTTGAAATGGGTCATTCAACTGACTAGTATGTTTTTGAAATGGGTCATTCAACTGAGTAGTATGTTATAGAAATGGGTCATTCAACTGAGTAGTATGTTTTTGAAATGGGTCATTCAACTGAATAGTATGTTTTTGATAAGGGGCATTCAACTGACTAGTATCTTTTTGAAATGGGTAGTACTTTACGTCAGGACCTCCTAGATTTTTCTCTCTTCAGTAGTAAAGATAGTTTGAACAATTAAATTGACTTCGTAAAAAAAATTGCCGGACGTCTGATTTCCCGTCGTGGTTCTCTGGCCGCCCAGGTCCCCCGACCTATCCACCTGTGACTTTTTTGTGGGCATATCTGGATGAGAAAGTCTACAAAGAAATACCTGGACAATTTGAAAGAGGCCATTACTGAAGAAATCAATTGCATCCCCCGGTACAGCTTTCACGAAGGACTAAATAATAATTGAATTGCATCAGCTGGTGATCGCATGCAAATAGAGAACATACATTACAAATCCCCATTCTTGTAAACAATTTGAGACAAATAAAAAAATCTTATCTTGAAAAATAAGCGAGTTATTGAATGACCCTGTATCCAATTCACTGAATACAAATATAACCATATTATCCTCAAGGCAATACTCACCGAATGATTCTTCAATAAATTTTCTTCAATTTCACATACTTCGGCCCTTCGCAATTTCTTGACATTTATTTTGTCAAAAAAAAAAAAAAAAAAAAATGTCAACAAATAATGGAAACCTCAGGCAATATAAAATATTTTGTTCCATCAAGACAGGATTAAAATCAACTAAAGCGGCGACAACTTGAGCAGAATTCAACATTTCATAAATTTTGATAGTAACTCCTTGGTGAGGTACTGAGGAAGCCACCGATTTACCAATATAATTTGGATTGAAACTCCTTGGTGAGGTAGTGAGGAAGCCACCGATTTACCAATATAATTGATTTTATGGAGTAAATTCGAAATTACAAAATAGCCGCCATCTTGAAAACGAAGCGTAAAGGGCATATGCTGAATAGATTAATGACGTGTTCTACCTATATCAGTTCTGTCATCTTGAAAACGAAGCGTAAACGGCATATGCTGAATAGATTAATGACGTGTTCTACCTATATTAGTTCTGTCATCTTAAAAACGAAGCGTAAACGGCATATGCTGAATAGATTAATGACGTGTTCTACCTATATCAGTTCTGTCATCTTGAAAACGAAGCGTAAATGGCATATGCTGAATAGATTAATGACGTGTTCTACCTATATCAGTTCTGTCATCTTGAAAACGAAGCGTAAACGGCATATGCTGAATAGATTAATGACGTGTTCTACCTATATTAGTTCTGTATTAACTATTAACGTTTTTCGGGTTCACCCTGTGTATGCATGCCGTTTCTTCATTTTTGGGATTTTTTAAAAAAATATCTATAGAATCTACTCTACATTAATGCCGGCAAGATTCAGTCACAAATGCAGTAACAACATTTTCTCTGTTGAAGACCTTCCTAACAAATGGAGCCTGTATGCATTTTATGACAACTCCATACAATTGGAATTGGAACATATAGAGAAGTCATAAATTTCCACAATCGTCATCAATTCGGTGCCCTTCCAAAAAAATATGAAACTTAAACGTGACAGTCGTATATTTTTCAAAAATTCCTCTAAAATAATTACCAGAGAGGAAAAAAGGCTGAAAATCAATCAACAATGGAAGATTACGTTAGGTTCACTCTGCTGCGTGCTGATTGAATTGAAATATATAAATCAGCAAAAAATATTTTCTCTTGCGATGCTGCTGATATAAATTAAATTTTCAAATAGCCGCAGGGCACATGAGTGTTTGGATGATGTCATACCAAAGTTCATCATCATTGGGTGACATCATAACACGGGCCCCGACAGATGTTGAAAGTTTTGTCAACTCAACGTAACTCAATGATGGCTAATCATAGAGACTTGGAATTTGGAGGAAAGATGACTTTTAGCATGTAGATACCAAAGAAGGAAGGAAAAATTGACAATAAAAAGTGGGAGCAACTTATCACCGAAAACGACGATTTTTAGCGATAAAATTTTATCTCTAAACAATCTAGGTTTAATTTCTAGAAAAAATGAGATTTGACTGTCAGGGATTCCAAGCCTGGATGTAGAAATGGAGAATAAAGTTGATTTTAAGAGGAACACCAACAGCAACATGAATGAAAATGTAAATGAGGACTTTTGATGATGTCAGTAGATGAGAAATTTTTTTTGGAACAAAATAAGTGAACTTTTACACAAAAACCGGTCCATTATACAGTGAATTCGAAACTTTTGTCAAAATAATCACAGCCACGAAAACGGACGCATGAGAAGTTGGGGGATTATAGCTAGTAAAACAACCTGTATCTATACTTCAAAAACGCAAGGAGCAGTTGGTGCTGGTTTAAATTTTTGAGTTTTTAGTATTTACACTTGTCCAGAATTCTGCATGCACACATACAGAGATTCCTTGCCTCCAGACATGAGGGAGCAAAATAATCTTAAGAAAATTTAAAAATACAACTTTCACTGCATATATGTACCTACCTAATAATTTATGGTAAAATATAAAATGTCGGCCATTGTGTAGTTTTCATCACATGCGGCAGAAGGAGTAAAAAGGAGGACAATAACAGACGGAAAGAATAAACGAGGGGGGGGGGTAGTAAACTCGAAAGAAAAATAGGGGCTGTAAAAATATTATTTTAAGTCCCTTTGAGAAAATTACTACACAATGTTTTTATAACTTTCTGAGAAGAAAAGTGTCATTTGGGGGCAATGCAGAGAAAAATAGAAGGAAAAAAATGAATTTTTGGGGAACGTCAGGAAAATACTAAAAAAGCTGAAGAGGTCGACGAAACATGTATTGCTTGTCTGTCGACAAAAAGCGGAAATTTTATGATTTTTGTCTTCTTAGAATTTTTACATTTTTTACTTTCCTTGTACTATAAAAAGGAAATTATTGTAATAGGATGAAATTTTTGATGTCGAGTTTTCAATTCCACAAGATGTTTCAAGGTCCCCAGAGCTCAAAGCTCGAGTTTCAGACATTGGTACCTACGTCTGTCTGTAAACAAGATCTCTCAATAACGGTAACGGTAAGTGCCTGAGACTTGAAATTTCATATGTACATCAAATTTATGACTATTTCAACCACGAAGCTTTTGGTTAAAATAGAATATACTATTTTTCCCACTTTTTAGCGGTTTTCGCGAATCATTCATAAGAGAAGAATCGTAAGAGCTAGAACTTAAACTTTGGTGTAGGCTACATTACATCGATAGACATCGATCGACTTCAACTGACAAAAATAGGAGTTAAACCAAGTGTTGATGGAGTAGTTCTACGTCGATTCACACTAGCAACATTTTAGCTGATCCACATACCAGTGTGACCGTAATCTGTGATCTTGACCTTTACGGTCTGGGTTCTATTTGGCGTCAACTGAAACGGCCATCAGTGCGCTTAACTCTGATTCTGCATTTTCAGCGTCTAAAGTGATCGCCGTCAAGAAAAAAAGTAGGAGCCCTAAAACTGAGAAAGCTCCTGGACAGCTGCCTTAATTGTTTTCTTTTTTTTATATAATCCATCATAGCTAATGCCTTAAAAAGAAAAAAAAAATATCGATTATTTTATATCACATGTACAGAATAGTGGTTAAGAAATCAAATAATTTTAGATATTTCCTGGGAACACGCTCTTGTAGTACTATGGTGAAATTTTGTATCGTCATACATTTTTTCTAAGCCCCCAATCATTCCTCTTGTCTTAAGTTTCTCCAGGGTACAATTCTCATGTTCTGCTATAAACATTCATTCTCCATCAAAGGATTTTTTTCCGAATAACTTTCCCTTGTCCCTGCCCGCTCTCAAACCCCAACACACACTCACAGTGTCCAGCCTTTTGATTTATTTTTGATTCGTATATTATTTTCTTTCGAGTTTCTCAAATAAAAAATAGAATACATTATTATGATTTTCCCCCAAAAATAAATCTTTTTTTTCTTCACCCTTTTTTCCTCAGAGAAATACTGTAAGCTTTGATTTGAAATCAAATTTTCAATTCGGTCTGCCTCTCTCGTGTATATAAAATGAAATGACCAATATCTTTTACAATATAATAAGTTATAAATAATGTATAGACGGAAAGAAGAAGAACCTTATGGAAAACTATCCGCACTTCATCGTAAGAAAATAAAATCTAGAAAAAATTTCCTCCGATCAGCACAACCAGACAACCACCATAGAGCCAATATCAAAGTCACCCGGAAAAAAGGAAGGAAGATCTGTGGAAACAATCAACCGACTACAGCATAGGCGGAAAGGAAGACATTTCGCCAGGATCACACCTTCTATAGCCAAACCAGGATAACATTGAACCAATTAGGAGTTTTAAAATGTGTGACTGTACGGTGGAACGAGACAAATTGGCACACCTAATTGTTTGCTGCAGAATTGGCACAACTTGTACCCAAACTGATCTCCAAGAAGACACGCCCACAGCCATTACAGTAGTAGAAGACATCCGAAAGCACATCATTTGCTGTATGTGAGTATCGTACCGCAAATGAAGAAAAACTATAATGGGTTTCTTTATTATAGTAAACACACGGATATCTGACGAACCCTCTATCTACCCAGTAACACACAAAATACATATAAATAAAGGAAGCCAGCGCCATACCGGGTCCAAAGGTATACATAATTTAGCGCTTATAGTTGGCAATGCTGCTAGGCAGCATTTGACAGTTGCTGGTGACATGATTGACATTTTTTTATAACTTCCTTTATATTTTTTTTATTGATATTTTTTTCCTCCATTCGCTGGAAATGTATTACAAACTGGCTATGCACATTGACCTCAACCACACTGTGTTGGCCGGATAAATATCCAGAATCACGAGGGCGCGAACATACGTGGATAAACACTTGGTAAAACCTCGCTGGTCGTTGCTTAACTTCAGTGATCTAACGGAAACTGGTGTATTCAATGGGCTAGAGATGGGTGCGTTAAGTTGGCTGGACCCACTTGAAAAGCTTATAACTCAAAAACGGTGTCGGTGCAAGTCGAGTTTTTTACATTTTCGGCGGGTGCATATCATTGAAACAGGTTTGGGCGGATTTGGATAGGTCCCGCCATCAGGCGTTAAGTTGGCTGGACCCACTTGAAAGGCTTATAACTCGAAAACGGCGTCGGTGCAAAACGATTTTTTTTCGGTGCAAATCGATTTTTTTTCGGTGCAAATCGGTGCATATCATTGCACTTTACCTCAATTTAATACCTTTTTGGGTCCAGCCAAATTAACGCACCCGCCAGAGATGCTGGCTTTATTAATATTAAATTTAGTAATCAATTTATGTATTGAGGAGCGCGGCAGCGCTCCGCCCGCCAAGTCAAATACAATGAGCGTTGCACAAGTGATATATTACTTCACGTCACAAAGTGCACTTTTCAGGTCTCTCCACAGCCACGAGAAAAATATGTGGAGTGACTTTTTTTGAATATTTGATA
>CM022878.1:17729907-17745716 GCA_012654025.1 Pachypsylla venusta | reverse complement strand
GATCCCATTACTTTTTATATCAAGAAAATATGTATTTATATAATGGAAAATGGCATGGGCGTAGGAAGGGGGGGGGCAGCTGCCCCCCCCTAGAAATTTGCGAGAGTATGCAGCACGGAAGGGGCAACTTAAATTTACACTAGATAAAATGATTTTTGGAAGCAAAAAAGTCATCAAGTACCGAAATACGATGAATGNATCCCCCCAAAAAACCACTTCGCGGTAAAAAGTTCCCGCCAAGTCATTAGTCACAAAAAGCACTGAAATCAAAACAGTGCCCGCCTCAATTGTATATCTTTTTCTCCCTTTGTAAACCTTCCTTTTTACATTAATTTCACTAATTTTAAAAATCTCACAATTCTCGCAAACCTCTCTTTTACGCCCTTTTTTCGTGACTAATGACTTGGCGGGAACTTTTTACCGCGATCTTATTATTTTTCAACATAATGCCATTGACTTGAATACTTTTTCTTTGGGTAACATCACTATGCCCGTCGAAAAGAAGGTAGTTGCCATCTTTACTATCAAAATACTCTAAAACAGTCTTCATGATGATCTCTTCTTCACTCTCAGCTCAGAAGGATGTATATGAATTTTCCTAACTTATTCGGACGATCACACGACCTCCAATAGTAATGTACTCTAGGACGCTGTAAAAATGGAAAAGGATGTTGAAAGGAAAGGCTACTTTTGAATTCACTTATTGCTTTTTCTTCCCTGGGATATATAATATTGCATTATATTCGAGTGAGCGTTCTTCTTCATCCCAGTTTGGTAATATGAGAACACCCAAAACTACGTCTCTCATTCAAAAATATATCTACAGTGTATACCAGAAATCAATATTATGTATTTTTTACGTATTTATATAAATGTACAAAAAAAAAAAAAAAAACTGCTAAAAGCGTCATTTTTGGCGGTAACTTGCTTTCACTTGAACTTTTGATTTTTTCTTTTTTTATTACACACCTAACACACTAAATTACATGTGCCAAATTTCAAGTCTCTAGGTTTAGCCATCGTGGAGCTGCGTTGATTATGAGTCAGTCAGTGAGTCAATATACTAACTGGGCTTTGTTTTTCATAAGTAAGTATAGATTAGGGAAAGGTGGCTTCTATTTGCAAAGGTTAGTATTGCTTTCTCAGGAGTAATAGGGGGAGATTTGCTAAGTAAATGACTCTAGGATAAGAATGGGAGAAACTATGTACCTATTTACGTGGAAAAATATCTGGATTTATCACTTTCCCTTTTATACTAAAATTACTTGTTTGCCTGTGCCTTACTACGGCTGCGAAATCTACAATAAGAATTTTATTTCGATATTCAAATTTAACACAGCAGTTAGAGCGCCTAATTGAAAAGAAAAACTTCTCAAATTTGAATTTTGAATGGTATCTTGATGGTATTTGATAGTGGTGGAATCGGTATCCCAATTAGATAAAGAAATATACTGAGTACTATCCATTATTGAGGGAGAATCTCGGGGTCACAAATGGTTCGATGTTTTTGGCCCGGACCCTAATCAATAAAATCCTCGAAACCTTGGCATCAGTCATTTCAGCATCTGGCACCACATTATTTCTTGAATGACCCCGTAATATCTCGACGTGATTTTTTTCTCTCGAATGATTGATTGAGTGAATGTTTTTACATTTGAAAGGCTTCTTTTGACAAGTTTACTGTTTCTACTATTCGGATATTTGACCCTTACTTTGAAAAGGGCAATCATTTGGGGTTAATCAATACCTCCTCATATATGTTCGGGTACAGGGGATTAGTAAAATAATACTACCACAACAATCACCATATTAGAAAACTGGTTAGTCTCTACCTAAACCTATATGTAACTGTTTGATGCACACAACTTCTCGGACACTAGAATTTTATTGGCCAAAATAATTCAGTTTTTTTATTCACTTAACGTCTACTTAACATCTATTGGTCATTCAATGCAGGGTTTTACGCTTCATTCACTTGAAACTTAGATCCAGATATTCACATTGACCTCATCCGCCTGGGTTGGCCGGAAAAAGCCAGCATCACGAGGGCAACTATTTAGTAAAACCTCGCTGGTCGTTGCTTAACTTCAGTGATCTAAAGAAAACTGATGTATTCAACGTGTCATAGAGCTGGCATCATTTCGTTTTTTACTTTTCCCTGCAATATGGGGAAATCTGATGTTGTTAGATTTTTAATGGAAATTTTGGGTAGAGTTTTGTGTATGGGCATTCCCGTTCAAATGTTTTATATCTCTTACACTTCGTTCCCATTAGCACAGCACGCTTTTCCCCATGTGTGGCTCATACATATAAAATGTGGCGATTTTCTATCGACGAGAAAAAAACGCTACTTAATATTAATAGGGTCATATTGATTTAGCGGATAAGTCAACAACAGGTGCCGCTACCTCAAAACATACAAGTTATCACTAGTAACAGCAAACCGCAATGGGGAACTATTGCTACAGAGGGTCATATTATGAAACTCCACTTGAGTGTGAGTTGGAGTGGTCACTACCACTTGGGTGTCTGATTTCTATATTAAAAATTGTTTTGACCAAACAAAAAAAAAATACATATAATTTTATTATAACATAAAAAAAGAAATTTTACAAGTGCGAGTGTGGCCGCTTTGCTAATTTGTAGTCGGAGTGACAACTCACACTTAAGAGGAGTTTCTTAATATGGCCCTTAACGTAGCGTTTTTTGACAAAGCGTCCTGTCACTGGTAACCCTGACGGAAAAAAGAACATTGGATGAACCAGAGTGGCATGTGCATGTGCAATGCGCACTTAACATCTCGTTCCCATTGCACATTATTTCTATCTCCTCAGTACGTTTTGATATTTTGTGAGTACACTTATGAATTACCAACTTTGTTTTTTACCATCATGATTTTCCCGTCAACGGGAAAAACGTGATGGTAAAAACGGATTGGGCTGCGTGATTGTGCTTCCTTCCTTATTCATTCCAAGATTGTAGCCCAAGATCCCAAAAATGTAGCGACCGAGGTGAGAAAGCCTCTTTCGCTACCTATGTGACGGTCCTAAACTTTAAAAAACTCTGTTTCACAAAGAGAAGTTACTACGCATGGATACTGTAAGAAGCAAGCTGGGGTTACCATAGTGTGGCCATACCAGAACAGAAGGTTGTAGCATGAAGGTAACGCCGACCGCAAATAGAATTTGGAAAAGGTGAAGAAGTTTCCAAGATTACTCTTGAACACCTCTTCGA
The DNA here is from genome assembly GCA_012654025.1 of Pachypsylla venusta. Taxonomy (NCBI): domain Eukaryota; kingdom Metazoa; phylum Arthropoda; class Insecta; order Hemiptera; family Aphalaridae; genus Pachypsylla; species Pachypsylla venusta. Next base: position 17,742,482 of record CM022878.1, on the reverse strand, counting down.
TTTTATTGAAACTTAGAAACCTATTCACTACGATCACTGAATTAGCTGATTAGTTTTTGGCCTGTTGGGCCACCAAGGATCTTTTGGTGACCCATTATTGAGTGATGAGTCCCAGGACTACTAGCATTATTTCAGGACCATCTGAAACAGTCCTACTGCTTCTTTTGAAATTTATATGCTGAACAATTTTACTTTGTTGGAGTTTTTCGATTTAATATCAAATTTATATATTAGTTTCTATCTTTTCTCGATTTGAATAAAATCAATGAGGCGAAGTCTGAGGTTAACTTTCTCCCACACACCTGAGGTACCCACACCTTCCTTGCCTACCCGATGGGTTTGTAGAATCCAGAGCTGTTGTGTAGGTATTTATTAAAATATTATGCAAAAAAAGGTGTGAGTATTAATGTTTGTGGAGTGCTTTTTGTAGCCTCTGTTATAAAATCTGTGGAATTCATGAATAAATTAGAACACTTGCAGAAGCCGCTGAGAGAGATGGTGGGAATTTTTTTTAAAAAAAAGCTAACTAGAATCTTTATCAATTCTAAATGAGGGGTTGGCAAAGTAGCATTTTCACACTGAGGAATGGACGTGACCGACAAGTAAGCCGTCGGAAAAACTAAAAATATTATTCCAGGCATTTGAAGGAGCATGCTCATACTAGACCGGCACGTGACAATGACAGTGCATCACTGTGAACTCGGCGGGAACCACTTGCCAATACTGTCACTACTTTACGTGAATGCTTCTTTAGGGCACTCGATAACTGGTTTACACTACTGTCGACGGGTGAATTCCAACCGAGGTAAAGACAACGATTTTCGTTTTAGGTTCACCAGTTCTTATAAAATCAGTGTGAAGTGAAGAACCGTTGGGGTGGTGGGTGTCCCTAATCTGATAAGAGACACACGTATTATCGCTTTATCTGGGAGTACTCAGTCCCGTGGGTACAACTGAGTAGCTGTTGAGACTGCAATAAATTATCACTGTTGAGACTGCAATAAATTATCACTGCGACCTTTATTTAGATCTATTGTGACCAGCTGCGGGAATGGAGTTTGATTTGAACCAACAACCTCCTGGTTAGGTATCCACCGCCTCAGCTAAATGGGCTACTGAGGTTGTTAATCTATATATCTTAGTTGACTTAGTAGAAAGGTGCTGACTTCTCACATCAGTTGCTCCAAAAATAATAAAAAAATCGATGAGGAATACACATAGGTATATATTTTTATTATTTAAGTATCTTTCTCTTAGCCAGCCAGAGTAAAATCACCACTGTAAAATCACCTAATGCCGTTATATCAGTAAAGTAAAGCAACGTCTATTGAGGTTTTACAAAATTGGGGATCACGTAGGTTTACCACCTCGTAATGCTGACTATTCCCGGCCTAACCCAGGCTGGGTACGGTGAATATAGCTGTTTTTTAAATTTCCAGCTAATTCTAAGCTAGCTCGTGATGCTGTTTTTTTCCGGCCCAACCCAGGTGGGTGAGGTCAATGTGGTAGCTGGTTTCTAAGATTCCGGTGAGTGGAGCGTAAATTGAAAATTTCTTTATCAATTTTAAGGAAAATTGTTAGTAAAAACAAACAGTTTTGAGAACTTTTAAATAGTTAAATATCGCAATTATCGCAAATATCCCGTACTTTTCAGTGTTCATGTACAGGATACACTGAAAAGTGTATCCTGTACACTTTTCAAAGTGCAAAGTAAGGTTAGTTTCTAACATCACAAAATCGCACATGAAAATGTGTACTATTTTATATTAATGAGTACTATTTTATATTAATGTGTACTATTTTGTATTAATGAGTACTATTTTGTATTAATGTGTACTATTTTGTATTAATGAGTACTATTTTATATTAATGTGTACTATTTTGTCTTAAGTACTATTTTATATTAATGTGTACTATTTTGTATTAAGTACTATTTTATATTAATGTGTACTATTTTGTATTAAGTACTATTTTATATTAATGTGTACTATTTTGTATTAATGAGTACTATTCTGTATTAATGTTTACTATTTTGTATTAATGAGTACTATTTTATATTAATGTGTACTAGTAGACACAATGATTACAGCCTCATTTGTTCGAGGCAGTAGATTCGTAACAAGAAGCTGATCTAACTCCATTCCTGCCTCTTTGAATCACTGGTCACAATTGATCTAAATAGAGGTCGCAGGATAATTGAAACCTGCAAACAGCATAAAATAGTACTCATTAATACGGTACATTGTGTCACATTGGCAGAGTTTTTTTTTTTTTGACTAGCCCTGAATATGAAATCGTCCTGGTACGTGCTTTACAATTTTATATGACTCCCTCTCCAGACTACTCCACCACTTTCCCATCATACTCCTGTTCCGCTGCAACCTGCAAACAGCATATCCTGCGACCTCTGTTTAGATCAATTGTGACCAGTGATTCAAAGAGGCAGGAATGGAGTTAGATTCGAAACATCAGCTTCTTGTTACGAATCCACTGCCTCAAACAAATTAGGCTGTAATCATTGTGCCAACTATGATATGAAACTATGCCAATGTGACATATGGGTTTATTAATTCAGTAGCTAAAAAAATANAAAAAAAAAAAAAAAAAAAAAAAAAAAAATTGATATTTTACGTTCTAAAGTACGCAGAATCCAAAAATCTATTCGTCAGCCGCTCTCCGTACACCACACAACGTCTGCCGCGCCGTCCACCGTAAATTTGGTATGGAACCCTATATATGTGATTGATGGTGACCAAAAGTTTCGAAGCACAATTAGAGTCCAAATGGGGCCTACATAGTATATTTCATCAAAATCATCAGTCAACGCTAGATGGCAAAAGTACCCATCTCGGGGTACGGCGGACAAACGGAATTCTTGAACTTAAAATATCAAATTCTGAGGGGGGGGGGGGTATTTTTTTTCATGACGATTCCAAAGGTTTATTATTGTAAATAATAAAGCAATACTGGTTAGTTTTATTTGAAATCTCCTAAAACCCTGTCTGTAACCAGATAATTAATTTATTCCTGCACAAAAGAAATGAAAAAAAAAAAAAAAAAAAAAAAAATTACTTTACTTAAAAAAAGGCTAAATTATATTACACCTATATTAAACACTAGAAGATTGCTTGATGTCAAAATGATTCTCATCTGCGTAAATCTTGCGAACACCTTCAAGGCGCGCCGACGCGACGTGACGTGGTGGTATGAAGGTGATAAAGGCATCAAGTATAAAGGATGACTCATTTTAAATAGAATGTCACGATAAAGGCAATGGAACAGGAATATGGTGGGGAAGTGGTGCAGGAGTCTGGAAAGGGAGTCAATTTAATATTCAGGGCTAGTCAAAAATAAAAAATAAACTCTGCCAATGTGACACATGGGTTTATTTTGGCATAAAAATCAACCACTAATACTGCTCAAAATTTGATTTTACGTTGCACGGTTGGTGAATTGTACGTTGAAAGTTAGGTACGCAGAATCCAAAAATCGAATAAAAATCTTCGTCCGCCGTCCTCCTTACCCTGCACATCGTCCGTCGTGATGAGAACCCCATATAGGTCAGTGACTGATGATAGTGGCGAAAAGTTTGGGGGCACAAATAGAACCCGAATGGGACCTTCATGTGCATACATCAAAATCGGTCAACGCTGTAGCAAAAATGTTCATCACGGCAGACGGCGTGGCGTAAAGCGAACGAACTGTTTATTCAATTTTTGGATTCCGCATACCTTGAAACCTAAAATATATATATTTTTTGGAGGGTGGGGAGGGGGGTTTAGTAATTTTTGTAACTCGTAAAATAATGAACCTGTGTGTCACATTGGCAGAATTCTTCCCATCGAGAGATATTTGCCTGTCCTACTAATGACTCACCTTGTATATAAAACGTTCTGGCACGTGCTTTACAATTTTAATTAAAATTTCTCCACCATGGCTTCCCAACCTTTTTCCTCCTCAACTACCTTTGTGGCGACATCTCACCCTCCATTTATTTTGTCCCACTTTTTTAAAATCTTAGGTACATCGATACAAAATATATCTTAAAAGTATTCCCCTGCTTTTATCTTTCGCGAAGGTACCTAATATTAGATACAAGGTAACTTTCTGAAGCAGAAATTTATTGATAAAAAAGTTACTCCCGCAAAATATTTTTCCTCACAACGGTAGACGCTCAAAAAAAAAAAAAAAAAAAAAAAAAAAAAAAAAAAAAAAAAAAAAAAAAAAANAAAAAAAAAAAAAAAAAATCTGCATTATTAAAAATAATAAACCGAAATTGACTGAGGTCGAGGTCTAGATTTAACACCACGATTTTCCATTTGATTTTCTGTTTGTACCACGATGACTTTCGAACGCCTATTCCGTTTTTGATTATATTTGGTATGGATACATTATATTTATTGATTTAACCCTTTTTCAGACCCTATTACGATGATTGTGGTCATTAGTAAATAACATAACCGATTTGGGTATTCCGCTTTATTACAAACATCTGTTCAGCCTAAATAGTTACTCCTAATATTGTTTCAAAGGCACTTTCCCGTTTCGGTCTCACACTTAAATTATTCGGAAATTTTAAATTAGTTCAGTCAACGAATGTTTTGTAGAGTGCGTCGGCTGGAAACTAAGAAATTTTTTCAGAAGTTGGTTTGGTGTGGTGAGGAGATAAACATACTAAAAGACCCCGGACCTGGGGGGTGAGCGAAACGCAGGGGGGCGTGGCGAAATCACTTTTTTTAAATTTTCCTCTATATCTCGAAAATAGTTACTTGTAGGTAGGGTACAAAGTATTCTCGGTAAAATTGGAGCCATCTAAATTTTCTACATGTTTGCTTCTATTCATTTTTTTCCACCCCACCGCATATTTTTGGGAAAATGAAAATTTACCCCATTTTTCGTTAAATTTTGGTCTGTAGCACACCAATGCTTCGTTTCAAAGCAATAACCCAGGAAAAGAAGTTATAGAGGATCAAATTTGCGTTATCTCTTTTAGTTTACCCAGAAAAAAATTGCAAAAAGACCCGCTAAATAGCGGCATTTTTGGCGGTAACTTGCCCCCACTTGAACTTTAAATTTTTTTCCTTTCTTATTACGCACTTACATACTAAAAGGGACCATTGTGCAAAGTTTCAAGTCTCTACGTTTAGCCATCGTGGAGCTACGTTGATTATCAGTCAGTCAGTCAGTCGGTACGTCAACTGGGCTTTGCGTTTTATAAGTATAGATATTGTTGATATCCAAATCGTCTTTGTGAAAATACCTTCTGTCTTGCTCATGTTTCTTCTCCTGATCCCTATTCTCTGTCTGCCGCTGCTGAATGCTTCTATTGGTGTTGACTTTTTAACAGTGCTGAGACTTTCTTTTGGGTAAAAAGACATCTTGACGTTAACCCTCAAGTCCTTTAATCGGACTGATAGACTCCAAGTCCAATTTGTTAGAGATTGAGAAAACTCAATAATTGTTAATTGTGACTTATAATAAATAAAGTGAGCCATAAAGATGATCAAGAACATTTTACAGAAAGTTTACCCACGCCCCCCCCCCACACACAAAAAAAGTGGCTATTAGGAGGAAATTGAGTTTCCGTGTCTTGCAATAATAAAATATAATCCATATTTTTAATTTATCTTCCCATATTTCCAGTAATTTTTCACCAATACCTACATATTGGTGAAAAATTTGTTGTCTTTTTTTTTGCCTTTATGGACCAATTATGACGACTACATTCCAAAAAACAGGTCTATAAAAATCCACAAAATTGTGTTCGAGAATGTGTAGCCTTTATTTGATGTTATATATTCACATTATTTTTTTAAAAAAATTAAACATGTTAAAAAATGTCTAGTAATTTTTCAAATGCTAACCCAGAAGGCGTAATTTCTTCCTATCCATTTATGAAATCATACTTAAGTTTGAAAGGAGTTACTTGGGGGGTGACATCTTCACGGGCCAAGTCCCCAAGCGCTCATGGTGTAAAATAACACAGAAAGCAACTCTATAATACTATTATGTTTATAACTCTTGAATAATTCTATTGCACTGATTGTCATGGTTCTGGGGGGCTCATGTCAATTATCAGTCTGGAAGAATAGATGTAGGTATGATGAAATTATTAAATACTTTAGCAGTAACTAAAATCTGGAGATGCTATCTCATACAGCTTGCTGCCAGCGGACCAACATGAGTTCTTAAATGGGGATGTAAAAAAAATATCAAAAAATCGTGTAAACCTATGTCTATTTTACAGCCTTTATTGGCGTAGACACACCAAAACCAGAATAAAATGTTTTCATTATACCTAAATAAGATTGTGTAAATCTAATTTAGAATCACCCTGCATATGATTGTGGACTGTGCCAGAATGCAGGAGCTCTAGTCAGATCAAAAATATTGCCCAACACTGTATGGATATTAATTCAAACAGCTTTTGAGACATCAAAAATTAATAATATCTAAACATTAGAAAATATTATTATGAGAGTCTGGAAAGGGCAGAGTATGTTAGGCAAATGTTGGTGAACTGTTAGGCAGATTGAAAAGGTCAGCTAAATGTTTAAAGACTGGAAAGTAACAACCTATATACACAAGGGTATTAATGAATAATTAATACACTCTGCCGTCTAGACACTCTGTTTTTCCTCTCATCTAGAAAATAATTGTTGCAGTTTTCATTTTTCTTGCCCCACTCTCCCAGCTCTGGATGATGTCGGACCAGTATCCTGTTACATTATCCAGTACATCTTTTTCAACAAATAAATAATTTTAGAAGAACTAGCAACAGCGTTTGGTATCCTTCCAAAAAGATCTTTTTGTATGCAATGCTTAGATTTAGATTGAGTTTTAATGAGTAATTCAAAATCGGTGAAGTAATGTTAAGACTAATTTTTCGAACAAATTTTAAAGATTTCTTTTATTATCAACCAAATATCATAAATCAAAAGCCGTGTTACGGAGTACAACATCAATCACACATCCAGTTGAAGAAATTGAACACGTCTGTGGGAAGAGTTGCCTGAAGAGAAATACGAAAGTATGAAAACTTTTAAACTTTTTCCATGGAAATGTAAAGAAAAGGTGTTTTGGTGTGAAAAGTTTTTTTTACATATTATTATCCCTTGTACATATGTAAATGTCAAGATATTAGATAACTAGTACGCCAGTGAACTGTAGATCTCATTCACTGACAAATATTAATAACTAACCAGCAAATTCTATGTACTTGATAGATAGCTGTCCATACTAAATGGGACAAATCTTTGGAGAGTTAGATAATCAGAAATTTTAGTCAGATATCACTTTTTCTATTTCCAATTAAATATTGATGATATTTTTTCTTTAGTGTCAGGAATATTCCCAATCCAAAGATGCATGTGTGGCTTATCGTAAAAAAATGTCTCATCTTTTAGACTCGAATAGAATGCTATTATTTTAAATTTCATTATTACCATTCGATCCAGAAGAAAAGAACTTTCTATTGAAACGTCACATCACTGCATACATTTTTGGAGTGTTTAATTTCCGACATTCAAGGAATAAAATGAAATAAATATTGGATTGAATGTAAAATTTGATGGAAAATTCGACTGTGCATAAAAATTGGGTCATCTTATTTAAAAGAAGAGAAAAAAAAATTAATGGGTTAATATCTTTTTCGGATACTCTTGACAGATCTACCAAGGGCAAAACAACATGTCCCCCTTAATATCGTGATATTTTGGTCGGATATGTTTTCTTTTCTATTCCCGAAAGTTTCGGAGATATTTAGACTGCGTGATATAAAATAGACCACCCTGGTATAAAGGAAATTTTGTGAAATTTGTACCTTGTAAATGCACAAATAAAAATGATTGATAAATAATATAATACCACAAAGAAATAAACTCGCCTGCATTTTTTAAGAAGAAAAATACAGATTGGAAAAGCCGACAAACGGGAAAGAAATGCTAAATTAATATTTTCCAATTTATTTATCCGGGTTGATGAAGAATTGATGAAATGATGATAGGAAATCATTGAATTGGAACGAGATCAAACAAAAATAAAGAAAATATTCAATGAAAATAACATCAAATAAAAATAATACCTTCCATTTTTAAAATAAATAAAGCGGTGCGTTTTGAATGGTAGGCCCCCCCCCCACACACCAGAGGGTAATGGGACCCCAGACACCAAAGGGTTGAGCCCCCCCCCCAGATACCAGAGAAGTAATGGGGCCCGTAGGACAACAGAGGACTAATGGAGATAAATAATACCTTAGTTAACCAAATAGTTTAAAAAAATTGGGCCAGCATAGAAAAATGTGTCGGGTGGAAGAGAATTCCTCAGGAATTAACCCCGCCCTTTGAATGAATTTTATTTTATTTTATATTATTTACCTTCTTCTAGTTTCACCATTCCTGAACAATTATTATAAAAGTTCATTCAATAAAGAATTATAAGAATTATAGACCCCACGTATCTCGAGAATGGCTGAAAATATAAGAAAAAAAAACGTATCCCTTAGTTTTTAGGGGGATTAATTTTAGACTACAAAATGTTTGGCCTGCCAGCCATTTAGGCTGGGGACCGCCTGGCTTCAAAATCTTAAATAATATGGTATATCAAGTGACACCTTTTTTTAAAGTTCATTTCAGGAAACTCTCTATGATCTACGAATTACAGGGGGGAACATGTGAAACTGACCCTTTGCGGCCATTTTCACATATAAATGTGATAGGCAAAAATGCCTAGAAACTGGAAATAAGTTTTTATGATCTTAAATAAGTGATTTTGTAGTCTAAAATGAATCCCCTGAAATCTAAGGGATACGAGTTTTTGCGTTTTCTTATATTTTCAGCCATTCCCTATAAAGGGGGGTAGGGTGAGACTTTACGGACACCCTGTATAATTATAATAAGTGTTCATCACCAAAAGATGTTGCTTAACTTGGTTTAACTTACGATAACTGGTGAATTCTCTGGCTGAACATACGAGTATATTATGTCATTGTGTGCTTGACAAAATTGATGAAAAAGTATGGAAATCTTTCTAAACTTATTTTTGAGAGTCGTGCAACATAACTGAAATCGCTACTGACTTTTATTGTAGCTTAAATCTTTGTTTCAGAAGCATGATTGAGGCTACAATCAAAAGCTTAGAAGTTAGCTGAAAATGGGAAGTATTAGAAACTTTACAGAATGATAAATGGAGCTTTCCACACGCGTTCAGAACACGCTTGACGGATGGGTGTCGTTAATTTAATTATGTTTGATGCTATTCTAGAAACTCAATTTCAGTCAAAACTTTGCTTAAAAAATAACCTTGCGTTCTAGTTTACTTTATTTAAACTTGTCATCACTTTAAAATAACCCTTAGCAGCACTAATAAATCCGAAGTTCCTCAATCACGTGACCGTCGAATTACTGATTGTATTGAATACTAAGGGTAACCAGCAGGCTTCCTAACAGTATTGTATCAAGCGTGTCGGTAGAGACGCGTACGTCAAGAGTACGCAAAGCTACCGACTATATTAACACGAAAGATAGTTTGTAGGTATGAGGACCCACTTTTTTCTGCCACTTCCAGATAACTTTTTGAAAATTTTATGTTATATTCTGTATGGGNTTGACGTCTTTTTTTTACACGAAGTGTTTTTTTGGGGTAATCCTTAACAGCACTAATAAATCCGTCGTTCCACAATCACGTGACCGTCGAAATAATGATTGTATTGAATACTAAAGGTAACCAGCAGGATTCCTAGTATTGTGGGTACTATACTGGCATTGCACGCCGAGGATCGGGTTCCATTCCCGCCAGAATTAGAAAATTTCTACTTTTTTGAAGCAATTATTAGTAAATGATGGTCTTAGTAATAAAATGATAACCTCAAGCGTAATCATGTAAAATACTCATGTATACGTAGATACGAGGTCTATTAAAAAAATACGCGGACTGAGTTCATAAAAAAATCTACTTTATTTGGAAGTTACACGCCTGGGTCTCCTAGAAAGTACTCTCCTTCCCAACGCACACACTTATCCCAACGGAGTTTCCACTTGTTGAAACAGTTCTGGTACGATTCTTTTGTGATGGCTTTCAGCTCATTCGTCGCATTTGCCTTAATCTGCATAATCGTCACAAACCTTCTTCGTTTGAGTGTTTTTTCAGTTTTGGGAATAAGAAAAAATCCCAAGTTTAATCGAGTGTTTAGCCAAAAACTAACGAGTTATGAGTGCTGAGTGAGCTGGAACGTTGTCGTGCTGGAAAAATCAGTTGTCACTTTTCCAAACAAACCAGTTGTCACTTTTCTGGCCTTTTGCTTCGGACGGCGTCACTTAGACGTTTTAGTTACCCTCGATTACTGTTCTGCCCCATCCCCCATACTCAGGAACTTTCTCCTTGACCTTTTCTTATTCCCAAAACTGAAAAAAAAACCTCAAAGGAAGAAGGTTTGAGAAGATTACGGAGATTAAGCCAAATGGGATGAAGGAGCTGAAAGCCATCACAAAAGAAGCGTACCAGGACTGTTTCAACAAGTGGGATAAGTGTGTGCGTTGGGAAGGAGAGTACTTTCAAGGAGACCCAGATGTGCAACTTCCAAATAAAGTAGATTTTTTTTATGACCTTAGTCCGCGTATTTTTTGAATGGACTACGTATGTATATTTTTTTTTGGTCTAACGTCTCATTAATATCTATTGGTCATTTGGGACGGCGATTTTACACTCCATTCTATGAAACTTACAAACCAGCTCACCCAACCTGGATTGGGCCGGAAAAATAGCCAGCATAACAGGGGCGCGAAAATACTTTAATGTGAGTAGCGACCAGTGGCGGCATTAATACAAGAGCAGAGACCCACCCTTGTAATTCTGTGATACCTACAAATCTGCAATGCAATATCATGCGTTAACATAAAAAAGTATTAACACATTTACTTTTTACCCAACTTTCGTGCCCGATCCGAGAAAAAAACCAACTATGCCTTATTTTTCAGCATTATCTGCCGCACGCATCAATACATTTTTTACATCTTTTGGGTAACATCTCTAATACAGTCAAAGTCGAGTCGATTTGATCTCTTTATCAATCCCATTTTTTCCCATGCAGCTCAGATTTGAGTTTTGACACATAATAGTCATTGGGTATTGGAAATCTCAGTGAAGCTAATCTGTACAGAAACCTTTGAAATGACGGCAGTGTGCTTTGGGTCTTTGTCATGGAGGAGCCGAACACATCGGAAAAATGTACTCGTGGAACGTAAACAAAGATTACCTGTGAAAATTAAACAGATCAAAATTTATGGAAGACGCTGGGTCTATGGTACGTTGTATATCCCAGTTCCCGTAGGATCACTGATATTAAGAAACGTACAGCTGGGTTTTACCCAGTGGGTGTCCACGTAGGTGCGCGCCCTCAAATGCTGGCTATTTTTTCGGCCCAACTTAGGCTAGGTGCGGTCAATGTGGGTAGCTGGTTTGTAAGTTTCCAGCAAATGGAGGGCAACACCCCCGTCTCGAATGACCAATACATGTTATAGAGACGTTAAGTCAAGAAGAAGAAAAAAAAATGGATAAATAGTCGGGCCACGAACTTTTGGAACCACCCTCGTACATGTGTACCTTGTGTAACTTCAATGATGCCCTTGGAAAAGGGTTAAAATTTAAATTCTGTTGTAGATGAAACTTTTGAAAATTATATAAGTTTGAAAGTCATCGCGTAAAAGTAAGATATCGCCTTCCCTCCACCCCGGAACATCCAACATTTTCCAATGTGAGGAAACTTTGAGGGGGGTACTATTCAAATGTACCAAAGTAAGAGGATCAACTTTTGTAATGAAGGAGTTATGCAAATAGCGATGTGCAAACGTTTTGTTCTCAGCAATCAGCAAAAGTGTTGTCGGTGTTTACTTTAAGGAGAGAAACTTTTATGCTTTTTGATTAGTTTTGCAAATCAATGAGAAGAAGTTAATGTTTCGTTGCTCGGGATGCAAATCACGAATTTCGGGATTCGACTGCATACAGTAATTAAGTTTCCATAGACATTTATTATGTACCCACTAAACATTTGGCATGCTGTACTATTCATGAAGTACGATTTAGATTATAGAGAACCTTCCCCATTATTATCGCGCACTCTAATAATTATTATGAAAAAATAGCCAAAATACTATAATTTTTTCCTTGGAATACCTACTAAAATTGAACGGCCCAGATCTGGCAACACTGCCCCGTATATCCAATACCAAAAAACTCTGCCGAAGTAACACATGGGTTTATTATTTTACTGGCTAAAAAAAAATACACCCAACTCCAAAAAAAATTGATATATTACGTTTTAATCCTTTTGACCCCCGCCCCGATAGTTTCGATCCCCATAAAGGCCATTTTGGCCACAAAGCATTCACCGATTTTGATGAAAATATACACACAGTTAGACCGTAATGGGGCCTACACAAGTTTCTTGCACTCAACATTCTCTTCTTAGACGGGATCAATTAAAACTTCTAAAATGCAACAAAAATCGCCAGCGGTATATTCGATTGCATCGTACTCAGGAGTAAGATCAAATTTCAAGTCTCATGCACTTACGCCTCTCT
>CM022878.1:17700887-17727886 GCA_012654025.1 Pachypsylla venusta | reverse complement strand
CGGTGTCTCAAAATGACTATTATTTTTCTTAAACGGACATACAAAGAATGTAAAACATCCCCTTTGTATGTTAATACTGAGGAAATTGAAAAGTCTATCAACACTAATCAAGTTTGTAAGGGTGAGTTCACATTATCCACCCGGCAGATTCTATCATATACACGGTGTCTCAAAATGACTATTATTTTTCTTAAACGGACATACAAAGAATGTAAAACATCCCCTTTGTATGTTAATACTGAGGAAATTGAAAAGTCTATCAACACTAATCAAGTTTGTAAGGGTGAGTTCACATTATCCACCCGGCAGATTCTATCATATACACGGTGTCTCAAAATGACAATTATTTTTCTTAAACGGACATACAAAGAATGTAAAACATCCCCTTTGTATGTTTATATTGAGGAAATTGAAAAGTCTATCAACACTAACCAAGTTTGTAAGGGTGAGTTCACATTATCCACCCGGCAGATTCTATCATATACACGGTGTCTCAAAATGACAATTATTTTTCTTAAACGGACATACAAAGAATGTAAAACATCCCCTTTGTATGTTAATATTGAGGAAATTAAAAAATCTATCAACAATAAACAAGTGTGTAAGGTGAGTTCACATTATCCACCCGGAAGATTCTATCATATACACGGTGTATCAAAATGAATATCACGGTATCCCTCACTGGCTTCTAACAGAATGCATAGAAACTGCGTAAAAACTTGCATTTTGTTGATGACCTTTCATTATTGATTTGAAGCAGAGTTTTTTGAAGGCTGGATGACCTTCCTAACAATCCTTAAACAAATCCCTTTAGTATTTACAAGGGCTTAGGACCATCATCTAATGATGCTGGCTTCTAATGATGATGCACACAAAAAAAATATTCAAGTTTTTATGCGCATACAGTGATCGAAACCAGTATTACCTTTCGCACGGTTAATGGGTGTATATACGCCAAAATAGCCTCCTCACCGTTTCAGCTCTGTAGAACAAATTACTTAAATAATTTAATGAGATTCATAGGTAGATATTTGTTGGAGGGTATTAACTTCACATCCCCCCCTCCCATGATTTGACCGCAACACCCTTTTCACCCTTTTGATTTTAGGTAAAGGTATGTATGTATTAAAGAAAGACACGTTCGCCATGCACAAACATAACCTCAATATCCCGGAGATTTCAACCCCCCCCCATGTTTTGATCGCACCAGACTGCTGAATTTTATGGATAGGTATGTATCAAAGAAAATCACTTTTGCCCCATACACAAAAATACCCTCAAAATCCTGGAGATTTCAACCCCCAACCATGTTTTGACCGGACCTTACTGTCATTTTTAGGGATAGATATGACTGTATCAAAAAAGACACTTTTGCATTGCACAAAACATACCCTGAAAATCTTGGAAATTTCGTCAAACTTTCACCTCGAAAATTAGAGATTAAGCGAAATTCAATCCTTACTACTAAAGGTGAAACGTCGATATTACACCACTCCCCCCGAATGAAAATCCTGGGTGCGCCATTGATTCCGTAGCAAGAAAAATGTTTGTAGTTTTTCATATTACTATACCTTCGATGTCTGTCTGCAACAGGGAGGGAGCGAGAGAATGGTTCCAAACATTCTATTTGCTGATGATTTATTTATTTCTCTCATTCTATTCGGTACATCAAATGTCAACTTCTCTCCCCTTCTAATAGTCAGTAATGAATATCCCACTTTGAGTTTTTCAATAGATTTGTCAGGTAAACGATTCTTTTCTTCTTCTCTATCTAGATAGAGAAGCAAAGCTATTGAACAGAAGCTTTTCCATGTCAGCATAAACAGGGCCGGATTAACAACAGTAGCACTTGTAGCACGTGCTACGGGCCCCGCGCTTTGACAAGTTACACTAGATATTTCGACATTTCTGGGTTGACAATTGAAAAAAAAAAAATCATTTTGACGGGGCCCCCAACTCTTCAAAGTATGTAGTAAAATCTAATTTAGGAAAGTACAAGTAGGTTCCTACTACCTAGGAACTTAATAAAGAAACGAGTATTGCAACATAAGCAAATTTTTTTTTTTTTTTAGCATGAGCGGCAACCATGTTTTATCGATGTTGGTATACTCAAAATTTAATTTCACTTTTCTCTACCAGAGCTGTAGGTACTAGACCAAAAGATAATCAATTTTCGTATTGGCTCCAAAAAGTAGACTACTTAGGCGGCGTCTGTGGGGGGTGGAAAGGGCCCCGTTCTGTGAAAGTGCTACGGGCCCCGCGGAAGGTTAATCCGGCCCTGAGCATAAATCTTCTTGAAAATAGAGTCGGTAATGAGTGAGTTAACTGAACTAGTTCATACAAATGAGTAAATGAGTGGTGATTGGAATTGAAAATAGAGTCAGTAATGAGTGAGTTAAATGAACTAGTTCATACAAATGAGTAAATGAGTGGTGATTGGAATTGAAAATAGAGTAGGTAATGAGTGAGTTAAATGAACTAGTTCATACAAATGAGTAAATGGGTGGTGAATGGAAATGTATATATATAAATTATGTAACCGACCCGGAAGTCCTAATTCTAGGGGCGGACTAGTCTAAATAGGGTGTTTGGCTATAAATGAATCCCTGAATGAATATAGAGGTAGCTGAGATCAAATGAAACATTATATTTAACGAAATTCGTTAGTGAGTCAGATGGAGTATAGCCGAGTTAGACGGTAGAGAAATTATTTTTTGTGGACAACTTTCAACGTAGCTAACGAAAAAGTGGACGGATACTAAATACTACATTTTGATGGCATAAGAATTTCAAAAAACAAACCAAATTGGGGAAAAGTGATGAATTTTTTCTTTTTTTTCAAATGTGCTTCTATTTCTAAGACATTTTATAAGGAAAGATTTTGAAAATATGAACACAATTTCTTCCCATACTCGTATTACGATAAATTTTTTAAAATAATAAAAAATGTGTTAATATTTGTGTTAACGCATAATATTGCATTGCCATAACCTAGATTTGTGAGTATCACAGCATTACAAGAGCCACTACATTAAACCATCACTATACTATACATATCCTTGGTCTCATAATACCGCCCCTGGTCGCAAATCATATTAAAGTAGCTACTCAATTATCCTCACGAGGCAGAGTGCATCCCGAACAACCAAGCACAGTTTCGAAAATATCCGTTTTCGCCAAGATTCGAACCCAGGTTTCCTGCGTGAAAACCAATGTGCTATACCTAACAGGCGAGGGAGGCTTTTAGAAAAAAGCTCCAATTGAAGTCCTGAACACAAATGCCAAATTAGAATTAAAAAAAAAAAAATGTTAAGCAAAATGACAGACTCGCCCATTATTCAAAGCCGAATTTAATGCATAGGTACATACTCTTTTAAATGAGCGAAATGAATGATTCATTTGTAAGAGGATCAGTTACTGAGCGGAATGAAGCCCCCAACTCTATTCAAAAATCTTGTTTTTAAACACTTCTGGGGTGGAGACAGGAGGGGGGAGGTTCAAAAGAGACTGGTAGGGAAGAAGCTGCTCCTGATTTTGACATTGATGTATTTAATTCAATTTTTTCTGAACAAGGAAAAAATGGGGGGGGGGAGGGANATGAGGGGGGGGGAGGGAAATATTTATTATTTGCTAAATTTTTAAAATACTACAAAAATATGAGCAATACTCGTATCTACATCCACAGCCCACTTAACGATGTTCAAACAAGCGGAAAAAATATTTTCAAATAAAATTAATGTATTGTCTATTCCAACGACTGAACGACTCTAAACATTGGATACACCAGCATTCTTTGAGCTGTAGACCTCATAAAGTTTCATTAGTATTACAAAACTAATCAGCTAATTCTAGGAACATAATGCTTTTCCATATACCAAATTTCATCAATATCGGACGAGCCGTTCGAGAATTATCGTGGAATGGACAGAAAAACAATCTGGCGACTAAATTTTAAAGAAAATTGGTGGTGTTACTTAATTTCCGTGTCCATCACGCATAGCATAGTGATGTTAAGGGAAGGGTTGGGTACCATGTTATGCTACTCTGAGGACGCCGAACTAGATGTTGATAGTAGATAATCCCCACCTCCCCCCCCATGTCCTCCAATAGTGATAAATATATTAAATTTATGAGGATGAAAATTACATGAATTGGCTGAGTTTGAACCCAAGCCTACTGTTTACCGGGCAGATCATTTTACCGCTACTCCATTAACCCATTGGGGGTGTTAAAACTAGATTTTACTTTGTTCGGTCAACTAGCGTCCCTTAGATCTCCTAAGTAATGTTGGGAGTGGAAGTCCGCTCCGGGACATGACGTGTTGTTGGCTTTCCGGATGCAATCGACTTCTTGAGGACACCTGAGTACCTGTTGTTGATTACAATGAAACGAATGGATAAGATATGCCTTTGTTATGTAACAATATAACGTGTTCCCAAAATCTCAAAAAATATCTCCATTTGATTTTCGAAAAGTAGGAAAAAAATTTAGCGATACTTCAGTTGATGAGTTGTTTTTACTTCATGACAATTTTATTTTAAATCACCACGGCAGCTGCAGGGACATTTACCCTGCATATATTATAAGACTTACTAAATATTTGACACAAACTTGATATTTGAGACGATAGCGTTCATAAAATTAGGATTTTTTTACCTGAAACAAGAGCGAGAAGAATCGATCAAAATATAATAGTCGACCAACAAACAATCACCCACATAAGAAGCAAAAACCAAGTGGATATCTGCGCAATATCTAAAGTCCAAATCATAATCAGGATTCTCCAAAATCAAGTGTGAAATAATCCAAGAACAATTAAACTTATGTGGATTTTGTCAACGTAGGTAAATTTGTAAAAGACGGATATCATTTTCTAGGGCCCAATTCATTATGTATACCAAATTACATTAAAATATTCTCACTTATATCATTATGATACAGTATTTTGTGATTTCCCAAAACCCAATAAGCTTTTTATATTAAAACAAATAAATCTTTAATATTAATTAATTAAATTAATAAATTAACTAACTAGATATTAAAAATCTTTATTTATATCAAATATATTTTTATATATTTGATATAAAGATTTTTTTACATTAATTTTATATGTTTTATTTCTGGAAATTAACCTTGATACAAAAGGTGCTAACTACTCTATTACAAGCTTCTTAGTCCACTTTTATTAGTGAAACATAAATATAATATGTAATTTCATTAACGTGATGTAAGTGAAATCTTTATAGATATCAAATTAGTGTAAATAAGAAATTTACAATTTAGCTATTCACTTTATTTCTAGAAACACCTTCCGGTGCATCTGCTATGTAACGACTTATCTTACTTTAGGCAAGAGTGACGGGCAATGTGTATGTGTACATATTTTAGAATCTTTGTTCATATTATTTTCTTAAATAAGGAGAAAGAGTTTGGAATGTCACAGACTTTTCAATTACCTAATTCACATTCATCCCTCATTTGCATCGACACTGAATTGAAATTATTATTCATTTCTCAGTATTATAAAATGAATTTTTTTTCGGGCGCATTCGAGTTGAAAATAAGCTAAAATCTGACATGGAAATATGTCGGTTCATTATTTTTTCTCAACCCCATACCATACCGTGCACGGGCGTGGGTTTTACTTCCTCAATCAGTCAAAAATATTATGTTAGTGGCTACCTCTGCACAGCACCAACCCCTCAAAAAAGTTTTGTCCTGTGTTTGAGTTTAGGTGAAATGAATGTTGTTTCCTCCATCAATCTTCGTAAAATGGAGATGCTGTTCTCTTTTCCCCCAGCCATCTCTTCTCCAAAACTAGCGGACAGTTATGTAAAAGCTTATTCTTAAATAACAGTGCCGAGAAACAAGATTTCAGACGAAGAAAAATTCCGATTCTATACCCCACCACGCCCACATGTAAAAAATGCTAAAATAGTTCTCCTCAGATAATGTCCTTTTAGGAAATCATTCTGAGGTCCAAAGGACATTCTAAACCTGAAATGTTTGGGAAAGCTTGGGAATTATGAAGCAATAATATCTAAAGAAGGTTTTTTATGAAAAAAAAAATCATTTTATATAGTGTTCATTCAATAGTGGCATCATCGCGTGTCCGATGGTAGCCAGATGTATGAGACAGCAGTTCGAGATAAGTTGTGGACTACTGCCAAAGTTTTTAATTGTCATCGAACATCTGTTCTTGGAGGCTGATAACTGACATGTGTCCTCAGAGTCACATGATAATCACTGAAATAGAATTACGTCAGTACCACAAGAATTACAAACATAATGGTATTACAGAGTTGTTTTCTGTGTTATTTTACACCATCAGTTTAGGTGGACTCGGTCGGCAAGGAGTCACCCTCAAGTATAATTTACTTTTCCTCATGGAAAGTTAGCAAGTCATAAATAGATTAGAAGAAATTACGCCTTTAGGCGGTCCTAAATTTGTGAAGAGGAAGTAGCGATCGAATGTATGGTTATGCACGTTATTCCAAATGTAAATTGATAAAAAATATAATTGCGGATTCCCGTTTTGGAACGTGGTCTTCAGCTTTGGCATACTTTCTTCACTTATATAGATTTGAGATTTGAGTAAAGACCAAATAATATATGTATTGTGTGACTCCATTTATATGCAAAGTCTGGTTCAACATTTTTTGCTAGGGATATACTTACCAAAGAATCTGTGATATATTTGTAACGATCTGTGTTTTCTATTTATTCAAGTTTTCCTAGAAAATGAAGCAAAGCTTTTCGAAACTATATTTATATGTTCGGATAATATATGTTTTAAAAAATTAATAGCCAGCGTCTGTGCACGTCGTATACACCAGTTCCCATTATATCACTGAAGTTAAGCAACGTCCTGCGAGGTTGTACCATGTGGGTGTCCAGGTGTGTTTGCGTCCTCGTGATACTGGCTATTTTTTTTGGCCCAACCTAGGGTGGGTGAGGTCAATGTGAGTAGCTGGTTTGCAAGTTTCCGGCGAATGGAGTGTGAAACCCAAGTCTTGAATGACCAATAGATGTTAAAGAGACGTTAAGCTAAATTAAAATAAAATCAATAAAAGCAAAATTTTTGTATTGGCTTTTCTAGTCGTGTTCGTGTTACCTATATTTTAAAATAATTGTCTCTAAATTAGGGGACGCTTTGAAATTCTACTTGTAGTTTCAAGCAAACACTACAACCATAATTCCACACTGAATTGGAACTCAAATGTAAACAAAAACAATGATACAATAGAATGGCTGGCTGACGTTTTAACAAGACAGGTTGTACGCCTTGACAATTGTAATGCTAATACGATCTCAAATTTCTTACTCTAATTTCGTTGTTCTCAACTCTCTTAATTCGAACTTTCACAGCTTTTATTTATGTCTACAGTCAGGAAATTGAAGAGTGAGAGATGCGGACAGGAGACTTTGATTAGCATGCTATTGCTCAGGAATCAATAGTCAACACCAGTAGCGTACTATTGACAAAGTCTCAAGGTAAATAAGTATTTTTATCATTTGACTTACAAAATTTTCGTCAAACAGTCAACACCAGTAACGTACTATTGACAAAGTCTCAAGGTAAATAAGTATTTTTATCATTTCACTTACAAAATTTTCGTCAAAAAGTCAACACCAGTAGCGTATACTATTGACAAAGTCTCAAGGAAAATAAGTATTTTTATCATTTGACTTACAAGATTTTCGTCAAACAAACACCAGTAGCGTATACTATTGACAAAGTCTTAAGGAAAATAAGTATTTTTATCATTTGACTTACAAGATTTTCGTCAAACAGTCAACACCAGTAGCGTATACTATTGACAAAGTCTCAAGGAAAATAAGTATTTTTATCATTTGACTTACAAGATTTTTGTCAAACAGTCAACACCAGTAGCGTATACTATTGACAAAGTCTCAAGGAAAATAAGTATTTTTATCATTTGATTTACAAGTTTTTTGTCAAACAGTCAACACCAGTAGCGTATACTATTGACAAAGTCTCAAGGAAAATAAGTATTTTTATCATTTGACTTACAAGATTTTTGTCAAACAGTCAACACCAGTAGCGTATACTATTGACAAAGTCTCAAGGAAAATAAGTATTTTTATCATTTGATTTACAAGTTTTTTGTCAAACAGTCAACACCAGTAGCGTATACTATTGACAAAGTCTCAAGGAAAATAAGTATTTTTATCATTTGATTTACAAGTTTTTTGTCAAACAGTCAACACCAGTAGCGTATACTATTGACAAAGTCTCAAGGAAAATAAGTATTTTTATCATTTGACTTACAAGATTTTTGTCAAACAGTCAAAATTATTAGCGTACTATTGACAAAGTCTCAAGTCTCAAGGAAAATAAGTATTTTCCCCATTTGACTTACAAAATTTTCGTCAAACAGACAACACCAGTAGCGTACTATTGACAAAGTCTCAAGTAAAATAAGTATTTTCCTCATTTGACATACAAAAATTTTCGTCTTCCTTTTCCTGCTCGTTATTTTCCTTTCCTCTACTATTACTTCACCCATTCAATGCATTTTTTATTTCACCCTCTGCTGGTGTGTAGTTTGTTGTTTGCCTCGTGCAGACATAGCTACACAAATCGTTCCCCTTACCCCAATTTTTCCTCTCTTCTCCCATTATTAAGATTTCTATAGAAGTAGAACAATTTTTTTCTCTTTTAAAGTTTTGAAAAAAAAAAAAAATCTCCTAGAATTCCTTCCCGCTGATGAATGATTTTATTTTTCTTACTTTTTCCGGGATGGTAAGATAATTAAGCTTCTGTGAAACCGAAAATATCAAAAATCTATAATTTTGATTTATTATTTTCAAAAATAAACTTTTGAAATCTCTCACGAAAAAAAAAAATCCTCCACAATTTGAGGAGGGCCCCTCAAAATTTGATTCTTTACTGTAGAAATAAAAAATCGAATAAATAAAATCATTTCAGAATTGGTCGAAATTAGATGTATGACGTTATCTCTAATATGAATAGTAACATAAATATGATCCCAAAACAGGATCATGCTGCGGGACATGAGTGTTCTGAGTAGAGATTATGATCCCGAACCTTCTTGACAATCCCGAAATTTCGGGACTGGAACGATCACAATCCCGGGACTGGTCCCGGGATTAGAAAAAAAATTGAGAACCTTCCAAAAATCAAGTAGAAGTAGGTATAGTTACTATAATAAGTAGATAAAATAAAAATAAAATCAAGTTTTTAACTTGAGAGATGTGTGTGGAGTGCTTTTATGGAACCGCCAAGAGTTTTCAAAATAACATCACATTTTTTACACTTTGCATTTTTACCGTCTTTGGACACTAAAAAATGACTCCAAACGGATGAAGGATCTGAATCTATTTTGTGCTATATAAAACCGTCCATTTTAAAGTAAAACCGAACATAAGTTGTTACGTTCAAAAAGATGTTAGAATATGTTAGATTATTAGAACATTAAAAATTATTTTTTTGAACTGAAACAAATGACATTCCGAATCCTTTGTTTTTACCAAAAGGGGTCATACAACATACAAACAACACATCGGTCATCGGTTCATTCGATCTACTTAAAGAAGAAAAGGATTTTTAAAAGGTCTTGTATTTTTTATTTATGACAGTACATCGAGTTTCATGTAACGTTCAAGGTTGATGTATTGGGGCCTCATTTTCAAATTCAATAAAAAAATATGTTTTCTGTTTGTTTTTCTTATATCACTGTCAATCCCAAAAATCTCGGGATTGGATGGCGAATCCCGGGATCGTAATCCCTAGTTCTGAGCCTTCTGATTAAGCAATAAAATTAATTGATATGCCTTCTGGGCTCTTTTCTTCAAATAAATGATGGCCAGAAGTCAGAAGATATGAAGACAAAACACCTTGAGCGTGGCGGACACCGTGACACGTGGCAATTCTCAACTCGAGAATTTTCTATCGACACTTGTGATGGCACATGGGTCCTCTCGTATTGACATTGTATTTGAAAGCCTTATTTGAAAGCCAAAATTAGATTCAGAGAAAAGTAATATTTCAAAAGAATATCAGCTCAGATTTTTTTTTGTTTCCCAAAATTCGACAAGAAAGAAACAAAATAAATCCCCCAAAATGTTTTCAAAAAACCCTCCCTTCATTTCTCCTTTGTACCGAATGTAATCGACCCTCTACTTTCTAGTTTCAAAGAAAAGAAAGTAAAATAAGTAAAACTTTTTGAATTGTCTGCTCAATCAGAAGTATGCAGTATGTCCCAGAAGTCCTGTCGGTTCCCGTATCTTTTGAATGGCTTGGAATTTTTAACCTCCTGAAGAAAAAAATGGGTGTAAACATCTGTTAGTTTGTGGAATCCTTTGTAGGAAACAGGGTCACATAATCATCCGAATAAATATCATTCAAATATACTCTTACATAGTTACAACCTAATTAGTAAGCAATAAACTTCAAATTATGAGGAATACAAAAAATACAAAAAAGACAAAAAAAATCAAGTTCTAGCTCTTTCCATTCTGGTTTTAGGCGGATCCGCCAAAAAGCGGCCTTCAACCGCTAATTAGCGGCCAACAATATATTACACAACCTAAGTTATATTTTTAAATTTCTTGTATGAAAATGAAATTTATATGAATGGGCACCAAGATTAAAGTTCTAGCTATTACCGATATGCGATAATGGATATGCGAAAACCGCTAAAAAGCGGCATAAAACCGCCAACGGTATATTCGATTTCCACTAAAAGCTTATTTTGCCGTTCATGGCATAAAACCGACATACCTACATACCAACGACACTGATAAAAATGAAAATGTGTACTTTTGATGATTTTAGTAGATGGGTAACCCTTTTTGGAACACAATAATTTGACTTTTACATCGAAGTTCGAAACCGGGGCGTTATATATTAGTGTTTAACAAAAGACATTTTCAGATCCCTCTATCTGCGCCCCCGATTACTTTTTCAAGTATTCCTTATTTTGCTCCAACTTTTATATTAAAAACTAAAATTGGCACCTACATACCAACTTTAAAAATTTAAGAGAAACCGAAATTAATGTTTTTTTAAAAAAGGCCATTTCCGGGGATTGAACCTTAATTTTACTATCACCAATCGAATGGCCATAGACCCTTTTTTTATCCCTAGGATCAATCACAGAAGAATTCTAAGTCATTCAAATGTTACGGGCACCACGTGGTACACCCTGGATAATTCCAAATAACTAATTTATTGTCTGATTTTTTTAACCAAACCAAAACAATCAGAAGTAATCTAAGATCAAAACACACACGAATACGCAAAAAGTAAGTACAGAAAAGAATACCATTCCAGTATCCAGTTGGCAGATTCACTTGACCTGATTTGAAACAATATCAATTGCTCTGTTCATTAACAAGAGCAAACGTTCTCGAACTTCTAGAGGTACGAAAAGAAGAGCAGACAAATTCAAGAAAAATAACGAAGTTGAAACAAATTTCATTTCATTATATCATTCACAAACTCCGCGGTTTGGATTACTTTCAGATTACTAGATTACTATGGAAATTTAGCGTTAGTTTCGGGGTTCCGGAATTAACCACTGTTCACAAATTTCCAAACCCAGGAGTTGATCTAATCTATCAATCGATTCCATTGATAGATCAATTTTCCATTGATCTATCAATGGAAAATATAATACTATGGTCCACATCTTTTGTAAAGGAAATCGCAGAAAATTTGAGAATTGGAAATGAAAAAGCCGACATTTCCCCCATCTACATTCTCAACGAAAACACAAAACCAAAAAGGCAAAAAGTAACAAAGAAAACAAACAAACACCTTTCTCCCCCACATATTTCTTTTCCCGGGGCTGCCCTATCAAATGTTTCGAAATCCGTTTTGAAAAAAGGCATTTTGAATTCACGTCTTGTACACAGAAAAAGTTTTTAATCTTCATTTTGGATTTATGGGAGAATGGAAAAGAAAAACGCTGGTGAGTAGATATTTCATTCCACGAGTCCTAACTAATCAGATTAAGTTGCTAAAAGAAAATCCAACTCAGAGATTTTACAAATACGGGTAAAGATGAATGCAGGAAATAATACAAGTGTCTTATAATATTGTTTTATAGTCTCTGTTTAGTGCCACGAGTCACGAAAAGAATGGTTTTTGTATTACAACTCCCGAAAGCAAGGAAGATTTATGGCTGATCTCTGCTCAGTTAACGAGGAAAGAAAAAATGAAAGTGCTGGGACTATTAAGGGGGAAAATTCTAAAAATTAAATTGAGGTATCCATTTAATTTTTATCGGTTTGGCCATTAAAAAAGAAGAGATAAAAAGAACACGTTTGGAAGAAATGAGAGCAGATATTTCTCTCTATTTATAGAAAGAGAGGTAGACCAAAGTTGGGATGCAATGATAAGTGTGAGAGAAGAGAAAAAAATCAAACAATCGAGAATGGCATCATCGTTTTATTCTTCCTGCTATTGATCTCACACTTAAATTTATTATTGCACTTTTTTCTGTCTCATTTCTCTTAAAGCAATACCGACTTTACACTTGGCATTTTTTTTTTTTTTTTTTTTTAAAAAATTTANTTTTTTTGAAAATATCTAACTTTCAGCATAATACTGGCCAAGTGCAAAGTCTGTATTGCTTTAAGAGAATTGAAACAGAAAAAAGTGCAATTAGGTATGAGATGAAAAAAACCTGGTGAATTGCTTCGTGTAAAGATACACTGGTGTTTTCTGGAAATTGGCCTGGCGCACTGCCGTGCGCTCAGATTTAAATATTTTGATTATTTTAATTTTGACAGGTCATCTATGTTCCGGTCCGAGTACATTTTTACTATGTTTCAGCTCCTCCATGACAACGCCCCTCTTTGCACCACCGTCATTATGAGTGAGTGAGTGATGAAGAGGACAGGTTGGCTGTTTTAAAGTCTTTTGACTGCAAGGATACGAACTACTTATTGACGGGCATAAAGCGGTTTCCAAAAATATAAATAATGCATTAAAGTCAAGTGAGATAATGTTGAAAAATAAGACACAGCGGGTTTTTATATTCCTTCACAATCTACGTTAGACCAAGAACTTCTGAATATGACACCATCCTCATATGACACCGCCAATCTAGTAAGTATTTTATGCTGCTAAAGAATTTGTTATTATACATCTAATCTTGGAGGCTTTTTCAAATGACATGAGCTCCAGAACTATGTCAATCATTGCAATGCAAACACATCAGTAACAAATTATAGCAGAGTTGCTTTCTGTGTTATTTTAAATCATCAGCGCAATCGGCCCGTGAGAATTTACCCTCAATTAATACTCGGTAACAAAACTACAAAAAATTAAGATATCGGTAAGTGATAAATGTATTGCTACAGTTCACTCTCGAACTGCTCATCACATTGCTTCTCAATTTGACAACAAAAACTATCGTCACGTTTAGAAATTTCTATTTAAACCTTTTCCTATTTAAAATCCTAAGAACTGTTGGAGACAAAACACAGAAACTTTTATGAAACTAATTTTTGGGGAGAAGAATAATACGAAGGAGTAAAAAGGAACGAGAGAGGCACTCCGGAAATTTTCATTATTTTCAATATTTCAAAGCCTTACAAGCTTTTTATTTTGAGGCCGTGTCTCAATTTATTTAATATTTCATATTAAAGCATTAGGAGTTCCCAAACATTTTCCACTGGACCACAATCTGATTCTGTAGCATAGTCGTTCCGACACAAGTTGGCCTTCCACTCAAGAGTCTATCTTTTTAATGCAAATAAAAAAATTAGGTGCGAAATATAAGTTGAACGAATTATTCAACAGGAATAATACAGGAGAAATCGTTTATAACGACACCGCTTAACACAAACAAACGACTATAACGAACAAAATCTCTGGTCCCAAGAAGTGTTATGGAAAATTAACATTGCTATCGATTATAAGGAAATCGGATAATAAGAACAAACCGGCTATAACGAACAAAATCTATGGTCCCTAACAGAAGTGTTATGGAAAATTAACATTGCTATCGATTATAAGGAAATCGGATAATAAGAACGAACCGGCTATAGCGAACAAAATCTCTGGTCCCTAATAGAAGTGTTATGGAAAATTAACATTGCTATCGATTATAAGGAAATCGGATAATAAGAACAAACCGGCTATAGCGAACAAAATCTCTGGTCCCTAATAGAGGTGTTATGGAAAATTAACATTGCTATCGATTATAAGGAAATCGGATAATAAGAACAAACCGGCTATAACGAATAAAATCTATGGTCCCTTAGAGAAGTGTTATGGAAAATTAACATTGCTATCGATTATAAGGAAATCGGATAATAAGAACAAACCGGCTATAACGAACAAAATCTCTGGTCCCTAATAGAAGTGTTACGGAAAATTAACATTGCTATCGATTATAAGGAAATCGGATAATAAGAACAAACCGGCTATAGCGAACAAAATCTCTGGTCCCTAGAAGTGTTATGGAAAATTAACATTGCTACTGATTATAAGATGCAGTAACAGAACCAGTACATCAATCCTGTACCAGCCCAACAGCAAATTTGTTGGGTTTTATTTGAACTTGTCTATTTTTGTTGACCTAAGTACCTACACGTAACTTTATATCCTAGCAGTTAGTATTATTTTAACATACGAGTATTTCGAGACCTACTGTACCTAGAAAACTGAAAAATGAGATACTTAATACAACTCAATTATTTCAAAGGTATAATCTAATTGGCGTTTACATAAATCTCGCTGTATCTCGGATGGACAGGGGCATTCATGATTTGAATACCTTAGGTGTAATTAGTTGATAATATTTTAACATGATAATAACTAGGGGTATAGTGGATATGACACTAGCTTTGCGATTGAGGGACACAGGTTCAATGCCCCGTGCAGACGGAACATTTTCGACACAGTACTTGTGATTTTGAGTTGCACTCAGCTCGTAAGGACGATTGAGCTACTATAAAGCGGAAATAATAAATTAATTTAAGATGGATGAATACGCCAAATGTTGTGTTCCGTATTTGAGAAACTCAATTGGTCCGTTGTTTGAGAACTTCTGTTATAAGGATTAAACAAAATTTAAGTGAGTTACCGCAACCAAACTTTACGATGAACTTTTCCAACTTTTTGTTCCCTCTTTGGAAAATTCAGCTGTAGAGGAAATATTTTTCTTAAAAAGAAAAACAGAAATTATTTTTGGATGATGATGTTCTAGGGGAGGAAATTGTTTTCAGATTTTTAAGAGAAGCTTTGACTGACAACTTAATGCTGAGACTAGCGTCAGCTGTTTATCAGGTGGACACACGCGGAGAGGATTTCCACTGTTCGCTTTATGAGACTTGGGACACCACAAGTGGCAAAAAGATGTGTGTAGATAATGGTACAGTAATCTATTATATATATAAAAGTGAATGTCTGTTTGTTTGTTTATTTATTTGTTTGTTCGCTTATAACTCACGAACTACAGCTCGGAATTGCACGAAACTTTGCACACTTATTTGTTTTTACCCGGGGAAGGTTATAGGCACGGTATTGTCCGGCCATTTTAGTTACGGCCGATTTTCCAATTTCTTGCTCAAAATTTTCCGAATTTTGGACAATATCTTAAGATTTGTCGCGACAACAGATCAACTCAAAGCGAGAAAGTTTTAGGTAACATCTTTATCATTCATTTAGGACATATTTTGCAAAATTGTGACTAGCCATTCGAGGGTTACAAGTTCGAATCNTGGAAGCTAATATTCTCAAGGTTCCATTACCCTACAATCACATTCCTTACTATCCCTTGTTCACTTACCCCGGTCGTCTTTTGGAAGCTAATTAGCTAATATCTTTAAGGTTCCATTACCCTACAATCACATTCCTTACTATCCCTTGTTCACTTACCCCGGTCTTTCTTTGGAAGCTAATATTCTCAAGGTTCCATTACCCAACAATCACATTCCTTACTATCCCTTGTTCACTTACCCCGGTCGTCTTTTGGAAGCTAATTAGCTAATATCTTTAAGGTTCCATTACCCTACAATCACATTCCTTACTATCCCTTGTTCACTTACCCCGGTCTTTCTTTGGAAGCTAATATTCTCAAGGTTCCATTACCCAACAATCACATTCCTTACTATCCCTTGTTCACTTACCCCGGTCGTCTTTTGGAAGCTAATTAGCTAATATCTTTAAGGTTCCATTACCCTACAATCACATTCCTTACTATCCCTTGTTCACTTACCCCGGTCGTTCTTTGGAAGCTAATATTCTCAAGGTTCCATTACCCAACAATCACATTCCTTACTATCCCTTGTTCACTTACCCCGGTCGTCTTTTGGAAGCTAATTAGCTAATATCTTTAAGGTTCCATTACCCTACAATCACATTCCTTACTATCCCTTGTTCACTTACCCCGGTCGTCTTTTGGAAAGTAATTAGCTAATATCTTTAAGGTTCCATTACCCTACAATCACATTCCTTAGTATCCCTTGTTCACTTACCCCGGTCGTCCTTTGGAAGCTAATTAGCTAATATCTTCAAGGTTCCATTACCCTACAATCACATTCCTTAGTATCCCTTGCTCACTTACACCGGTCGTCCTTTGGAAGCTAATTAGCTAATATCTTCAAGGCTCCATTACCCTACAATCATATTCCTTACTATCCCTTGTTCAGTTACCCCGGTTGTTCTTTGGAAGCTAATATTCTCAAGGTTCCATTACCCTACAATCACATTCCTTACTATCCCTTGTTCACTTACCCCGGTCGTCTTTTGGAAGCTAATTAGCTAATATCTTTAAGGTTCCATTACCCTACAATCACATTCCTTACTATCCCTTGTTCACTTACCCCGGTCTTTCTTTGGAAGCTAATATTCTCAAGGTTCCATTACCCAACAATCACATTCCTTACTATCCCTTGTTCACTTACCCCGGTCGTCTTTTGGAAGCTAATTAGCTAATATCTTTAAGGTTCCATTACCCTACAATCACATTCCTTACTATCCCTTGTTCACTTACCCCGGTCTTTCTTTGGAAGCTAATATTCTCAAGGTTCCATTACCCAACAATCACATTCCTTACTATCCCTTGTTCACTTACCCCGGTCGTCTTTTGGAAGCTAATTAGCTAATATCTTTAAGGTTCCATTACCCTACAATCACATTCCTTACTATCCCTTGTTCACTTACCCCGGTCGTTCTTTGGAAGCTAATATTCTCAAGGTTCCATTACCCAACAATCACATTCCTTACTATCCCTTGTTCACTTACCCCGGTCGTCTTTTGGAAGCTAATTAGCTAATATCTTTAAGGTTCCATTACCCTACAATCACATTCCTTACTATCCCTTGTTCACTTACCCCGGTCGTCTTTTGGAAAGTAATTAGCTAATATCTTTAAGGTTCCATTACCCTACAATCACATTCCTTAGTATCCCTTGTTCACTTACCCCGGTCGTCCTTTGGAAGCTAATTAGCTAATATCTTCAAGGTTCCATTACCCTACAATCACATTCCTTAGTATCCCTTGCTCACTTACACCGGTCGTCCTTTGGAAGCTAATTAGCTAATATCTTCAAGGCTCCATTACCCTACAATCATATTCCTTACTATCCCTTGTTCAGTTACCCCGGTTGTCCTTTGGAAGCTATTATTCTCAAGGTTCCATTACCCTACAATCACATTCCTTACTATCCCTTGTTCACTTATACCGGTTGTCCTTTGGAAGCTAATTAGCTATAATATCTTCAAGGTTCCATTACCCTACAATCACATTCCTCAATATCCCTTGTTCACTTATACCGGTTGTCCTTTGGAAGCTAATTAGCTAATATCTTCAAGGTTCCATTACCCTAAAATCATATTCCTTACTATCCCTTTTTCACTTACCCCGGTTGTCCTTTGGAAGCTAATTAGCTAATATCCTCAAGCCTCAAGGTTCCATTACCCTAAAATCATATTCCTTACTATCCCTTGTTCACTTACCCCGGTTGTCCTTTGGAAGCTAATATTCTCAAGGTGTGCCCTATATTGATTTAGATCAGTCTTCAATAGGTAACGGTATTAAGCCCGTGTAAATACAGAGGGTTTGCCGTTAGGAGGGCATCCGTTCTTTAAAAAATTCTGCTTCAAGCCAAGGATGCAAAGTGATCAACAAAATGCAGTTTCTATTGATACTGTGAGAAGTAAGCGAGGGTACCATGCCAGAAAAAAGCAAAACATTGAGCTGCAGATTGTGGCGAGGTATAAAATTAAGGAAAATAACGTCGACACGAAATAAAGTTTGGAAAAATTGAAGGTATAGAAGTAGAAGCCGCTCGTAGTAGCGTGAGCTAAGTCGCTTCCAAAGGACGACCACCTTCAATATGTCTCCAACTCAATCCTAACCACTCTCCAGCACTTACCGAATCGTATCAATCACTCTTCTTCTACACTCTCCCATCACACTCATCTAATCAAACTCGCTCAATAACTCTCCAAATCACCCTTACTCACTCAATCACTCTCTCAGACTCTTATTGACTGGCATAGAGATGATTCCAGCAAAAGATGTAAATAATGTATTGAAGTCAAGGGGAAAAAAATCTTCAAAAATTTATTATTTAAAACAGCAATTATTAAATTTTCAAATGAAAAAAGGTATACCTAATTGAAAAACGTTTTCATTTGCCCTAACCTCCCATTTTCCTTATCACTTCCCCACCACTTTTTTCTTATCATTTCCCCTTCCAATATATTTAGTACAAACTTTTGCGTTTGCTTCATTAAAGGAACAATTTTTATCTTCTCTTTCGTTTTTCTATTCCTTTCCAAAGGGATTCTGTTTTGAAATTTCTTTTTGTGTACTTATTCTATTTATTCTACCCCTTCTTTTCTTCAAAAATTTCTTTAAGAAAAAAACAAAAACGAAATAAAAAAGAAGCAGCAAAAAAAGTAATTTTCTATTACCTCTGTGTTCATAGAGCAGCGGATATAAAAGAAGTGATCATAGAGGGTGTTTCAATAAAATGATTCGACGCAACGTTAGCATCAATATACCTATATGATCTTATTTATGATTTTTGAGCTGGCCGCTACCTAGCCTAAACGGGGGGGGGCGGCTGAGACTTTAGGCTCACCCTGTGTATGAGACTGACAGTAACGAGATGTTTCATGGCACAATTAAACCCAAATGGATCCTACATAACATTCAGGGCAGACAAAAGATATTTTTAGTCCATTTTTGGGTTCTACGTACGCAGAAAGTTAAAAATATAAAATTTTCAGGGTGGTAATTTCTTTGTTGCGATTCCAAAAATCCATTGTTGAACAAACTAAACCAAAAATTATTGAAGATGATCACAGTGAATCACCTGATGATCAATTTTCTAACAAGCTACTTTTTCTTTGCAAAAGTGGTGTGCCTAATCTAAAATTCTGAACGAACGGTATCATTGATTGTATCTTCCATCTCATTTGCATAGAAATTGTTCTTCACTTTCTACTTTTCAATTTGGAAGAAAGTATCGGAAAATTGTTTTTTAAATCAAATCTACATGCACATACAGGGTAAGAACATTTTAGGTACAACATAAGGTGACTCATTTTAAGTAGAACTGTCACATATATACGGTGACTCATTTTAAGTAGAACAGTGAAATATACGGTGACTCATTTTAAGTAGAACAGTGAAATATACGCTGACTCATTTTAAGTAGAACAGTAAAATATACGGTGACTCATTTTAAGTAGAACAGTGAAATATACGGTGACTCATTTTAAGTAGAACAGTGAAATATGAATATTTATATCTGGAAACTTAATATTAGAAATTTCACATTAGAATCGTTACGAAAAAAAAAGACCCTCCTCAAAATTTGATATTTTACGTTTCAAGGAACGTACAAGGGTCGTCTCAAAAGTAAGTTACCCACACTATTTTTTGAAATCCATGTGTTTGCGGGAAAAGTCTGGGAGTTTCAGAAAATTTGCGTCCAGGCCTAGTGACAGCACTGTAAAATTTCTTTGTGCGTACGTCGATCTATCCGGCAGTCAGGCTCCAGCACTATGGAGACTCCAATCGCTCCTACACCAATTGCGAAGTTCGTGGCTTTATTCCTTTTTTGACGGTAAAAATTAAGAATGCTACTGAAATTCATCGTGAATTGTGTATTGTTTATGGTGAAAATGTTATGTCAAGGCCAATGGCTTCTAGTTGGCGCCAATCATTCATTGAAGGGAGAACAACATTACTCGATGAACAACAAAGCGTTCGCCCTTACACTTCCCGCATCTCGACTGTTGTCGAAGATTTTCGAAGGGTCATTGAAACCGATCTTCTAAATCTAAAGTATGATTATAATACCTGGGGAAGTGAAAAAAATCAGTCCTAGTGGGATCCTGAGCTTCATCAGAAAATTATATCTCTTCTAGTAAATAAAGGGGCAAGTCTCAAGAGGACTATAATTAGGTCTAATGTAACAAAAGGCTTATTATATAGCCCGTAGTCCTACCAATACCAATAAACACAGTAAAAGTTTTACCACCTCTGGAATTTCCTTTGATATTTAAAATGCATTTTAAAAATAAAAAAATCAATTCTAGAGGACATGATATTTTATTTTCTTTTCGCAAGCTTAGCATGGAATACAAAGTTTCTCTAAAGAAGAAAATGAGAGATGATAAAATTAATGGCATTTTTCTTTTGGATTCCAAAAGCAGCAGCAACATTAACAAAAAAAACAACCATTTTAGGAAATGACCATCAGACTGAGATTGGATTTTTTTTTGGGGGGGGGGGGGAATTCCTTNGTGTAATTTATAAAACGAAATGTTGTCTAAATGGGCTCTTCTTTACTTCTGAATGTTCTGATGCTTCCTTCAGAGTATATCTTGGAAATATTACAGTGGAGGCAGTGGCGTTGCGCCCAATCATCTCTGACCTGAGAGAGTTTTTATAATTAACATTATTTTATTTTCAAATAAACATATCAAATATAAATTAAAATTATTTAAAGATAAAATGATAAAAAAAATATTAAAATTGATGACATCGATTTAGAGTTTAACTAATTTAATTAAAAATTAAAACTAAAATTACCTATAGGCTAAAAATAAAAATTAATAATTTAAGTTCGTAAGCTTTCAACTGTAATCGGACTGTCATCATCAGACCAGAGTTAGAGCGGTGTGAACACTATTACAACTTGACACGAAGTGTCTTTTTAATTTTAGATTTTAATTTTCAAATTAATTAATTAATCTTTGTATCTATATTATCAATTTTAATATGTTCCATGAAATATCTTTTAATCATGAAAAAAGTTTTGCAATAATTCTCTGAATCAGAATAAGTACAAAATATGCCTTTATACCACATAATAATTTGAGCAATAATATAACATTATGTCCCAGAAATCCTGCCCGGCGCCTGTGACTATTAATGGCTTAAAATTATTGACATCATCAGTCCGAGCACCTAATATACAAAAGGGGCCATTCAATTGGTGATTCTAAAATCCAGATTCCATCTCCGAAAATAATCTGGGGCAACCAGCACCCATGGCTCAGTGATCATTGCTAGTCTTGCACTCGGGAGACCCAGGTTCGAATCCTGGCGGGGGCAAAAAGTTGTCACTATGGTTTGGATGGTTTCGGGGCCACTAAGACTCGTGTCGTGAGGACAATGAGTGTCTATGGAGATAAATGCGCATAGCGATCCCGTGCCAGCATTGTAGGTAAAATAGGAAAATTGAAAGTAATTCAATAATGATTGATATTGGGAAAATCCTAAACAATGCTGCAGTGAGCACTAAAGTTGTGGCATAATAACTCAAAGAAACAGCATTTATTATTATTTATTTTATATAAATAATCGGGCGCGGATATAGAAGTGTCCAAGTTAAAATTTGTTACACGCTGTATTACGATTACCATTTTGATTAAAGGAAGGATTATACATAATGGATAGGTAAATAGATATTAACTATTATTTAGTTTAGATGTTTAAATCCGACCTTTACTCTTCTGAAACAGAGCTTCTCGTTTCCCAAATATTGCTTTAGAACGATATAACTATAAAGGTACCTGGGTATATTTGAATGGGTCCAAAGAGAAAGGACCTCAGTCCATAAATTAAAAAAAATCGAGCGATGATAGTACGGGCGCAAAGTGTGTTCCGTGTGCAACATAATGAAGGACCTTAGTGAGTTATATCATTTGATCAGGAAAGTGGTGGAGATCAACAATATCTTGGGTGCCACTCTCGGAACTGATGCAGACGGCTGTAATGGCGAATTCAAGATGACCGCCACACCAAAATAAGAGTATACTGCCATATCTTCGTCGATTTTCATCCGATTTTGATCTTTCGTCATATTTTGATGTTAAGGAGAAAAATAAATGTTCCCACAAATACTTTGAAAAACCATTACCCTACAATCACATTCTAATAGGCTCCAAAGTGTAAAAAATCAAAATTATAAGGGTCAAAATTACTAATTTTATGAAAAAAAATTTACCAAATCTAAATACTATACAACCGCATGTGTAACTGACTCACTCATGATCAAAATGTGTGGCCTAAACCGTGCTAGATAAAGAAAAATTGATGGGAATAGACCCCCCGAAACCATTATCAAAAACCTCAGGAAAATTATCAGAACTAAAATATGTCAAACCGTTTTTGAGATACAGCAAAAATTCCAATTTAGCGACTAAATTCGTCAAGTCACGGTCCGGTATCTTGAATATTGTCTCGACATCATATCAATTCAAAGCGAGAAAGTTTTAGATGGCTTTCCAGTTCTTCATTTAGGAGATAGTGACCAGCCGTTTCAAGGCTACGAGTTCGAAACACATTGGGCAAAATTAAAGGACCCCACATAAAAATATAGGAAATGGGCTTTCTGTCAAATTCGCTGAAACTTTGCAGAGAGGTTGCTTTTAGGGTGTAAATCAAAAGTGTTCATGGGCTAAAGGTCGAAAAACGGACACTTTCTGTTTATGGTGGTGAAACTTTTGTCAAATCACACAATTAATTGAGTTTTTTCGGTGAAATGTTCTGATTTTTTTTTTTTTTTTTTTTTAAAGTTTTGCAACTTGTTGGACCGACAAACAAAAGACAAAACAAAAGACAAAACAAAACAAACAAAAAGGTGAATTTAAAGAAAAAGTAAGAGTTTACGGTATTGTTGATCAGTGGTAAACGCTTTTACGGATCAGTCAAAGTTCGAGTTATTTGGATAAAAGAAGAGTCTATTTGTCAAGCGTGTAAAGGGAGAGCGGGTGCTTCCATTATGTGAACAACCAATAGTCAAGGATAATGGGGTGTTTTTATCATAGTTTGGGCATATTTTATATAGGAATGATTCTGTGGGTGTCATTGTTTTTGGCTACTATTCACATTTAGAGAAATCAGAACGCCCAGAAGTAGAAACCCTTCTGACTTCATCACTTATGATCTCTGGAATGTATGACCAGTAGTTGTAAGTTTATGACTATACAAGTCACATATAGAGAAATCAGAACGCCCAGAAGTAGAAACCCTCCTGACATAAGTGATGATCTCTGGAATGTATGACCAGTAGTTGTAAGTTTATGACTATACAAGTCACATATAGAGAAATCAGAACGCCCAATAGTGGAAACCCTCCTGACAAAATGAAGAGCGCTTGAATATATGACCAGTAGTTGTAAATTTATTACTACAATTCATATATTTTTTTGTTGTCTTAAATAGAAATGACCTGTTGTGAAAATTTTCATCTAGCAACCCTAGATCCATACGCGAATATTTCTTTTTCCTAAAAGCCTCCTACAAAACAGAACAAATACAATTCCCCTACTTCCTTCCTGAGGGCACACCTTTGCGAATTACTTTTGAATATAATACGCCAACAGAAAATAATAAACATTTTCCCCACCCCGGCGCAGCGTGGCTCAGCGTATTGTTTCAACTCAATGAGAAATGTTTCTATTTCATGGTGCGCGTTCATGAACTTGGTTCTGCCGGATTTTATGACCTCTTCACAGTATCATTAAACTACTCTTTTTATAGTCTTGAATAGAAAAGTTTTCATTCACTTTCAGTGTTCCATTGTCGCGTCGCTACGATAAAAGTGTTTGTGTTGTATGCAGTTTTAGGTTCCCAATACTGGGGAACTCTGGAAGAGTCACAAAAAAAAAAAATCCAACCTCAGCATTTGATATTTTATCTTTTAAGGTACCTATGCAGAATTCGATTTTTTTTTTAAAAAAAAAAATCCCTTCGTCCGCCGTGAACAGAACATTCGCCACTGAGCATTAACCGAATGAGATAAACTTTGGTATGTAGGTTCCATTTGGGCTCCAGTTCTGCCCCGAAACTTTTTGATACTAAACATTAATTACTTAGGCTGGCTATAAGAGAAATAAAGTTAACTAATTAGGTGGCTATTCCCAGCCCAACCAACGCTGGCTGAGGTCATTGTGAGTTTGTGTGTATAACCCCCGTCTCGAATGACCAATATTTTCAAGCCTAAAATAAAGCTCTAGCCTGGTACTAACGGCGTCTTGCACCAGAGGTTCCAAACCTTTTTGGTTGGCGCCTCCTTTCAGATCATGAAGAATCTCACCAACGCCATTAGAAGCCAAATTCATTAAGTAGGTTTATCAGAATTGCAATAGCAATTTAATAGTTAAATTAGCAACAATAGGATTCATGTTCAAATACTTCAATAAAAAAACATTCAATCAGCTCCCCTGATGAATTTTCTTGGCACCCCCAGATTGAGAAGATCTCTGCCGCCGACGAACATTCCAAAGTACCTTTGTGTTGAGTGAATGAACAGATGATCACATGCATAAGATCATTCGACTTAATTTGTAAACTGAACAAAGGTTGGTACACACTATTTTCTTTTATTTAGGGAAAACAAGTAAAAGTATATATATTTTTTCTTTTTTATAAAGATTCCACCCCGCCCATCTTACGTGTGATGGTGTTAAGCTTTCACATTTTTCATTACAAGTCACTGTTTACATTAATTTAATGTACCGACAATGTTTTTGTTTATTTCGTTGCATTTAAATTTATTTTCACGTTCTTCTAACCTTTGCAAACACAAACCATTTGTATTTTCTTTCCTTTTTTTTGCAAATTGTACGTACAAGGTGGTATAGATGATATTCAAAATATCAACAAAAAATCTGGTGTGAACATCGCACGACTTTGCTTATCTATAACGAAAGAACATAATGGGCTGAAATTTGCGACGTAGATCTTTTAATGCCAAAACACGTTTTGAGGTCCCTGGAGCTCAAAACTCGAGACTGCCACAAAGGGAGGCAACATCGCCAACGGTACATTAGAATCCAATTAAAAGTTTGGTGACGCATCCAATAGGTATATACAAATTTTTAAGGATTTGTGAAAACCGACAAAAATCGGTCAAGTACAGTTAAAAAGCGGCAAAATCCGGAGAACTAGCCGGCGTTGTTTATAGGGTAGGTGGACCGATTGTGTTGTGTTTTTAATAAGAATAATTCGGAGATGTATACAAAATGTATATTGGGAGAAACCTTGTTGAAACCCGAAGTTTTCATCGAAACAGTGCTGGTTATCTTCTTGTGGATATAAAGTAAAGATTTATGGCCTCCATTAAAATATAAATTATAAGGGCAAGAAATGGCTGAGGGAGATCAAAAACTTTTAAAGTTCTTGAGAGTCTTACTTTGCATTAACGAAATAGATTAATTGATGCAAATATCTCTTGATTGGAAAATGAAAATTACATAGCTTATGCCGCCTTATCGGTAAAATTTTAATGATAAATTATTTTATCAAAATGGGTTAAGTTCTTTTTGTGTTATTAGGGCAAAGGCTATAATAGGAACCTTGGATTTTAAGGTAGTAAAGCATTGCTTAATTCCGAAATATTATCGTAGAACTTGTGGTTTGCAGTCCTTTGAGTCAATTCAAGCCTGTATAAAATATTGTGGAATGAGGAAAGCTCCAGTAGGGTTACAAAATAACTTATAACCAGCCTGTGATCTCGAGACACCCCTCTCTGACTTGATTAACTCTGGAGATGCTAAGCAGTTCCTTATTTGTGTAATGATCACTCGTAAACATTGATTTATTCTTTCACCACTCACTCATATGAGGTCTCCTTGAACCTCCTGGTTGGTTCTTGTGATGAGTGTTGAAAAATGACAAGAACTTTATCCTCGATAATAATTTACTTACTTCGAAGGAGAAAAATCGGCCAGCGTCAATGGCACGTTGAATACACCAGTTCTTGTTAGATCACAGAAGTTAAGCAACGTCCAGCGTCCACAGAGGTTCGCGCCCTCGTGATTCTGGCTATACAATACAGGCAATGTGGCTGGCTGGTTTGTAAGTTTACAGTGAATGGAGGGTAAAATCCCCGTCCCGAATGACCAATAAATGTTAAAGAGGCACAAAGTTAAAAAAAAAAAATACACTCGCAAAATCAGATTGAGACAGCAAAAATCAAATTTGGTTAGAAACGTGTCTATCCGCCGCGTCGTCAATAGTGTTTCTTCTTAGTTCGCGTTCTCGTGATGTTGGCTAATCCCGGATAACTCAGTCTGGTTGAGGTCAATGTGAGTAACGGGTTTGCAATTTTCCAGCAAAAGAAGAGTTAAACTCCTGTCTCGAATGACTATAGACCTTATAATATATAGAAGATAAATTCGTTCTGATGATGTGTTCAGGAGAACATGAAACTAGTTAGCTCAATTTAACATCTAATTAATTTTTAGTCAAGTGAAGATTAGTAGTTTTAACCTTCAATATAAAAGATAAACGAAAATTTTGGAATTTATCTTCTAAAATTTCAATCTCGTGTAGGAAAATAAAACCCAGAGTACAGCATGGCATTACAAGGTAAACAACTACAGTATGTCCCAGAAGTCCTGCCCGGTGCCCATAACTTTTGAACCGCTTGGAATTTTGGAAATCTGTTTGTTTCTAGGGATAGAAAAGGGCCCATGGCCATTCGAATGGTAATATCAGTATCCAGGTTCGAATCCCGGAAGTG
>CM022878.1:17670829-17694981 GCA_012654025.1 Pachypsylla venusta | reverse complement strand
AGGTGGGGTTCGGTAAACAACCGACTATAAAAACCCCATAAAAAATAGTCACATGAAGCCAAGTCCGGTGAGCGGGGACACCATTCCCCAGGACATCTCTTACCTATCCAGTTGTATTGAAAACTTTGTTCTAAGAAGGTTCGAACTCTGCGGTCGAAGTGGGCGGCACAACCATCTTTATGGAACATTATTTTTTACGAAATTACTTATTTGGGTCCAAAAAAAAATATTTCTATTCATTTTTACCTACCATTTAGGTGCGGCCGCAATGGGCCAATTTTCACATGTTGAACCCTGTTATTCGTGAACGCTGGATCCTAGAGAGCTCCCGTTTTCTGTAATGAACTCGTATTAACGAGACCTTTAAAACAAGGTGTCACTTGATATATGTTCTCATTTAAGATTTTGAATCCAGCCGGTGCCCAGCCTAAACCGCTGGACGAGAACAAAAATTTTTAGTCTAAAATTAATCCCCCCAAAATCTAAGGGATACGTGTTTTTGCGTTTTCTTATATTTTCAGCCATTCTCGAAATACGGGGGGTGGGGTGAGACTTTATGGACACTCTGTATATACATAACTATCATTTATTATAATACATATTATGTATCAACACTAATACATATATTGCTAATATAATATATGCTATAATATACAAATAATATATTGTTAGAATCCCCAGGAAAAGTTCTATCTGATATACCCAATAATATAAATATAATAATGATGTAAAAAATAGGTACCTATACAAAAAATGTATAGGTACCTATTTTTCACGAGACGAGAAATTTCTCGTGTTTTTACGAGACGAGACTTTTTGGTTCCGATAAGGATTTTGTCTCGTCTCGTGAAAAAAACACGAGACGAGACGAGACAGGGCCTGTCTCGTCTCGCGTCCATCACTAACTCCTATTTTATGTTCTGACTCAAAATCATAGAATTGACCTAAACAGAACCATGTTCATGGGGAAGAACGTGTTGGGAGTAGTATTGGGTTAGGTTTCCAAAAAATCAAAATGCGTGTGAAGCCTGGGCAAAGTTAAGGCTGGGTGCAACCCAATCTAAACTACGTAGAAATCAAATCAGCAACATTATTTTGTTTCTGTGAAGTAATTATATTGCAGTGTTTGCAAAAGCTTCTTTGGAGCTGCATTTTCATACGAAGATGCCACTATGGATTGAGTAATTTAAGTGTCAAAAAATATTCGATACCCCCCTCAAAATTTGATATTTTTTTTTTCTTAAATAAAACCTCACATTTTATTGATACACCGTTCCAAATAAACTACATTATTTTATTTAATACGTAGCTTAAACTTTTGCTTAGGGGCCTGCCCCCTCCCAGAATCGTTCAAAAGAACAAAAAAATCATAAATAGGGAAAAGTTCAAAAGCAATTTATAAAGATTATAGAAAACAAAGGATTTTCAGGGACGGGGAAAATAAATTTAAATGCCGCGTTCTCGTTCGTAGTCGCTTTTTAAATAAAAGACTTTTAATTTTTCCTCAAGCTGTAAACCTCACTCAGACGCGTACAGGGAAAATATTTTGGAAAATAATAATATATTTTATTTTTTAAGTCAGTTTGTGATCGTTTAAGAATATAATTCGAAATCTTAAAATTTTCCACACACTATATTTAGACTCTGGTTTCTAAAACAAAACCAGCCAAGATTATGATTTTTTTCTTGTTTTTTTTTAAAAAAAACTTAAATTTCATGAGTAGATGTAATTTTTAAATTCTAGGTCGTTATTCTGAAATTGAATTTAAAATTGTTTAGCAGTATCCTTACATTTGCCCAGGTGGGGAGATACTGACTGATTGACTGATAAATCTTATAATCAACGTAGCTCCACGATGGCTAAACCTATAGAGACTTGAAGTTTGGCGCGCTCACACACACACACTCCTTTTAGTATGCAATAAGAAAAAAAAAAAAAAGTTAAAGTGGAAGCAATTTACCGCCAAAAATGACGCTTTTTAGTGTTTTTTAAAGAAGAAAATTGAGCAAATTCGAAATTGATAACGATTATTGACCGAGAATGGACCCTCCAAATATAATTGAGCGGTACCACTTCGGGATGAACGAGAAACCTGGAATTCGATACAAAGTTGTACAAAAAGTAATATTCTTGTTTAAAATATTGAATTTTCTAAATAGAAGCCTTGCTCACACTGGGGGTCGTTTCCACCAAAAATATAAACTAGAGAAGCTTCAATATCGCAATATCGAAATTGTTGTTGAAATTCAAAACCGTAGCGAATGGGAGACCCCTCTCACAAACGACTGAAACACTTTTCATCGATGATTATTTTATAAAATCATCCATTGAAATTGTCCACAACAAAATCACTACAAAACACCTAAAGAAATCGAAACAATGAATCCCAAAAGGATCCTAAAAGTAAAAGGGTTAGATCTCGTTAAGTGTAGCAAAGGGGTAAGATCTAATGTTGATCAAATTGATAAAAGGTTTTTAGAAGCCGATAGCTCCATTTTATTTCTCGCAATGAGTATCGTTGGATTAAGAAAAACAAACTCTATCCAACGATATAAATGATTTAAGTCTCAACAAAACTGATAAAGAGCAATTTGAAAGATAAAAAGAAGTTATTTGCAAGAAAAGAAAAAAAATCAAAATGTGACCGATATTTTATTTTTCTCCTTCGAGAGAAAAATAAAATGCGAGATTTTAAAGTTTTTTAGTATTTATTTATACATAAATAGTTTAAATATAATTTCAGTACGTGATGTATGAAAGTCAAGTTCGTTTTGTTTTGATTCTATCTATGGTGTGCCGTTATGACTTTAAAAATGTTTGATCTGCTATGAGTATACGACAGAACGGCAAAACAGTTTCCTCGAATAAGGTGTTTATAAAAATCTACTACTTTCTTTCACGTCAATTATAATTTGGAGTCTCGATCGACCCCCTCAACTGGAGATCTGTATCCGCCCTCTTATACGATATAGGAAAATGTTATTGGTTTTACTCAATTACAATTATACGTACTTGATTAACTTAGATCTGATAATTCTATGGCCTTTTCATGAAAATCAATGGTAAATTTGCAAAGAATCATCCAAATTTTCGCCACTAGTAAACCACTAACATGCTTTTAAAGTCAAAATAA
Source organism: Pachypsylla venusta (assembly GCA_012654025.1). Lineage (NCBI taxonomy): Eukaryota > Metazoa > Arthropoda > Insecta > Hemiptera > Aphalaridae > Pachypsylla > Pachypsylla venusta. The sequence continues at coordinate 17,691,847 of CM022878.1, read as the reverse complement.
GTCGGAAGGTTGAAAAAAACGACTTTGTCCCGAATATACAAAGTCTGAATTCCTTTATTATTCCTGCCCGTAGGGGCCATAATTAGAAGCTTCAAAAGAAAAGCTTAATATTTATATTTCTCTTATAATTAAATACAATTTTACATTTTGGTTAAGTTTTCAGGGCACATTGACGAGACGAGTTTAAGTGAGATGGGGTGAGAGAGGTATTAGATATCGTCATGATTCTGTCTGAAGCCTCAGGAGATTTAGGATCTGCGATGAATCTGTAGCCTCTTTTCGGGTATATATTTCTGATGAAAGGGATGGAATAGATTTCTTTAGGGTTTTTGGACTGTCCTTTTATAAACTGTATAGAGCAGCATTCATTACATGAAGCATGATATAGCCTCAGTAGTTCAGTTGGTAGAGGCGGTAGATTCGTAACCAGGAGGCTGTTGGTTTTAATCCAACTCACAATATAACTCTATCTATCTATTGTGACCATAGATCTGAATAAAGGTTGCAATGATAATTGCAGGTCTCCATAAAGCTCTGCAATTATCTGTTTATTAGTATGAAACATGATTGTTAATAACTCTCTAGAAACTCAAGGATGAAATATTTAAGTATTATTTTTTTAATCGTAGTGCGGTGCCTGTTTTACCGAATTTTTTGGTTTTTAAGTGCAGTTCATGTACAGTGGAAAAGAAAACCCTACTTAGCTTAAGATAGGATGTCTCTTGGTCACAGAGCTCTATCTCAGAAACTGTAAGAGGTAGGCTGTTCAAATCTTGAACAAAGTGTATATTCATATTGCAAGAGCATTTTTGCAGAAACATAATATATATAAAAAAGGTAAACATTTTGGCTAAAAAGCAGTTTGGTGTTTTGAACTTTCTTAAAAAAAAAGTTTACCAAATATCCCTCGGGAGTGTATGTTGTGTGAAATTGTCTTGCCAAAGTTATGCGAGTTTGTTTTCAAGGAAAGTTCTTGTCGTCTTCTACATCTCTTCAAAAAAAGAACAAAACTTTTATTGAATTATCTTTTGCAAAAGTTATGATCAACAAAAGGTAAAAGCCATTTTTCCACACGTCTGAGAAAACGTATATTATACCTAAGTCTCGTATGTCTCATAAAATGAAATTTGATCATCTACGGTAAACACACAGTGGCAGGGCATCAAGATTCAAAATTATTGATGAAAGTGAAATAATTTTAGCAATGATCTTAGATAAGTCTCCTACATGTGAAGATTTCTAACCATAATAAGGAACTTTACAAAAGCAGAATATACATGCAACACGGTACACAGTGTTCTGTAACTTGTAGTTATTAACTTACAACTACTGGCCATACTTTTATGAGCTCCGGATTTTGACAAGAGGGTCTTTACCTTAGGGTGTTCTAATTTCAATAAGTATGTGTAGAACTGTTCAAAATTCATCTCTCTGAAGTTATACTTAACTAGCATCATCCCTCATGCAGATTTAATTCCCTGCCGATTGCGTTCATCTGTCTACTGAGAGGAAATTCATCTCTTCACACGTCAAATACAATCTTCTTACTCACTAATACCGTAATTCCTTTCTACATCACCTCAATCTACACTACTGCCATCCCGTTTCACATCACCTCAATCTACACTACCGTCATCCCTTCTCACATCACTTCAATCTACACTACCTTCATCCCTGTTCACTTTAATTTTGTATAGAGGTGATTTAACAATTTAAATTTTGTGTGTCTTAGAAAAAACAGTACATTTTCCAATATATTCAATTGCAGGCGGGACGCAGGAAAAACATGCAAATAGTAGGAATTGGCCTACCAAAGCTGGACGTCTGGTATCACCACCCAAGATGGATAGAGAATAGAGATGCCTCTGGTGACAAATGAGAATGCGTTTTATAGGGAGATTATTTTTAGATATTTCATTTGGTAATTATTTAATTAAATAAAATGCTTACCTTTCAGTTGTTGTTCGGTGGAGTCTCCTGTTGATATTTCATTAAGGTAATGTTCTAGATTCCTCATATTGTCCAGAGGACTTGGTCCGTTGGAAGTCTTCATCCTATCCTGAAAAGAGAAAAAGACACAAAACTCAATTAGAATATCAATAACTTAACGGCTTACTTTTAATAGCAATAATCAAACTTCGTTAACTTTGCTTTTCCCATTTCTATTTGGGATCAGCGTTGCTTTCCCTAATTCTACCATGCCACAAACTTCTGTTCTGTGCCTACTCTTTCTTTAGCTGTACCCTTTACAGACACGATAACCCTCGCTTGCTCCTCAGAGTACCCAGGGAATCTGCGCAGAAACTTGCAATTTGCTGATGACATTTCATCATTTTCCTATTAATACCCGGGCTTAGAACCGTCATGTAATGAAGTTGGCTTGCTTCCCCCGGTATATAAGTTTGATTCACATGAAATACTCTAGTTGATTCAAGGGCGGATACAGGTCTCCTGATGAGGGGGTGCGATCGAGGCTCCAAATTATAATCAAAATGTAAGTCAGTAGTACTTATAAACACCAAATTTGAGAAAAGTGTTTCAACGTTCATTTTCTTTAGGTCTGGAGGGGGAGGGGGGCGATCGCACCTATCCTCCCCGGTGTCCGCTTCTGAGTTGATTCTCTTTGTGGGGATATTCGGAAAAGAGTGTTTTCCAAAACAAGGTCATAAAAGTTATTTTTTGATCCAATGATAAAAAAATGTAAATGTACAATTTCTCTGTGGTAAGGCTCAACGGCCTTTTCACAATTTTTGTAGGTATCACAGCAATACTAGGAGCCTCCTCCACTAAAATAATAATAAAAAAAAATGGTCCATTTAGGATTGATGGGTGTGCTGTGTCTCCAGGCATCCAACAAAACTGTTGGCAGCACCACTTTTGTTTATTGTGCTAATAAATATTAAAATATTATGTTGTTTCTCTCTATATGTTTAATATTCTAATTAAGCTCAGATAATTGCGCTACGCACATTGAAGTAGCTACTCAATCCTCATTACGAGGCTGAGTGCACCCCGAAATCACAAACACTAAGTCGAAAATTGTCTGACCCTGCCGGGCATTGAACCCCAAGTGCAATGCCAGGAGTACTGCTATTATTTATTGATTTACAAGTTTGCTCTGAGGTGTTACGCTTGCACGTAAGTTTCTTGTTTAAATATAATCGACATATATACCTATATAATCTATGCATTTATTAGGTACATTATACGAACTATTACGCGACGCTTGCACTTTAGTTTGTTGTAAAGATATCTGTATTTTACGAGCTATTATTATATTAAAAAGACTTATTGTAAAAGTTTGTTTTAAATTTATAGATTCGAAAAACAAACTTTTGGAAGAAGAAAAATCAAAATAAGGATAGTCCATGACGGAAGGAGAATAATTTTTTCAGATAAGCTTAGAATTTTTTCGAATTTTGAACCTACGAGTATAAGTGTTATGGGGGGATAGTGATTTTTAACAGAAAAGTTAAATAACTCGGATTATGTTTCATGATATTTATCAAAAAGGATGTCATGGCCTTCAAGATCTTAGAAAATTTATAGTCAACCGTCTACCTTTTTTAAATATAACCATTCATTTATTCAATAGCGACATCATGGTTGGTAGCCAGATGTATGAAACAGCAGCTCTATAGATAAGTTGTATTTAATATTTGTCATCACATGGAGACTGATAATTGACATGCGAACCATAACAATCACTGCAATATAATTACTTCAGTACCTAACACAAGAGTTACAAACGCATATATAATGATATTGAAGAGTTACTTTCTGTGTTGTTTTACATTATTACATTCAATTGTATATATTTAAAATAGGAGACTTAAAAAGAGAATCATATTGGATTTGCAATAATTGCGATTTGCCGCCAGGTGGGCCATTAATCTGGTTCCTATTTCAACTGGCCTCGTTAAGTAACTCCCTTTGGTCATAGCTGCGTATTTCTATAAAAAATCTGCTGTATAATATAGAACAAAGTATTAATGGGAAAACTATGAAAGTATTAGAAAAAGTTAAAAGTAATAAGAAAGTAAGTATATTGTATTTATGATGCCAGGAAAAAGAAATGGAATTGAATTTCCAGTCAGCTTTCAATAATCGTATTGACTGGATGAGGTACCGGTAAGTAGATGTTAGGGATGTAGGTAATGTGGGTATACTGAGTGAACTAGAGAAGGAGGTATACTGAGTGAACTAGAGAAGTAGGTAGACTTGTATACTGAGTGAACTAGAGGAGTAGGTATACTGAGTGAACTAGAGAAGTAGGTAGACTTGTATACTGACTGAACTAGAGCAGTAGGTAGACTTGTATACTGAGTGAACTAGAGATGTAGGTATACTTGTATACTGAGTGAACTAGAGATGTAGTTATACTTGTATACTAAGTGAACTAGACAAGTAGGTATACTGAGTGAATTAAATAAGTGAATTATACTTGTATACTGAGTGAACTAGAGATGTGGGTATACTTGTATACTGAGTGAACTAGAGATGTAGGTATACTTGTATACTGAGTGAACTAGAGATGTAGTTATACTTGTATACTGAGTGAACTAGACAACTAGGTATACTGAGTGAACTAGAGAAGTAGGTAGACTTGTGTACTGAGTGAACTAGAGAAGTAGGTAGACTTGTATACTGAGTGAACTGGAGATGTGAATAAAAATGATTAACGTCAAAATTTCAAGGTCTGACCTCAGCAACCGCTTTGGTTTACCGAATTGGCTGATTATAGTATTTGGGTGTTATTGTGCCACCTGGGGCCTCTTGGTGGCAATTTTAAATGTGTATGGTTTTCAATTTACAAAACTGTTACTAATTACATGGAACAACGCACACTAATAAATGACCGCAACATCTTTGCTGGAACATTGGTTCTCCTTTATTTGTTTTTCTTGGTTATTTCGAATATAATAAACCATTCATTTTTGCTCTAGCACAACCTCGTGAGATGAGAAATGAAGAGCCAATACCACAAATCAAATTACTTATCTAATATTTATTTTAATCTTTTTCAAAAGTACTTCGTACCCAATTATTAAACAAATTAAAAGAAAAAAAATATTCTGTCAAGCAATGATATGGCGGGGGAACAGTGACTTTAATTAAGAGACTTTATATCAGAAGGCGTTTTCTAGATATATATATACAAATGATGAATTAATTATATGTCCCAGCACGCTTACTGCCGACAATTTTATACAGAGTGTCTTGACAATTTAATGAGGGTTGTATATGTATATATCAGAAAGGTGTTATCTAGGTATACAGTTCACAGCCGACAATTGTTTTCTAGATATATACAATTGATGAATTAATAATATCTCCCAACACGTTCACTGCCGACAATTTTATACAGAGTGTCTTGACACTTTAATGAGGGTTGTATATAGCAAAAAGGTGTTATCTAGCTATACAATTCACTGCCGAAAATTTTATACAGAGTGTACTGACATTTTTGAGGGGGGGGGGGTATTCATATAGGATGAACCACTAGGTCCAAACACGTCTATTGGTGAATTAATACACGCTCACTGTTCACGGCTTTATACACATAATTTTCATACTTTTATTAAGAGACTATATCATAGAATTGATTAATTTATTAATATCTCCAAACACGTTCACTATGGGCAATTTTACACAAAGTGTATTAACACTTTCATTAGGGGGTTTAGATAAGATGTTATCAAGCTATATGTATCAATATCTCTCACTCATTTGTCACAATCACTGCCAACCCCCATCAAAACATCATCTTCATTAGGTCAAATCAGAGGGGTTCTACATATTCCCTAAGCACAGCTTTCTAGATAGATATACCCCTGGGTAGTGAGGAAGCAAAAGATGGGGGAATTAATTATTGGGGATTTGTCTTTTAATTAAAATATTTTTTTGGAAGAAGATTCAGGAGTTGGGCGTCAAATTTAGTTTTTTTTTTTAATTATATATTTTTGTTTCTGTCAGTCAAAGATTTTTAGACTGAATGGTGAAGCTGTCTGCGATGCATCTGTGCGAGGCAATTTTATTCCATCTATACAAATAGACTCCGAAATACTGGTCCAAACATAATATTTTTTCTACGTAAATCCCTGCTTGGGTGATCCATAAAATACGCGTCTCTCAGAAAATTTAGATCTGTAAAGATGGCTACCATTTTGAAATTGTGGATTGGCTATGTGTGCTGGATTGAACGCTAATACCCCCCCCCCCCCCCCCCCCCNCCCCCCCCCCGCAGTTACAAAAAGAAAGTTTGGTCAAATGAATCAGCAGGTTTGTCCCATCAAACTTAAAGTAATGGCCTAAATGTTTGCAGACATTCTGACTTTGCTGGTAGACGTCCGTTTCCAAAAGAATCAGACGATCAAACAATGGCGGCTAATTTCAAGTTTGAGCTGGTCAATTATTTAAATTTTTTGCTCATGAATATTTTTTGTTCCCATAGGAATAAATTGAGCTGGTCAATAATTTTAATTTATTGCTCCCATGAATATTTTTGTTCCCATAGGGATAGTTTGAGCTGGTCAATTATTTAAATTTTTTGCTCATGAATATTTTTTGTTCCCATAGGGATAGTTTGAGCTTGTCAATTATTTTAATTTTTTGCTCATGAATATTTTTTGTTCCCATAGGGATAGTTTGAGCTGGTCAATTATTTTAATTTATTGCTCACATGAATATTTTTGTTCCCATAGGGATAGTTTAAGCTGGTCAATTATTTTAATTTTTTTGCCCATGAATATTTTTTATTCCCATAGGAATATTTTAAGCTGGTCAATTATTTTAATTTTTTTGCCCATGAATATTTTTTATTCCGTAGGAATTGTTTGAGCTGGTCAATTATTTAAATTTTTTGCTCATGAATATTTTTTGTTCCAATAGGAATAGTTTGAGCTGGTCAATTATTTTAATTTATTGCTCACATGAATATTTTTGTTCCCATAGGGATATTTTGAGCTGGTCAATTATTTAATTTTTTTTGCCCATGAATATTTTTTGTTCCCATAGGGATAGTTTCAGCTGGTCAATTATTTAAATTTTTTGCTCATGAATATTTTTTGTTGCCATAGGAATAGTTTGAGCTGGTCAATTATTTTAATTTTTTGCTCATGAATATTTTTTGCTGCCATAGGAATAGTTTGAGCTAGTCAATTATTTCAATTTATTGCTCATGAATATTTTTTGTTCCCATAGGAATAGTTTGAGCTTGTCAATTATTTAATTTATTGTTCATGAATATTTTTTGTTCCCATAGGGAGAGTTTGAGCTGGTCAATTATTTTAATTATTGCTCATGAATATTTTGTTCCCATATTGCGACTTCACATTTTTTAAAAAAAAAAAACACCCTTGTAGGGCAGAAGATTGTCTTCTTTTAGGCCGAAAGGGTGTTATCTTTTAGCGGGAGGGGGCTACCATCACTCCGGCAGATAAAGTCATTGCCAAGTTTCATATTTACCCCCCCTCTCCCGAACTGTATATTTGATGGCCGCCATTTTTGAAGATTATACCTGTCAGTCACATATGGGGGAAAAATCGGTGCGTGCTGTCAAGACACGATAATTCCTACACATATAGCTCACTTCGTATTGATGGCCAATTGATTCCCTTGCCGTCCACAAAGTCCTATGCAAAGTCTATCGTCCAGAATATTATAAGTTTCATTGATTCTAGGGCTCAACAATTTGAAGATTCTAACCTAACCCCTTCCCGTCCCATTTTACAGTTTAAGTCCAAAATGTAGATAATATTACGTTTCATAGATATGAAAGAAAATCAAGAAAAAGGGACATTTGAAACCTAAAAAAAGGGTTGAACTAAATTCGCAGAGGGGGTCATTTTTTATTTAGATTAACATCTTTATTTGAATTATCCCCTCTCCTTCCCCCCCACCCTTCTACCCTGTTTTAATGGGACAAAATGACCACGCATTAGTCTCAGATGCATCTTAGGTCTTTGTATGGATATAGTAGAAAGGAAAAGGGATGGATAGCCATTGAAACAAATTGGAATGGGGGCACGAGCCTCTTTAAATTTTTGATTAAGTTTCTTCCAAATTTGGTCCTTTATCCTTTGAATTTGTTGTATTATGCCTTCCAATATTTTCTAATAAGGTTTTTTTGTTCCAAGGAATACATGTTAAATTTTATTTCATATCTATTTTGAAAAAGTCAGAAGACGAAAATAAAAATATTTAAAATAATCATTGAAACAAAAAACTTTATAAAGTCATCAAAGACATTAAAACAAAACATATTATCTAATATTTTCTTATAATACTCGTAAATGCTTATACCAATATTCATCAAAATCGGCCCATCAGGCATTCGAGTTATCGTGGTAATAAAAAGATGAACACACTAATAAATGAAAAACTCTGCCAAAGTGACAACACACGGGTTTATTATTTTATTGACTAAAATAAAAATATTTAAAATAATCTTTGAAATAAAAAACTTTATAAAGTCATCAAAGACATTAAAACAAAGCATATTATCTAATATTTTCTAATAATACTCGTAAATGCTCATACCAATATTCATCAAAATCGGCCCATCAGGCATTCGAGTTATCGTGGTAATAAAAAGATGAACACACTAATATATTAAAAACTCTGCCAAGTGACAACACACGGGTTTATTATTTTATTGACTAAAAATTTCATATTAAACCCTTTACAATGCACATCGTCCACCGTGAAGTTGCTACTTAACGTTGACCGATTTTGATGAAAAAAATTGAGTGTTGAGCCCCATATGGATATACTCGTACTGACGAAGACGGAAAGTTTCGGGGCACAATTGGACCCCAGATGGAACCTACATACACCATTTCATCAAAAGTGCTCTACGTTAAGTGGCGAATGTGTCCATTATGACGGGCGGTACCATTTTGATAAACGTAAAATATCAAATTTTGAGGAGGGGTATTTATTTTTGTCACGATTCCAAAGGTTCATTATTGAAAATAATGAAGCAATAGAATTTTGGAATAAAGGTTCACATTATTGAAAATTGAAAATAATGAAGCAATAGAATTTTGGAATAAAGGTTCACATTATTGAAAATTGAAAATAATGAAGCAATAGAATTTTGAATAAAGGTTCATTATTGAAAATAGTGAAGCAATAGAACTTTGCAATAAAGGTTCATTATTGAAAATAATGAAGCAATACAACTTTGGAATAAAGGTTCATTATTGAAAATAATGAAGCGATAGAACTTTGGAATAAAGGTTCATTATTGAAAAGAATGAAGCAATAGAACTTTGGAATAAAAGTACATTATTGAAAATAATGAAGCAATAGAATTTTGGAATAAAGGTTAACATTATTGAAAATAATGACGCAATAGGACTTTGGAATAAAGGTTCATTATTGAAAATAATGAAGCTATAGAACTTTGGAATAAAGGTTCATTATTGAAAATAATGACGCAATAGAACTTTGGAATAAAGGTTCATTATTGAAAATAATGAAGCAATAGAACTTTGGAATAAAGGTTCACATTATTGAAAATAATGAAGCAATAGAACTTTGGAATAAAGGTTCATTATTGAAAAGAATGAAGCAATAGAATTTTGAATAAAGGTTCATTATTGAAAATAGTGAAGCAATAGAACTTTGCAATAAAGGTTCATTATTGAAAATAATTAAGCAATAGAACTTTGGAATAAAGGTTCATTATTGAAAATAATGAAGCGATAGAACTTTGGAATAAAGGTTCATTATTGAAAAGAATGAAGCAATAGAACTTTGGAATAAAAGTTCATTATTGAAAATAATGAAGTAATAGAATTTTGGAATAAAGGTTCACATTATTGAAAATAATGACGCAATAGAACTTTGGAATAAAGGTTCATTATTGAAAATAATGAAGCAATAGAACTTTGGAATAAAGGTTCATTATTGAAAATAATGACGCAATAGAACTTTGGAATAAAGGTTCATTATTGAAAATAATGAAGCAATAGTACTTTGGAATAAAGGTTCATTATTGAAAATAATGAAGCAATAGAACTTTTTATTGAAAAACAATAGAACAAAAGGTTCATTATTGAAAATAATGAAGCAATAGAACTTTGGAATAAAAGTTCATTATTGAAAATAATTAAGCAAAATGTAAGAGTTGGAATTGGATCTTTACTTCGTTCGGACTTATTGACGAAATGCTTTTCTTACAAATGCAAATCCTGCTTATAGCTTCATAGTGGGATACCCTTTATAAAAGAGGAAAGATTTTTGTAAAGCTCACACTTTATGGGTTGCTTCCTTCAATAAAGGAAAACTTTTATTCCATACGATGCTTTGCTTAACAATAAAAACAACTTTTGATGTGGGGGGGGGATAGGAGGGAGGGGGGAGTCAAACGAATGAGATCGTAAAGAAAGGCCAACAATAGGAACCTGCGCTCCGAATCTGACACGCATCATCGGAATGTATGAAATGACTCTGTCAATTCGACACACAGGTTTATTATTTTACTGACTCAAAATATTACCATTTTCCTTTTAGAAAAGAATATTGAAAACCGCTAGAAAGAGGCAAAACCCATCAGCTGTATAATCGATTTTATTCAAAAGCTATGACGCATAATAAGACCCCAAATAAATGACTTACAAACCATATTTAAAGTTTCTAACACTTACCACTCTCTTTTTAGACAGGAATTCTGAAAGCTGCTAAAAAGGGATGAAAACAAAAGTGCCCATCGCACCGCACAACGGACAAATGAATTTTGGATTCTACGTACCTTGAAACGTAAAATATCAAATTTTGAGGGTGGGGGGTAATTTTTATAGGTGACGATTCTAAAGGTTCGTTATTGAAACAATAGAACTTGATTATTTCAAAACAAAAGACTTATCTGTTTACCTGTTTGAAGTTTTCATTAAGGGGGTTACAATTCGAAATCTTACATTTTAATCAGAATACTAAAATGACGATTCAATTTCTTGAGTAATCTAAAAAGAGAAGATAGTTCGGTGCTAAGAAGTGCAAAAGAGACCGGATTTTATTGAAGTTGGCCTAGATTTTAAACCATACCACGCTCGAAAGCTTTGGAGGGGGGAGGAGCATGACACCTCCTTTTATAGCCAATCATAACACTATGGACCGTAGATTTTAAAGTTATACATAGTCTGAAAGGCTCCCAAAGGACATTACTTTGGGTCTATCAGAGATCACGCTTAATATGTTTTGAGGTATCTTAAAAGTTTAGAGAGATACATGACCTTAAGGGCCCTGGGGTTAGATATTACAGAGAAATCTTGTTGGCCTAAAGTCCGCAACGGCCCTCATTATCCGACGAGGATTCCTCGGATGAAAATCATTTAATTTTATCGTTTCACGAGGTCACTTCAGGGCCCCTAATTTTGGGCTCCTGCAGGATCTACGGGGCACATCCCTTACTACTGCTAGAAACACTACTCCTTGATTGAACGACTGTAACGCTTAAAAACGTCATTGTTGTAGAGGTTTACCTTTTGGTTAAGTATTCTTCTTTACTAGTATTAAGATGTGCGCCAAACGGTAAAAATAAAGCTATAGGATTTATTTTGGGTGCGAGCTGAAATGGTGAGGAAGGTTGATAAAATCTCCGAGATATTGAGGGATCTTTGTGCGTGGCAAAAGTGCCTTTTTAAATGCAGTCTCAATTATCACTAAAATCGCCAGTTCCGTCCGGTCCAGACCCTACAGTTTTTGAACGACCCACCTAATGTGCGCCACACCAAGGTGTGTAGTTCATTCTTGAGAGTTGATGATCAGTGAGAGAAGTAAAATTACCTTACTGCAGGCTGCAGGCCCACCGAGAGGTGGGGAATCCCCCCGGGCCCGGGGTTTTGGGAGGTGCCCGGAATTCCAAGGTGCTAAAAAAATTAGTTTATATTAAACATCATGGATACTTATATTTAATGTTATATTATTTGCTCTTCAGGATTCATGGATTTTTGTACAGGGCCCGTAACTTTACAGTCCCGGGCCCGGATTTTCTATTGGAGGCCCTGCCTTACTGAGATATACTTTCCATCTGACAATGAAGTTTTTGGCCTCGCGGTTATGATCAGTGCAGGGCTGTAACTTAGTTAATCAAGTTTTAAAAATAGTTTGCATCACAAAGCTGAAAAAATAAAAAATATCTAGCTATGTATAAACATAGATTGAAATGTGCATCTAATACATTGCTAACCTGTGAAAAATATGGCTCCAGATTACCCCCACAATGTTTTTTGTTTAAATCAAAAACAAACGTCCTTCCTCACGCACAGATTTTAAACAACTAACTTTGAACTTGAGCAGGCATCGTCACAACTCAACTCGAAATAATCAACATCATCGTAAAATATAAGGGTGGCCCTGGCCTGAATAGATTGTCAGCACCCCCCTATACTTGTNCCCTCCATTGATATCAACCCTTCAGGCAGAAAAATAATCATTTCTTTCAACATTCACATTTTCCAACCCCCCCCATTTTTTTTTTTTAATTTAATTCATTATTTTATACAAAAGGCAAACACAATAATTGAGACTTTGAAACGTACAAGGTATACGCAGAAACTAAAAATCGAATGAAAAAATCGGTCCGCCTGCTGTACAAGGAACTTTGTCAGTTACCGTTAATAATGTTAATGAAATTCAGTATGTATAGGTTCTGTTTGGTGTCTAAATTTGCGCCGTCACCGTCAGTCACATAAGGGTTCAAAACTAATCTAATAAGAAAATGCTCATCGCTAAGTGGCAAGACTACCGCTCTCCGGGTGCACTTAGCCTTGTGAAGACAAGTGGATTTTTTTTTTCTTATTGCGGCACAACAGCAGGGAAGCTATACCTTAGTAACCTAATAATAAAATAAGAGATATGAATTTCTAAATGAAAAAGTCATTAGACGAAAATTTAAACTAAAAAAATCTTTCTTTCACAAAACAAAATATTAAGTCTCAATAGACATTCCTAAATTAAATAATAATAAAATAAGATAGGTAATACTTTTAAAAATCAAAATTAAATTTGGTCACATAGTTGTTGACTTGTTTGACAACTCAAATCTATTTATTTAAATCTATTTAACCGAATTTAACCTAATACCTATTCAATATTTTTTACAATTTAATTGTTTGGAATGAAGTTACTTCCACATCCTGCATGCAGGTGCCCATTGTTTCTGGAGTACGTATGTCACGTGTTCAAATTTATTTGACTGTGTCCAGAATATAACGACCGTCCCCTCCCACTAAATTAATTTAAATTATTTATTGTTATTTTTCATGTACCCTGAAATCCCAATCAGTTAGACACCCCGCGGTTCCCACCTCAGCTACGTTCGAACATCGTTAAAACGTACATTATTTCTCTTTTTAATTAATCATTTAAGCGGTACCTATAATCAAATTTTGAATTCTTATTTTGAAAAGAATTCGGGGGACATAAATGCACTCAGAAATATACGTTCGGCTGAAAAATAAAATCGATTTTGAAAACACGACCTTCCTTGTACTCGGATGATGATTAAATGGATAAAACCTCAGGGACACTTTTGCTATATTGTTTCTGTTGCACTCAGTCTGGTGAGGTCACTAGAGTAACTGTTGTAGATCGAATTGAAACGGCAGTAGTGGCTCAGATGACCAAACCAAGTCAAGTCTAGATTAACTACACGATTTTTCTTCAAACGTCTGCTTGTATCTCGCTTCGTTCTACGTATCTCGATCATCTCGTCTGATCGCGATAGAACTTGATATGGATATATGTTGTCTTGCACTCGGTAGGCTCAAGTTCGAATCCTGGCGGGGCAAACATTTGTCACTGTGGTTTGGATATTTTCGGTGCCCACTCAGCCTCGTGAGGACAATAAGTATCTATGGAGATAAATGAGCATAGCGATTCGGTGCCAGCATTGTAGGTTAAAGTTGAAAAATTTAAAGGAATTGGATAATGATTGATATTGGGAAAATTCTACAATGCTTCAGTGAGCACTAGAGTTGTGACATAATAACACAACGAAACAGCATTTATTTATTTATTATTTTATATGTTGTGTTTATAGAATTCGGTTATTTCAGGCCCCCACTTGAGGTCTTATAGTGGGGCCATTTTAGGTAAGTCTAATACATGTCACAGACCTGAACGTAAAAAAACGTGCTTTTCAAATGTACTCCTGAAATAAATATTTGTTCTGTAAACTATAACTAAGATCTTACACAGTTAAAATAGACATCATGAAAGACCTCAAGAGGGCCGAAATACAAGTCTATACCAATTTTCAACAAAATCGCACACGGCGATCATTATTATTTATATCCAGGACAATTTTAGCCCTGACAAGCGATCTGTGAGCAAAAATTTGCGCCTTTTTTTTAAAAATGAAAACAACAAGTTATCAAAATAGATTTTCAAAAGATTATCATATCATGTGCAAAGGCGTCGTTGTCCCAGATTGTCACTTGAGGGGAAATAAGTTTTTAGCGGCAGGGCGGCAACTTGAAATGTATTCGATTCTCATTGGTCAATGTCGATTATCTTAGTTCCAAAAAACACCAATAGAGATCAAAGATCACAAACTATTGCTATTGCTAACTACTAACCTACATCTGAGTAGTGTACTTATTAGAGATTACGATCCCGGGATCCCGCCCGAAAATGGCTGAAATTGATCCCGGGATTTTCAGGATTGACAGTGATATAATAAAAACAAACAGAAAACATATTTTTTTTTTTTATTGAATTTGAAAATGAGGCCCCAATACATCAATCTTGAACGTTACATGAAACTCGATGTGCTGCCACCTCCTATGCAATAAAAAAATGCAAGACCTTTTAAAAATCCTTCTCTTCCTTAAGTATACCGAATTAACCGATGACCGATGTGTTGTTTGTATGACTCCTTTCGGTATTTCACTTGTTTCACTTCAAGAAATTTAATGTTCTAATAATCTAATATATTCTAACATCTTTTTTGAACGTAAAACTTGTGTTCGATTTGACTTTAAAATGGATGGTTTTATATCGCACAAAAAAGATTCAAATCCTTCATCCGTTTGTAGTATTTTCTAGTGTCTAAAGACTGTAAAAATGCAAAGTGTAAAAAAATGTGATGCTATTTTGAAAACTATTGGCGGTTCCACAAAAGGACTCCACACACATCTCTCAAGTTAAAAACTTTATTTTCTTTTTATTTTATCTACTTATTATAGTAACTATACCTACCTCTTTTTTAGAAGGTTCCGAATTTGCGATCGTTCCAGTCCCGAAACTTCGGGATTGTCAAGAAGGTTCGAGATCATTATCTCTAAGTGTACTATTAGGTACAGCATGTTTTACCCCTTATAATGTAACCTATAATATGTACTGTACTAAATGGTAGGACTATATTTCCGACAAATGCTGATTGCATGAAAACGGATATAAGAAAAATCTTCAAAAGCAGTTTGAGGAAAGGGTATAGCAAGTTGTGACATAATCAACAATAGGGCCCAGCATCATATTTTTAGGCTTCGTTACATCAGCAAAAAAACTTGAGTGCTGATTGCGCAATAAAATTTCTTTTTTTACCTTTTATTTCTGTGAGATATTTCTGTTATATATTACAGGAGAAATGATAGGGTAAGCAGAAAGTTTCTATATTCAAGCACTGTCACCATCGCTTAATATGTTTACGATAGGGAAGGGGGTAACGGGCTGATTTCCCCTGACCTCGATTTATTCAGGGGTCCTTGTTTTGTGACTGCTAAAATTTCAAGTCATTATCCATTCATAGCCTTTTCAAAATGTGAGAGAATTGGTTTCTTTTACCCTAAATTATATTTAGGTGGCTATAAGATGGTCATTGTTTTATTTATTTATCTCTGATTTTATTAAATGCATTTTAGAGCTTAAGACAAAGGAATGCTCACCCAGTGTTGCCAGAGTCAAAGGTTTCCCGCTGATTACAGAGGTTTTTGAGGCTGTTGAGGGAAAATCAAAAGTTTTAAGAATTTTGACTAAAAATCAAAGGTTTTTTGTTTTAATATTTTATAAAAATATTTTATTCGTTTTCATACAAAAGTTCGTTGAAATATTTTTTTTTTTATTTTTTTTATTTTTAACCGATAATGAAATTTGGCAACTTGGATCACTTCTCAAATGTCAATATAAGAAACAAGAAACGACTGAAAAAGAAAACATGCCGCAAATTGTCGATGGCCTTGTTTGGATTTACGTGGATCTCTTCTCAAATGTCAATATAAGAAATAAGAAACGGCTGAAAAAAAAAACATGTCGCAAATTGTCGATGGCCTTGTTTGGATTTACGTGGATCTCTTCTCAAATGTCAATATAAGAAATAAGAAACGGCTGAAAAAGAAAACATATCGCAAATTGTCCATGGCCTTGCTTGGATTTACTTGGATCTCTTCTCAAATGTCAATATAAGAAATAAGAAACGGCTGAAAAAGAAAACATGTCGCAAATTGTCCATGGCCTTGTTTGAATTTACGTGGATCTCTTCTCAAATGTCAATATAAGAAATAAGAAACGGCTGAAAAAGAAAACATGTCGCAAATTGTCGATGGCCCTGTTTGGATTTACGTGGATCTCTTCTCAAATGTCAATATAAGAAATAAGAAACGGCTGAAAAAGAAAACATGCCGGAGANACAATGTATGTTCATCGCAATGCTTCTAGTTTGAGAGGAAACATTTCACTATTAATTTATTTTCCATTGTGTTGATATCTTACTCATACCTCATACCCTTATGTCCAGATCTTCATCTTCATGTTGGTTGAACTATCTTCTCATCGTCAGCACAATGTATGTTCATCGCAATGCTTCTAGTTTGAGAGGAAACATTTCACTATTAATTTATTTTCCATTGTGTTGATATCTTACTCATACCTCATACCCTTATGTCCAGATCTTCATCTTCATGTTGGTATTATTAAGAGTTCGAATGATGATAAGCTATTGATTTGATTATTTCTCCATTCTTAACAATTTTTATGTTAATTTTGATTATGACTCTTCAATAGGATGACCTTTAACAGATCCAATAAGGATAGGCTGGGAAGAACGTTTTTGAAAGAAATATGTAAAATTCTATACATAGATCTGAGAAAATGGAGAATAGGTACTTACAGCACAGAATGAATGAGACCTCAATTTGCATGAAAAAAAGCCAGTGTGACACATTACCCTCCATTCGCTGGAAACTTGCAAACCAGCTACCCACATTGATCTCACCCAGCCTGGGTTGGTCCGGAAAAAAGAGCCAACGATACGTGGTGTTCCCAGGCGATCACCCATCCAAGTGCTGACCACGCCCGATGTTGCTTAACTTCAATGAACTGACGGGAACTGGTGTATTCAAAGTGGTATGATCGTTGGTTTGCTCCTTCTTATTAATAATGATACTTCACCCGTACGTTCAGAGGTTTTTAATGTGAATTCAGAGGTTTTTTGGGTGGAAATCAGCGGGATTTTTTTAAATCATCTGGCAACACTGTGCTTACCTAAATTCCTGAATTTGTGGGACAACAGTTGTGTTGATAATGTTGTTTTTGGTGGTGAGTTACACCTTAAAATATGTCATGCATTAAAAAATATGAAATTTGGGGGGGTCTGGACCCCATGGACCCCCCTGGTTGCGGCCTTGGACAATAGTTCAATTTCTATTTTGGTTCACTGATTTCAACAACAACAAAAAAAATCACAAATTATTTTGTTCTAGATTTGGTGATATTTATTTTTTTCAAAAGAATGACGAGATAAATAATACTAAAAAATCAAACGAAAATAATAATATAAAAAATGTTTCACTTCAAGATGAGCTTCAAAGCAATACACGTTTTGTGGTCCCCAGAGCCCAAATCTCGATTTTGTTAATAAAATATATATCCATTTTATTTTTAAAAAAATGTATATATGAATATACATATATTTTATATCTATTTTTACCGAAGGCGTAATTTTTTCATACTTGAGATTGCAAGAAGTTACTTACTTAAGGGTGACATCCTAATGGGCTAAGTCCGCCTGAGAAGGGGGCCCATGTCAATTATCAGTCTTCAAGGAGAGATGTATGATGACAATTAAAAACTTTAGCAGTAGACTATAATATATGTTCATCTAATATACAACCTATCTGGAGCTGTTGTCTCATACATCTGGCTTATTTCGGACACGATGATGCCGCTATTGAATGAATGAATATTAATGCCATATTTGTAATCGCCACCATCAAAAACTGGGAATTAGTGTTAAATCACTTTTTCGTCGACCAAACAAATCAAGTAGAAAGTTCTCCCATCTTCTGTAACTAAGCTATGGTTCGCCTGGCCCACTATAAAAAATAATAAAAAAAAAAAATATAGGAAGGTATATCATAGCAAAAGATATATTACGCGATTTTTTTAAATCTATTATTTGATCTCAGCTACCCACCCATATTCGGAAGTCCCATTTAGAACCAACCATATTGCATAATATAGAATCCAAAAGTTCTATCGTAAAACCAACAGACACCGAACTCCTATTAAATAATAAATTCAGTTACTCGCAAAGAGGTGTATATCTTTTGTTCAAACAAACAATCAAAGGCCTCACCACTACAATGAACATGATGTCTAACCCCAAATCCCCCTCCCTCCCGACCATGTCTATAATTTGTTTTACATTCATGTAAAATCATATGGGTACGTTAAGTTGGCCGGGTCATGTCGGAATTTCCACGTTTAAAATCCCTGGCTTGTGCATCGCATGTACAACAACGCTAACAAAACATTAAATCTCCAACATGCATCTTGATAAGTAATGAAATAAACTATATGGAACATTGTCCGGCAGACAGTCGTGAAAATATCATGCATACTATCCACGATAACGTTAAGATAATTGCCAATCGGAGACAAAATTTGGCTTTCATTTTTAAAAGAATACCTAATTCAAAGCTATCTTCGTTGACCTCTGTGAAACTTCTATGCGCTTTCTAACAAAAAATGAATAACAACACGAAATTCGGCTAGGGGAAGGGGGTAGCGGAATCAACACACACGCATAAAAATTTTACTTTGCTACCAGACCTTTCTCGTATAGCACATCTTTTAAAGATTTAAAGTGAACATCACACGACTTTTCTTAACTATGAAAAAAGAAGCAAGTATTGTAATGGGCTGAAATTTTCGATGTCCAGTTCTCAGTGCCAAAACCCTTTATTGGTCTTAAGATCCCAAATCTCGAGTTTCAGTCATTGGTCCGTGTGTTGTGAACATAATTTTTCAGCAAGATTTCTCGAGTCAACCGTAAATTCGATTTAAAAAAAAAAAAAAAAAAACATGTGAGAATAACCTGGTGTGACGAAGGTAACGTCTCGAAAAGTTCAAAGACTTGCACATATTAGGGCTCGGAAAACATCGTCCAGAGTAATGGCTATTTTTTTATAAAGTTTTATGATTTCAAGGAAGTCTTGTTGAACTTCGAGGTATCAATATTGTATTTTTAAATAGAACTACATAAATAACTACTAAGAAAAATCGACTATATATACTTCTTTTTCATTTTTAATTTGAAATATTAGCAATTTTCTAAAGGATGTACGCTACTGTTTTTACTTACGACTATTACCAAATTACAAGTAACATACAAATTATAAGCTCTCATGATTTTGAATAAATTAATCAATAGTGGCGTCAACTTGTCCGATGGTAGCCGAGGGTGCAACTATACATAAGTTGTTGGTAACATTATACAAAATTAAAGTTCTCATGATGTTGAATAAATCAATCAATAGTTGCATCATCGTGTCCGATGGTAGCCAGATGTATGAGGGTGCAACTATAAATAAGTTGTTGGTAACATTATACAAAATTAAAGCTCTCATGATGTTGAATAAATCAATCAATAGTGGCATCATCGTGTCCGATGGTAGCCAGATGTATGAGGGTGCATCTATAAATAAGTTATTGTTTGCTGCTTGAGTATTCATTTTCATCATATATACATCTAATCTGGGAGGCTAATAATTGACCTGGGCCAACATAACCATCATGTTAATTACTGCAATATAATTGCATCAGTAACACACACATAATAATATTGAAGAGTTGTTTTCTGTGTTATTTTACAAAATAAGCTCAAGCAACTTCTTACAATTTCAAGTATGATTTCCTCAATTAATTTTACAACATCAGCTCAGGTGGGCTAAGCCCGTGATGCTGGATGATGTCACCCTATTTCGTGGAAGTTTATAAGTCATTATTGTTCCATTGAATAGGAAAAACCAAAAAAAAATTTTTTGATAAAGAAAATACAAAAATATTGATACCTAGGTATAAGGCCGTCATTGAACTCCTATCCAGATGTCAAAATACAGTCCATCTACAAAAAACTAAATTTTTATTTAAATTTTTTCTCTAACATAAGACATTATTTCAATCTGTTACTCTCGTACGATAAACTTTTAAATTTAACAAAGATAGGTAAAGTAATACCGACTTTACACTAGGTCAGTTTTTTCTAAGGGGATTCGTAAAATACTCGTACTACCTTTTTACAAACTGGCCAAGTGTAAAGTCGGTATTACTTTAAGAGAATTGAGACAGAAAATTTAAGTGCGGGATAAACAGCAGCAACAGTAAACTTGGCCCCAATAATAGATATCACTACTTTCATGGGCAGAATTTTTTGGTTGAATAAATGGAACTTGGCCTTTTTTCAATGATAATTTTTTGTGAGATATCAATACTTTTTGTAAAAGTACTATATGAAACTGATTATATTTAGCCGTTTTTTCTTCATTTCTTCTTCTTTTCAATTTCATATCGAAAACCAGGAAATTTCTGTGTAAACCGGACCCAAATGTCCAATGAGATCTAAATTATTCAAATATAAATTATTTCCTGATTAATTGTATGTAAATATCTAACTTTATGCCAGATTTCAGCATCCTACTAGTTTAAACTGTTTTCGAGTATCTCCGTCCCTAAAGCGAAACCGTTTTGGAGCACCGGGAATGAAAGAGTTCAAATATAAATTATTTCCGG